>JAFBJS010004115.1:411657-549049 GCA_016785265.1 Paraplagusia blochii | reverse complement strand
TCTTTCCGTAAAGTTATCACATCCCGACTCCCTTCTATTTGTAATTACCGTCACTGTATGTTGCTGTCATTACTTATTTTTATTTGTTTAATTGCCTATGATTGGACATTGACCAATTGTTTGGCACGCTTATGATCGGCTAAATGAGATAGGAATAAAAGACAGATGGCCACTCCTTGGTTAAAAAACAAACAAACAACCCCCCCCCAAAAAAAACAAAAAACCCCCCCCCCCCAAAAAAAAAAAATAAAATAAACAGCTGCCAGTCCAGTATGCTACCAAGTTTGTATCAAATGTGCACAACAGTAAACCCATCATAGGAAAACTGTGACACAGTTGAGAAAATTGGACCTGGGGGCCAGAGTAAGGAGCAGATAGACTGAACACTCAGGTGAACTAAAATAAATGTCATGTAAAAGTCGTGCTTATATAATTTGGAGAAGTTTCGCTGAATTACAAAGATGAACGGGCTGCAACCAGACCCTGATATAGTCCTAATAAACTGGAAGGTATTATAGTATTAGATGAATAACACATCATAACATTTTGGTTTTTGGCCTAAAAAAATACATTAAAAATATTACCTGGTTTCTGGCTACCAGGTTTTCTCCAGCTAACTGACCTCATGTGTGAATGGTTCCCCCGTAACTTGAGCTTAAGTGTGTGGATTGAACCCTGCCCTGCAGTGTTCCCAAAAAGAATGAGGCAGCAGCAGATGACTGATCCCTGAAACACATTCCAGTGAGGCTGAGACAGAGCAGAAGTCATTACTGGGTCACTTCCTTTTTTAATCTTCTTTGAACAAGGGGAGGCCACTGTTTGTGTTCTGAAGTTTGGTATAACTAGGTTAGTACTAGTAATGTACAGCATGTCCTCTGCAGGAGAGGGATTGTTATTAGAAGAGGTTTGTATAATAGCTGGCAGGCCGTGGTGAGTTGAGCAATCACAGAGTCTCTAAGTCACCGGATGCTGCTGCGTCAATGCAGTGATAATGACAGCAGTTAAGACAGAAACTTCTTCTTCTTGAGTGTAACACAATCCATCAATAAAGCACTTTATATAAACAAAATACACAAACCAGCACAAAATGAAAGTGCATCTGTCTTGTAAATTGCTACTGTCTGTAGTATATGTGATGCAGTACTTTGTTGCGTTTCTCGCAGCAGTGTGGGAGTTTCTGAAAACGACAACAATTTTGGCACCATCATTTAAATGATTGACAGCCGCCACTGACGGAGTTAGAGATGGAGGACGCAGGCTGCCACCAACAAAATGACTGAACTGTGTTGCTTTTTTAGTTGTTCAAACTAGTAGATGTTCCCTGTGGCCCCCAGTCTGGAATACTTGTCCACCCAGACAATGCTACAATTAAAGGACAAATGCAGACAGTTTTTTTCTCCTGGTGTTCTTGGGTAACATTGATTACAACACGTTGGTTATGCATGATAACCATGGATTTTAACTCCATGTTGATAGATGTGTTAAGGTTGGGTTTCCACAAAGACATGGTTGGACCCAAGCTCAGCACTGGTAGACTTTCCTTCGATGTATGAGATTTATTTAAACAAAACAACAGAACCTGACATTAACTTAAACAGACTCTATTCACGTGCACTTAACTTCGTACATAAACATTTGACTCTAAACTTCATAAATTGTTTGGCTACTCAAGTCCAAACCAAAACCTGCCAACAGCGCATACAACAAACAAAACAATGACCCCACAAAGACTGAGTGAGGGAGAGGGGTATATATACTAAGGGCACCAGGTGACGCGAGTGAGACTAATTACAAAGACACAGGTGACTGTGCTCACACTGATTTATCCAACTTCAGACAACAGCAGGGAAAGGAAAAGGACAGACAGACCTCACACAGATGGATGGAACAGTCTATTTATGGCAGTGTTATGATGTAGACTAGCTTCAATTAACTAAGCAAAAGAAATTGTAATGTTTGCCAGATTCCAACTACTCCTAATGATTTACTTAACGAACTAACCATAATGACCCGTCACCTCTTTAGGAGAAAGCCAAAATAGGTTAAGCTGACATTTTAAGACCAGACTTTGAACAACTTGTGGAAACGCACCATATAATTAGAGGTTTACGTTGCAGTTTTTTTCACGTTCCTGTTATAGAAAGATGATATGAAGCCAAAGAATTTGCAGACCTCTTCCTCTGACTGCTGTTACTACAGTTGTGTCAATGCAGCTGCAACCTTCAGTCGTCCAGAGTCACATTTTTTTTTATCCCAGTTTTCTTAGAAAGTCTGCTGAGCAGAAAACAGAAGGAACATATTCAGATGTCCCATCCGCTCTGCAAACATGGCTCCACACAGTACACGTGCCAAAATACTGTCTCTTCTCTCCTCCTACATGGAAAAATCCAAGGATGAATGCACCAAATTCTTATCAGGTCAAAAGACACTCTGTAAAGCAGTAGGTGCCCGAATGTGAACAAGCGCAAACAAAGATACCATTAAATGTTGGACGATTTTGCCCAGAGTTTTCAGTGGGCAGCACAGGTCCAACGTCAGAGAGAGAGAGAGAGAGAACTTCAGAGCTGCCCCTGATCGTCATCATCATAATTATCAGTTCAGCAGAAGCTGCACAATACCCAGCATGGTTTTGTGTCCTCTTATCATAACCGACCACAGCTGACTACAGACTCCACACACTTCCTGTACGGACACTGCACTGCTGCACTGCAAGGCCACATCTGTCTTGATGGTCTTGTTATCTTTGTAGGCTTTATAACATTCTAGCAATAGAATCTGTGTCCTCCAAAAGCAGACATAAAAACAAACGTTTTTGATTCATTGTCTGGACTGTTAAACCTAGAGCAGGGGTCATACCTGTGTTTTCCAGACTTTTTTTCTGGGGAACCTTTGCAACACAGGTAAACATTATTTATTTACCATTGGCCATTATCAAACATAAGGATGTGTGGTTAGAATGCACTATTTTGAGGATATTTTATTTATGGAAAATATATTTATTGATGCATGATTGAAATCTACACAATTATAATGACTCTGGTTAAAGTTTGTTAAAGCATGTTTTCCTTACAAATTGTCCCTTTCCTCCCATCCTTTTCCCCTGTTCTCTCCATGTTTTACTCTACATCCCTCTCTCACTGTATCCATCAATCTCCTCCTTGTGTCCTACCTGGTTGCTCCATCTCTAGGATCATTCTTCTACCAATGTGTCCACTGTCACCTCTGTGAACATGTCCAAACCATCTCAATCTGACTACTTCAAACCTTCCTGTCTGTGTTGTCCCTCTAATCACCTCATTCCTGACATAGCCCACCCTTGTCTCTCCTAAAGAGATCTCAGCATCTTTAACTCCTCCAGATCTGCCTTCTGTCCTTGACCTATTAATAATGTATCTAATCCATCCATCATGGCAGGTCTTACAACTCAAGTTAGAGTTGTAATTGAACAAAAATGACAGTTAACATTCAAGACAACCATAAAAAATATCTTGCGACCCACCTGAGGACATTAAGTCTTTTAGAAACAAAGGTTTATATAGAGTGGAGACTTAACTTAAAAGAGCCCAGTTGATTGGTAGGTATGCCAGGCAACATGTATGCCCCCAGTAAATGTTGGAATATCAACTAACCAACTGACCCACTGGCATTTAGAAATACATGTATTTCTATTAGAAATGGGACACAAGTACAACCAGAAGAAGGGCAAATCCTGCTAACATTTAAAAACAATATATCTAGTTTAAAAATATATATTTTTGGCAGACTCAATGCTAAATTTGTAAATAGTCCTACCTTATTGATTACTTTCTTGGATTTACAGCCATGATTTTAAGTGCTCTTATTCTATTTCTTAAGTAGACTTTTTTATACTATTTTTGTATGGGGGTTGGTGATAATTAGTTAACATTTTATTTTTGTGAAATACTTAATTATTCCCTAACCAACCCACAACCACTCATCGCCTCATCGTCACAATAACTTAAAAAAAAGCCACTTGGCTCCAACCCATTAGATTTATCATATTATCCAGTTAAAGAAAAGTAGAAATGAAACCTTTCTGTGTTTTGTACACTTCACAGCTGTTTCCATTGTGAATTTATACCCTCTGCTAATGTGACCCTCAAGCCTGTTCTCCTCTGTGTCTGAGCAGCTGTTCACCAGACGGTGCTTCTCTCCAGAGCCTCCAAAATTTCTGCTGCTTTTAGCTTTCACAAGTCTTTGCTCTTGTGAAAACTGTACTCAAAAAGTGCTGCCCAAGTCCCTTCACTAGTGCATCTGTGGTTGCTTTGCGGCTGACTGGTGGGTGGGAGTACAATACTGTAGCTTGCTGCACTGTATTGCACAGCAGGTAAAAAGAAAACCCTACCCCAATCTGCCAATCCACTGTGTAAACTTCCTCTTTCTGAGAAGATGACCATATCTGTCACTTCTGCATAAGCATCGCAGCTCAGAGCAAAACGCATGTTCAATATGCCACGTCATCTGCTGCTGATCGCTCTGCCTATTTAAAGTCAGAATTATATCCTGCTCCTCATCTGAGCTGCACACAAACTTTAATTACTCTATTTATCATCTGCCTTCAGACCAAGGTTGGAAATCAGCCAAGACTGAGGGCTGAATCTCGGTGAAATATGTGATACAGGCAAGAAAACCTACACGCCAGGGACTTGTACTGGCCTGTAAAGTCAATAGTTGACTAAAGAAAAATTAGGATTGGAAAATATTAAACCAGGCTTTAACAGAACACGTCACATGGACCACAGGAGTACAGCATTGTAGGATCTGGAGCAAAGCTAAAGAATAAACTACAGATGTAATCCGCCACCAATGTCCAAAGGTAGTTGGTGGCGTAGTGGTTGAGGGACGATACCTGAGCATGGCATCGTCCCCACCAGGGTTATCATCGTTAACGAAAACTAACGAAAACGATCACTGAAAAAAACTCTTCGTTAACTGAAACTAACTAAAACGATCATTAAATTAAAAAAAAAACTATAACTAACTAAAACGAAAATGTGTCCTAACAAAACTAACTGAAACTAACTGAAGAGAGAAATGAACTACCCTTCGTTTTCGTCTTTGTTCGAATCGAACCTCGCAAAAACTAAAACGAAAACTAAAACTAATTAAAACTAAACTAAAACTAAACATTTTGGACAAAACTAAAACTAACTAAGACTAAATGAGTTGCTTTTAAATGTGCTAAAAGGCAAAACTAACTAAAACGAAACTACACTGAAAAATCCAAAACTATTATAACCCTGGTCCCCACTGCTGCCATCAGCCCCCTGCTCACTACGGTGATGGGTTAAACGCAGAGGCATAATTTATTATTAATCCATACTGAACCACTGTAAGGTAACAAAAGAGGGGCTTAACCCAACTCCCTTTGGGTTGTCCTTTTCTTAGCGGTTTCCACAGCAAACTAAGACCTGAATGAAGCAGAGAAATACATTTGTTAAATAACCAAATATGTAAAAAGGTGGATATAAGTATAAAATGTTAAAGCAGACGTTACAAAATCTTATATGTAGCATAAAAAGTAAAGGGTTGAACAAAATGGCTAGCCAATATGGTTAACGCTAAGAGTTCCAGCGCATAAATATGTTAGATTCGGGCAAATGACAATTTATTGTTGATTAATGTTGAATCATGGTATATTTAGCTAGACCTAATAGCCCAAAGACAACTTCTTTTGAAAAGGAATGCTAGAAGTAAAAGAGTGGTAATGACTTTGAATGAGCCAGTTAGCTTGGCAACTAAGAGTGAGCTAATGAAGTTTTGCAACATCTGGTGTACAAAAATCCTGGAAGGCTAAACTAAAAGTATAACTTGAAATATTTGAAAAAAAAAAACGTTGACAAAATGAAGATATATATTTTCTTATCGCTTCCTCTTTGATTAATCTGTAAACCTTGAGCAAAAATCTGTGACTAGCCCTCCACAAAGTTGCAGCCTCAGTTGTTGTTGACGTCATCATTATGGGATTTTGCACCGGTGTGTGAAAATCTCACTTGTTGTGTATGCTGTGTGTCAGCTAATGTGTGTGTGTCTATGTGAAAAAATGGGGGATGGGTTTTTGGGAAGATGCCTGTGTGTCTGAGTCATATCTACGCCTTTGTACCAGCGTTACCATGGTTTCCCAATCCCCCTGAACGCCCCTCTGTTAGCTGCCCACACAGTTTAGACAAGGATCAGGCCCTGGGGACTAATTGAGTCCAGTACGTGTGCATGTATTGTCCGTGTGTGTGCCTTGAATAAAACTTTTTAATGACGCACTTTGGGACATCAGGTGCCGGTAGTGAGTGTAGAAGCGAAAGGTTGGACCTCAAGTAATGTGTTAAAGCCGAAATTAACTTCATCACGTAACATATTTGTGAACCTCGTGAATTGTCACACGGAGTGGATTAATGTAGTACCAGCCCAAGTCTGTGTGTAGTGTGTGTTTGCAGTACATCTCAGTGTTTATTATACACGTTGGAAAGAGCTCAGCGGTGTAAACCAGTACAGCAGTCGAGGACTGTAAACACAGCATTCCTACTACAGCGACATGATTCATTTTAATGTCTTACTGCTTCCAGAGAAACATTTATTTAGTAATATTTCACTCAGACTGATATTATATTATCCACCTGACAAATACAAACGGCTTTTTATTATTTTGCTGAATGTCACTAACAATTGGAGAAACATGAACTAATAAAAATCACTCGCTTCAATAATTAGAAATAATAAATAATTGTTTTCTAAATGGCAGCAGTGGTGGCATAGCAGTTAAAGAAGCAGACCTGGGTACACAAGGCTTCCGGTTTGACTCCACTATCTGCCAGGTTGCCACTGAGATTTTGAGCAAAGCACCATCCCCGACCCACATAACATCCAGTCACAATATGGTGCAGTGTGGGTTTTGGTAGCGGTCGTGGAGCCTGCTGGCTCTGCAACCTTGTAACAGATAAGAGGATAAAGATGAATGAATATCGTTGTTTTCTAACTGACCTTGAGCCTTTAAACGTTCCGTGAACTCATGTTTGGTAACCCCTGTTCTTGATAATGTACCTTCCCAAAATAATTGATGAACTTCACTCGTGAATTGCAGCCTATCACAGTAGTCACTGGGTGAGGACGACGTTATCAGCACTGGGCTGAATACTAAGTCAAAGATTTGTCCATTATGTAGACGTAGAACTGGTGTGATCTTTATCAAGGAATTCCCCGGCTTTTTTTTTGGATTTATTTGTAGGACACTGTCTTTTCTTGGAAAAAAGGAAATAGTCAGCTGAATGTGAGCTGCTGACGCTCTGATGCTGCTGTGCTGCAGACAGAGTTCAGGAGCAGTTCCTCCTGAATCAATGCAGAACTCCACAACCACCACAATCTGACCTTTTTCCCGGTCCCTAACTCACTGACGCTCTCGCTGTCTTCTCCCTCCTGTCCACAGTGGAGGCCGTGGTGGAATTTGACTATGAGGCTCAGCAGGACGATGAGTTGAGCCTGACCGTGGGTGACATCATCGTGAACATACGGCGGGACGACGGAGGATGGTGGGAGGGAGAACTGGGCGGCCGCAGGGGGCTGTTCCCGGATAACTTTGTGAGGGTGAGTAATCACAGTCAGGCACCCCCTGCTCTTGCTCCCCCACAACAACACCGGCTCCATTATTTCTCCACATTCTCAGACACTGAAACTCTTCACAAACCCACAAACAGCAGTTTAATCATTACACTTCCTGTTCAACCCTCTGCTACGAATTATTTTAGGAATCATTCATAGTAGGTGAGAACTTTTTCTTACTGTTCAATCTCTCAGCGCTACTGAGAGATTAGAATGTGGCAAATGTGAGAAAGAAATATGAGAAATAAGGTAGTAAAAACTATCTTGAATTTTATCGTCATAACAACTTAAACATCACATCACAAAACATTTTTTGTGGTTGCTGTTATTAATAGGCTTTTGCAAGAACCACCGGAAAAACGCATCCGACAGGGGTTTAAAAAGTCACTGTTGTTTCATCCTTAATGGCCTGATGTGTTTGGATGTGCAGATAATTAAAACCAAAATATTCTACTTTCATGTCTGTGTGTGTGTACGTGTACTTCTCATTAGAATGTTGTGCCTGATTTTAGCCCTGAAAAAAAAAATGTTGGGTGTAAACATCACTAATGGTGTATACGTTCTTCAGGCCTCCAACAGAGGAGTCAAACATTCTGCTAAAGGTAGTAAAGAAAGAGGAAGTGTCACATTCACTGTAGAGGAAGTACAAAAGTGTTAGTTAGTATAGTTTCACACTGCCTGCGTCTGTTATCAGGTTATTTATTGACGGTAGGCTTTAAGGACTGACGTTGTGTGTCTGTGTGAGTGTTAAAATCTTGTTTTAAAAAATTTGTCTTGATTAACATTAAAGGACATACAAATACATGAGATGCGATTTCCCTCTGACGCCCTCTAGGGGCTGTAAAAGATAAAATAGGAAAAAAGAATTTTTTTTTTTGGTAATTTGTGTAATTGGCACAAATATTTAAGTGAGCATCAGCATCTTCAGTTATTAAAGCCAGAAGTGGCTTTAGCGCAAAAGCTAGAACTCATTCATTCATTCAACTTTATTCTCTTATCCGTTTCCGGGTCACAGGGGCAGCGCCACCCAAATCAGTCTGCCCAAATCTAGCTATCTATTCATTTTGGTCAGCACTGCAGTACTGCAAAAGGACAACAATGATTTCTGTGTGTCTGCATGTGTAGCTGTGGTTTAGCTTCACTTGTGTGGACAACGCAAGATTGTAAAAGTACAATCTTTGTACTTTTACCCTTTAAGTGAAAGAGAAAATGTGGATTTAAAGCAGATTAAGGATTAAGATTAGGCAAAGACTTTGTCTGTCAACCAAGGTGAAGTAAACACAAAATCATGTATGTGCAGGAGGCGTGGGCTGGCTAAAACAACAGGAAGTGGTGGTATGTGAGCTGCTGCCCTCTTCAGTTGGTTGCTGACTGTCATGGAGATCAATGAGTTACAGTCACTTAATCTGAATGCATTGGCTGTGGTTCATTTCATGCCTCATTTACCCAGAGCTCATGTGACTTTTTTGTGGTGACTTAGTCTCAGGGGGACCATCGAAGTCAGTTCTATCGGGAAATTCTCAATTACATGTCACTGACGTGGCGACGTCTGATAAAAACTATAAATTGGTTTTAAACTAAAAGTGTGTAATAAAGTTGTCTTCAACTTGTATAGTCTTGCTTAATAATTTCTATGATCAAGGAAAAATTTGAGAAAATCCAATTACAACCCAGAATACTAACTTAATCAAATCCATATTCCATGAAACACAACTGCAAACGGAATGTTCTTCCATTTCAGCAGTTCTTATCAGATTTCCTGCTCAGGAAAATGACAATGAAAAAATACTAGAACAATAAAATCAAGACAATCTTTTCTTTTTACGTTTGACTTCATTCATGGAAGTGCCTGCAAGCCGTTGTCCTTTCAGAGAGGTGGAGGATATCCTGTTTACTAGAACTGCTGCAGTCATCTGACCAGGGCTGAATTAGACAAGCAGGAATTGCAAATCAGCCTCACATGCTCTGATTGAACATGTAATGCTGTGTGAGTCAAGGTCGACGTTATTTCTCAGACGGCAGCTGAGTGTCATCAGCCCAGCTTTGCTAGATGAAGAAACCCAGATGCTCCAGACCAATACTATAGTTTTCATCATAATATATGCCTGTGTTCCTGGTGCTAACAGGGTGATGTTTGCTGGTCAAAATGTCTTCATAAAATTACAGAACTTAAACTGATGTTGTAGCTGTGTAATTAACTTAAACTCAGCCATAACCAGAACTGGGCCTTTTTCTATTTATCAATATTGAACGTCATCCATCCAACTGGGTCTCAAGAACAGCAGTCTCCATGATGACCATGACTCTATGACCCAAAAAGGTACCGTAGGAACCCTCAAGAACCTCCCTGACTTCCCTATGATGTTTCCTTGGACAGACGCTCAACACTGAGTGTGAAAAATGCTATTCTTCAACAACTGAAAACAGGATTTAAATATGCATTGGGCAGTTGGTGGCCTAATGGTTAAAAAAGCGGACCTGAGTCTGCAAGGCCCCCGGTTCGAATCCCCCTTCTGCCAAGTTACCACTGAGGTCCACTGAGCATGGCACTGTCTCTACTCACAGCTCCCCGGACGCTCAAAGCTGCCCACTGTTCACTTTGGTGATGGGTTAAATACAAAGGTCGCATTTCGTCGTGTACAGTGGTGTGAATCACAATGTCACAATGACAGGGAGTTTGCCAAAATATATATATAAATATATATATAAGGTCCCCGGTTCAAATCCACCAGCTGCCAGGTTGCCACTGAGGTGCTCTGAGCATAGCACCGTCCCAACCCACATCACTTCTTGTGGACTCACCACCCACAGGAAGGCTCACAATATGGTACATTGTGATTTGGGTGGTGTCAACTGCCTCGACCCGGCAACGTACAAGCAGAAGAAGATGAATGACAAATGAATATATATATATATATATATAAAATATAATATATTAATAATATATTATTCATAAATTAACAGTTCATTAGTAGCGACAGCTCTGTATCTCTGCAAGGTGTGGTTACCTATAGCAACACTAGCATACAGTGCGATATGCCGAAATACCATAGACACAACAGTATAAGTATTGATTTCTAGTCAGCATAATAAACACACCATTTTAGTATATTACCAGGATGTAACTGAATGAAATATGATACCCAACAGCATCTAACCCTGGGAATATTTGGCTTCTAATTAAATTAATTCAATTTAACCATTATCCAGCATTCATTCTTACATCTTTGTCTATGTGCTATACTCATAGCACCTCAGTGGCTACCTGGGAGGCGGTGTACTTGCACCTGAAGCCTTGCAGACCGCTAGGCCACCACTGCAGCCCTCGATATAGCATCATGAAACCTCACAAGATTACAATTAGCGTATTGATATACTGTATTTTCACATTTTTTTTTATCTTGCACCTAAAAAAAGCCTACAGCCTACAACGTTTGTCCTGTGACCAGCTGATTGGATTGATTCTCAGTGTTGGAAAATCAAAAAATCAAAAAAATGACCTAACCTAACATCTGGTGTGAAGGTGGCCTGACCAGTGAACACACCATGACATTTTTTAGCCTCTTTCTTTTCTCTTTCTCTTCTCTTTCTCTTTTCTTTAGGATGTGGTTTGGGTTTTAGTGAAAATAAGGAATTGGTTTAAAGGAATAACACTCACATTGTGGTCTTCACAAGAACAGAAGGAGGCCAGAGTTCAGGACTGAGAGCAGCAATATTTACCATTAACCCAGTGCATTGTAAACTGCTAGGCACACAAACACAAACATATACACAGTCAGACTCACACAATGCAGGTGTTTCCTGCTCAGATATGATGAATCATGTTTGTCTTCTTCCTCTCATTTCTGCTGGGTTTCCTTTAACTCTGCGTCACCTCCTACTCCCTGCAGGAGAAACTGCAGCAGAATGAGAGGAATCCTGTCCAGATTGCAACAAAAGCTTCCAAGAACAGTTCACTTATGATTTCTTCTGAACCGCTCTGTTTTTAGTCTTTCTCACCAAACGCAAATAACCTCTGCTTTACTTGCTGCCTTAGAGTACTGCAGATATTCTTTTTGGGGATGTTATATTAGGACTTTGTATTAATGCATTGCGTTTTTTATTGTATGGCGTGCCTGTACTGAGTGACCACGCTGCAGAATCAATCCCTGTTCTCCCTGCTTTTCACATTAACATTGACGCTGCATTAGCCCACTTAGCAAACAGCAGATGTCCATGAAGTAAGCCCAGTGGTCAGAAACGGTGTATTGATGAACTGGTCGTTCCCACTGTTAATGAGTTAAGGCTGCATTAAAGAGGATCGTTACAAGTGCAGCTGCTGGTTCAGTCCCCAGATTACGGTATTATTGTTTTGGCAGCTCTACGTCCTGAGCTCCTCCCACCTCAGGATCATATCCAGACACATGTTTTTTATATGTGACAGTCAGTCTGAGGTGATACACTGTTCCTTCTGCCAGAATTCACTACCTTTTATTCGCACACTCTCTACTTTTTATGTGATATGTGTATCGCGATAGCGTTGACATCTGTTCCCAAAACACTCGTCGTGTTGAAATAAAACATGTAAATTCATGCTGACTCACCCACGATTTTTATCTCAACTTTCCACACTACACATGCAGGAACATAGATACAGAAGAAGAAAAGTCAACGATATATTGCGTTATGATTGGTGCAATGAGTGTTTGCCCGGCTGTAGCCAGTGTTTACCCACATTTTTTTTTAGATCACAGCAAATATCAATCATCAGGCACACCTACAAATATTAATCTCACAGATATATATGTAATAAAATAAAACAATCTTCTTGTTTAACTTATCCTGATAATTGAATACAATCTCAGCCTGTTTAGCTGAAGACTGGGTTACTGGCAGGAATTGAGTATAGACGCACAGAAGGAGTTTTTTGTATTCATCCATCCATCTGTTGCCACTTAGCAGAACAGAATGGGATTGTTCTGCATCACATGCTTTATTGAGCAAAGAAAAAAAAAATCGTTTTCAGCCCGCTTAAGTGAAAGTGGAAGATTTCCCTGTGGTGCACCTGAATTTCTTCTATGGTGGTTGAGAATCGCTGCAACATTTGATTGTTGATTTATATTTACTGGGATTAATTACAATCCCAATTAGTCCTGGATGTTGTGATGACTTTGCAGCTATTCTGTAGTAATTAGATGAGATTGTTTAATCATTTCTCAGCCATATGGTCTCTAAGCACTGAGTAATGGTAGCTATACATCCTGTTGGGATTTAATGATCCTCTGTTCCACTGGGAGTGGGATTCAGTTATCGCTTATTGTGTTTACAGCAAGCAGACGGTTTCTTGCACAGTATGGAAAAAAAAATCACACTTCCTTCATCATTATGCCCAGGTTTAAAATGGTTTCCTTGTTCAAATGAGCTCCAGGGGGCGTCTGGGGAACTCTTTTGTATTGTTAAAATTGTTGAGTTTTCACTGGCTCATTTATTTTTTTGTAACTGCAGCAGGTCAGTGCAAGTTCACAGGGATTGCTCAGAGACTAAGTCAGCTTAACCACCACATTTGCAGCATTTTCTAAACAGTGGAAATGATGAATGTGATGAGCAGATGTGAAGAGCCGTTTCCACAGTGTCTGCTCGACGTTTCCAGTGTTTACGGTCATTCCATCTGTCTGTCGGGATTGACATGTGGCTCATTATCTTTGCTTGTCTGTCTCTGAGTCTGTGTTGATGTTTAGTTATTGTCTGAACCACAGACAGTATTGGATTTCTACTTAGCTACATTTGCAACATTTTGACAACATCGACATCAGATAAATATCAGGTGGATTTTTCTTTTTTCTTTTTTTTGACAGATTTCTGTCTGTATTGAATATTTGTTGTTGAGGTTTTTGTGAGTAGTGCTGCTTCCTCCCACTCTCTGGAGAAAAATAAATATATGCATTATGACAACTTGTGAATCTAAACTGAGAAAAGGTGTGAAAAAAAAAATTTCTTATTCCAATAAATCCCTTCTTTTGGTTGCATCTTTATCTTAACAACAGACTTGTTACGCCTCAATAGGCCTCTCAGTAAGGACCCCAGCAGGGTGAGCTGTGGAGTGCAATTAATTTTCAATGACAGATCAACTCAAACCCTTTGGTGCTGTGATCTAAACCCGTCCTCAAGTCATTGAAGGCATCATGTTCTATGCAGACCTGTCCAATATACAGTTAAATGTTAAGGTTGCCTTGTAACAGACAAAAAAGCAGATGTCACAGTTTTACAGACACTTCAGTGAAGGCTATGCCAGACCTTTAGTGAGTTTTGCATCAGAATTGTGTCTACAGGTAGGTCAGCCTGTTAATAACATAGGTAAAAAATCATAGCCAACAATTTGACTTTTTAGGACAGCTAAGGTTGATAACAGGAAGAAAATACATATTTGTGGAACTGTTATATTTAAAGATATGACAAAGAACACAAACTTCCCCTTTTTCTTTCAGCATGAAGAAAAAAGTCACAACACCCTCTTCCGCTCTGCCCCCCTGTCATTTGCTTTCTACCAATTTATTATATTCCACTGCTTCTCCCTTTTGTCTGCAGGAGATAAAGAAGGAAAGTAAGAGGGACGGAGGACAGAGCAGCATGATCAAATCTGACCTGGCAAACGGCCGGGCCAGTCCCGTGTCTGACTCTAGCACACGGCCTGGAAAGAAAGGTGAGTGGAAAAAAAAATCACACATACAAAAGCAGGCACACCGTGTTTATCCATTAAATACACAACAGTCGTCAGACAGCTTTAAGTAGTCAGACTAGTACAGTAATCCTATTAGAGTCAAATCAGATTTGACTGAAACACCAGTAAAATCCAGTTACTGCAAACATGTACATGCTGACTGTAAATGTTGTACAAGCCAAGAAATACAGATTTGTCAAAGACACAACAAAGACCCGAGTTTTTGACCAAAATTAAGGGACATCCGCAAGGAGAAATATATCGTCAAGTTAGGACACAAATAACAGGGAATCACTCCGTACAAACACAAGACACGTAATTATTACATAATTTATTGAAAGATAAATATTAAATATAATAAAATCAAACATTTATTCATATAACTATCAATAAATCATTTGCGTGTCTGTGCTGCACTGTGGCGGTTCCCCTTCGTCACCACGGCCTCCTTCATTTTTGAAATAGAGTTTGACTGACCCCTTGTGGGCATAGTAAGTACTTCAGGGTTGAGTCGAGACTAAGTAAGTCTGGACAGTAGACGATGGTCAAACGCAAGGTGTGGGACCAGAGCGGGTTACATTCAGGGCGGTGGGGTTAAATGCCGTGTGTGTGTGTGTGTGTGTGTGTGTCTTACAGCTGACCAAATCCGTAAGCGTCGCTGTAAAGCTGCGTTCAGCTACGTTCCTCAGCATGAAGATGAACTGGAGTTGAAAATTGGAGACATCATCGAGGTCATAGCTGAGGTGAGATATATCTTATATTATTATACACCACCAGGTGGCGCCATTATAACTAATCTTTCTGAAGTTTGGTAAATGATTTGTCCATCAGAGAGCACTGATGAAAAACTTATAGCTTAGTTGTTACTACACTTTTCGTTTATTTAACTGCAGCCAATCCCAAAGCCACTTTTTTCCTTCTCTATAAACCAGCCCAAGGCCAAATACTGAGACAATACGGTTGTTGATTTTCACTGAACTATTAACTTAAAACTTCTACCTGCCTTTCGTACCTTTTTTATTATTTATTGGCTGCTGTTCTTTTGACCACAATGAAATATATAACATTTCTAATACATAGTGAGAGCAACCCTGATCCCTGACAGTTGTCAATTGAACTAATCCTAAAACATTTTTCTTAAATAACATTTTTCTAAATGACAAACCGTGTGTGTCCAGGTGGAAGAAGGCTGGTGGGAGGGTTTTCTCAATGGAAAGACTGGAATGTTCCCCTCGAATTTCACCAAAGAGATCGTGGCAGAGTCCGACAACGCCGCAACGGACTCCTCCACCTCACAGGAGGATCTACGCAGCGGCCGCACAAGTGAGCCTCAACCAATTAGATTGCAAGAATCTTTTTTTTAATCTAACTCAGCCACAATGCAGATTTATTAGTTTGATATAAATTAAAAAGGTGCATTTCTGTATGTCACCATTGTATATCAATGTGTCTGGCGCCCTCAAGTGTAGAAAACATGTACTTCTTTTTTTAATGCGATATTTCAACCTAAATCAAGCCAAGTGTTCAAAATCAGTGATTGAAACATTGTTGTATGTTAAGGTAAGGACAGTCCAGGCAGTGAGAGTGACGGAGGAGACAGTCGATCAGAGACTGGATCAGGAGAAATCCAACCAAAAAAGGTACAGTACAGTACAGTACAGTTCAGTAGAGTACTGCTTCATTTTACTTATTCTATGGATGGATGGTGGATTCTATTGGTTCTATTTATTTCAATTGCTATTATTCTATCAAGGTTCGAGGGTTTGGCTTCGGTGACATCTTTAAAGACCAGCCCATCAAGCTCAGACCCCGGTCCATGGACGTGGACTCAGAAGTGGACAAGGTGAGTCTGTTAACGAACGCAGTTCGATCTGGTTGTAGGGGACAAAGATGTGGTTTGGAGAACAGCAGCCTTGTCTTCGCGACCTAGACGCACTATTCAAGGTTAGGTCATGTGATATCACAATACTAACAGACTGTTCTAGACTGTGGCGACTTGAAACGAGATGGCGCCGGGTTTATTTGTTTATTTGGGGGCCATGACGACCTTGAACATGACCTGATCCGGCCCGGGGGATCAAATCAGTGGATTTGAGAAAACTGTGCTGCTCATGTTAATATGGTCAACACGTATGGTCAACCTCATGGATGATAATTGTGTATTAAGGTTGTTTATGGCATTGGTCATTTTTCTTCTATTGATTGGAGAGGTAAGAACTTCCAACCGCTGGTTCCACCTCTTCTTCCATTGAAACTACACGACACAGGAAGTGGTTGAAGCTGACGCATGTGACAGTCAATGAATAAGATAAAAACAAGGAGGAAGTGAGAACTCCACAGAGAGAAACGCAGAGGGGGTAGAGAGAGAGAGCGAGAGAGAGGGACAGGCAGAGAGGAGGGGAAAGGGAGGTGAAGGAGGAGGTGGTGCTGAATGCGATGCATTTTTCACTGATGTTCTTCATATTCAAACACCATCACACAAACACACACTCTGTCTGGAGCTGCCTGTGTTGATGTAGCGACACCCTGTCTGTGAGACTTGAACTCAAACCAGAGGGAGAACAGAAGGTAAGGACAGGATTCCTCTCTTCCTTTGTCCTCTGTTCTCATGTCCTTTAGGGTTTGTTGTTCTATTGTCAGCAGTGATGAGCCATGGTTTCTTTGCTTTGAATTTCACAACACTTGTCTGACAGCTTTAAAAAAAACATCTTACAGATGGGTTTTTGTAACAAGGGGAACTGTCATTTAGCCATGAAAAATCTTAAACTGTAATATCTAAAGATTTTAGAGTATAATTCAAATAGATCATTTTTTGGGAAATACTACCAGAGTTTCAACTGAAGTAAGCAATTCTGTAGTTTCATAAATAGGATAATGTGCAACATTTAACCCAATGCCTTTACTTCTGATTTATCACCTTATTAATTCAAATGTTGCTTCAAACTTTGCCCTGTGTTTTCTTTTTCTCTTTTTCTCGTAATCATATGGATTTAATTTTTAACCTGTGTCTTAAAAATGTCCTTTTGTAAATGAAACACAACCCAAAAGGCTGCGGCTTTGCCGTTAACATGACAAATGACAGTGGTAGTTACCAGGCCAAAAAAAAGGTAATGTTGGTAACGAGGCTTTGAGGTGCTACAGCGGTCATCAAACCCAGCTGTAGTTCCTCCAGACGTCAGAGAACGTTTGTTCTGGAGGATGTTTCTCAGCCTGTCCTGCTGAGTGGTTAGGCTGTTAGGTTGCTTTATTGAGAAACAAGACGCCCTCTGCTCTTTAAATGAGGCTCCACGGGAGGCTCCATCCATGCTGAGTCATGGGAAGCCACGATCACCTAATGAGTGAACTGGAAGGTCGTGCAGTAGTGCGCAGAACTTGCAGTTCCAGCAGTGTCGAGTATCTTGTTGCGCACACGCTCACAGTGAGTCAATGCTATGGGGTTTCATGTGGAAAAAAAAAATCCTCCACCAGCTTTTCCTCTACAACAAAGTGACCCCACAAGGTAACAGCAACAGGACAAACCAACAGCCATCGATCTTTCATCAGGAAACAGCTCTCACAGCACACATACTGTAGGCTCAGAATATGGGGACATTGTAACTAAACTTTGCGGCACAAGCAGTGGCCTAGTGGTTTGAGAGGTGGACTTGGGTCTGCATGGCTTCAGGTTTGAATCCTCCAGCTTCCAGGTTGCCAAAGTGGTGCTCTGAGCATAACACCAACCTGACCCACTTGACTTCCAATGAGCTGGCCCCCCATAGAAAGGCCCACAGAATGTAAAATAAAAATTAAATAATAAGGATGGACAGGAATGAGGTCATTGGTGGAACAACACAAACAGAAAGGTTTAGAGAAAAACCTAGAAAGCCAGATTGAAAACTGAATGTTTCCTTAACTCACAGATTGAGATGGTTTGGACATGTTCAGAGAAGGGACAATGGCTACACTGGTAGGAGAATGATCCTAGAGATACAGCTACCAGGGAGGAGACAAAGAGGAGATTGATGGATGCAGTGAGGGAGGACGTGGAGGTAGTTGGAGTCAGAAGATTACAGAAGAACTGCGGGAGATGGAAAGACTCTGATTCGTTTGTGAGGCAAGCCGAAATGAAAAAATAACAAGATAAAATAACTAGGAGAAATTGTATGAAGCTGTTAAAAAATGCCAGATGAAATATAAAGAAAAGTCTTAAGTTAACAGAGTTCTGCTCAAGGTTAAGGAAAATCTATTCACAAATCATGTCCAGAAACAGTATCCTTAAGTATCCTTATAATCTAAGACCACATTATCTATATGTAAAATTCACTTGTGTCTTGAGGCGCGAACACGATAGGAACTACATTCTGAGAAATTAAAGCAGTTTGAAGCATCAAAGGCAGCACAAGAAGGGCTCAACTGACATTAGAACTAAGAAAAACCTACAGACTTCAAGAAAGAGAAGAAAGGAATTATGGAGATTCCAGGAGAGATCCTGGATATTTTTAAGAAATAAATTTAAGGACCAGTACAACTGAAATATTTCTACGGCTGAGGCGTGGATACAGCATAGAGACGCCTGGTGGCTGAGGTAGTTTATAGGTCCACTGAGGACAGCAGTATCTCTTCAGTCATGTCTGACATAATCCACTATGGAGGACGGAGCATCTCTCCCTCTTTGTCTCTGATGGACGATGAAGTGTTCGTTTTCAGGAGACTTTCGTCCGACGTGGCAATAACAGAGGATGAGTTCATCCTCTGCAGAATCTCTCCAACTGGAGCGGAGTCCAGAACTTCCACAAGGTTCTCCATGAAATCAGATGAGAGCAGGACAACAACTCCTGCTGTATACTTAGAAGACGTATGTGACGAGGCCCAAGAGAATTTACTCATAGGAATAACACCAGGGGACAAGGATGAGATGGACACAAAAGCAAAGCTACTGAAAACCAGAAAGCATGTAGTGGGCAGGAAACATTTAAAGAAGAAACACAAGGTCCACCCCCCCTCACAGGACTGGAATAAAAATCTCTGCTCGCCTTTAGTGGCCTGCACCAACACAGAGGAGCTTCCTCTGCTTGAGAATTTTGGTGAAATGCAGGAAAAGGACAAAATAAAAAAGACAAAATCTATATGGAAGAAAACCTTTCCTGTTAGGAAGAAGACTCATCACCTTCTAGAAGAAGATCTGAAAGTGGCTTCCTGCTCTCCGGATTTTATTGACCCCGAGACAGAAGTCCTACTCCTGCCTGAAGTTGAAACCCCAGAATTGCTGGAAAAGACAGGGAAAAAAATAACAGTATGGAGAAAATCTAAAAAAAACAAGGCCCATCGACTCCAAGATGAGGACAGTCACATGACTGCCGCTGATCCTTTAAAAACACTTTTAATGACAGACGTTATTACACTGCCTAAAGACAAGGTTGACGACATGCACAAAAAGGATGGAGCAAAGCATAAAAAGCATGTTTGGAGAAAACATTCTGCAGTGAGAAAGACTAAGACGCATCAACCATTGGAAGAGGATGAGAAAGGGGACACTTTCCCTCAGAGGACATCTTCAACTACTGAAGACTCAACTCTGCCTGACACTGAAGTGCAGGAGAAGGATGATTCCAAAAGGAAGAGTTCTCTCTGGAGAAAACATTCGACCTCAAAGAAGCACAAGAGACACAGGCTCCTGGAGGACAAACAGACACAGAGCCCAGGTGTTCCTTCTAGAACACCCTTAATAACAAAGGTCTTACCCTCACCTATAAGTGAAAGAGATGAATTACAAGAAAAAATCGGAACAAAACATAAAACACATAAAAAACATATTTGGAGTAGACCTTCTTCAGTAAAAACACTCGAGAAGCATCCTCTAGAAGAGGCTTACAATCGGGAATTTGGTTTTCCAATGACACCTGTAAACGTAGGAGACATGGCCCTGAGGTTTCCGCAGGAGGGAGATGAAGAGACTTTTGACCCAACCACTACAAATGTCCTGTTGACCACAGAAGACGACATCCATGTCCTACAAGAAATGGATGAAACCAAGCACATTAAACACGTGTGGAAGAAACACTCTTCAAAGAAAAAGAACAAGATCCATCACCATTTAGAGGAGGATCTTAAACAGGAATTCTATCCAATACCATCACATCCAACTGATGAGTTAGCTTTCCCTGAAGATGGATTAGCTGATCTGCAGGAAATTCATCACGACAAGAAGAAAGTATTTGTGTGGAAAAGGCATTCACATTCTAGGAAGCACAAGATCCATCACCATCAAGAAGAGCACAAGAAGCATGCTTTACATCCATCTCAACTCTCTGGCAAGGAACTCTTAGTCCCACAAAAAGACAAAACCGCTGCACATGGAAAGGGTGAAACCAAACATAAAAAGCATGCGTGGAATAAACATCCTTCAGTCATAAAAAAGAAGTCACATCATCCATTAGAAGAGCCTGTGTATCTGGACGTCTGCTCTCCAGTGTCATCCACTTCCACAGTAGACCTACCTCTGGCTATGGACAAGCATGAAGAAGATGATGCTTCAAAGAAAATGTCTCTCTGGAAAAAACATTCAAGTGTGAAAAGGAACAAGACCCGTCACCATCATGAGGAGAATCGAAAACCAGGCCCACAATCCAGACCAATGACAGGTCCTGCCAAAGAGATCTTACTGTTACCTACAGACCACATTGGTGAACACCAAGAAACCCATGGAACCAAAGTTAAAAAACATATGTGGAGAAAAAAGAAGAAACATCATCCCCTAGAAGAAGGTATGATGGAGTTTGGCCCTTTGGTGGAGTCATCTGCCACAGAGGACATTTTTGTGTCTGAGGACAAGACGAATGAATGGCTGGGACAGAGTGAAAAGTTTCATCCACTTTTAGGAGAGGAAATAAAACAAGGAAATATATCGTATCAAATGGATTTCCCAAATAAAGAACTCCTACCCCTACCTGATCACAGAGTCCATGAACATCATGACAAATCCAAAAAGAAGCGGAATGCATGGAAAAAAACTCTTTCTTTTGCAAAGGACAGGGCAGATGGCCACCAACAAAATGTCCTACAAGAGGACCCCCATAGTCTTCCAATGATCCTACCGTTATCTGAAGACCAGACGGAGTGTGCTCAGGAAATTGATGCGGCGAAAAAGAAAAGGCACGTGTGGAACAAACGTTTTTCTTTAAAAGTCAAAAACAAGATTCAGCAACTTGTAGGAGACAAACCAACGCAAAATCAGTCTTTTCCAGTGACGCCTTCTGCAAATGAGGTCTTACCCATACCTGAAACCACAGCGGAAAATGTTTCATTGGAAAAGGACAATGTTGTGAAGAAAAAGGAGAAGTCTTCATGGAAGAAACACCTATCTTTGAAAATTAAAGGCAAGAACCCTCAACATCCTGAGGAGGATCTGACACAGGGTTTCCCAGCACAGGTTTCCTCCACCCCACTAGTTCCACCTATGCCTGGAGAACAAACTTGTGATGCTCATGAAAAAGACAAAACCAAGAAGGGAAAACACCTGTCGAAAAAGCACGCCTCTCGAAAAAACCCAATGAATCAACCGATACTAGAGAATCAGACGCATGGATCTTCTCATCCAACCTCCACCAAAGAACTGTTAACTTTGCCTGAAGAACCACCTGAAAAAGACAAAGTCAAAAAAGAAAAACCTATATCCAAGAAGCATGCGGTGAAAAAACACAAGACTCACCAAAACACAGAACACAACCAACAGCAGGATCCCTCGCTTCCTCCACACTCTACCAAAGACATCCTTCCTGCACCTGAAGACAACGCCAACGAACATCATGAAAAAGATAAAACCAAAAAGAAACGGTCCGTATGCAGCTCTCTTTGATAGAGCAGCAGAACCATTTGCCAAAGAGATCTTAATCGGTTTTTCTCCTCTTTTTTTTTCAGAAACCATACTGTGGCCAAGAAACATCACTGATAAATTAGCGTTTGAGTTTTTCAGTGGGATTGTCTAGAAGAAAGAATAAAAAAAAAACAGAGTTTGACCAATTGAGGAAATCAATGCATTCCTAATATGATCTTCTGAGGAACTACAGAAAATCAATATGTTAGAAATCCAAATTCCTCCACAGTAGCAATACTGTCACAAAAACATTGGTATAAATTAATGTAAATATCTCATAAAAAGGAATTTGCTTTTTTGCTTTCAATCCATGATGACTTGCAGTTATTCTAATAATAGATACAGAACAGAGGGGAAGGTTCGCTTCACAGATCACAAGGAGAGACGCACTATTTGTGAAATGTTGTCTGAAGCTCTAAGGAAGTTCGTCACGTCAAGTTTCAGTACTCTTTAACCCTTTCCATTTCCCTGTCCCTCACTATAAAATGATGCATCCGTGACAAGAACATGGAAGACAGATCTGGGTCAGGCTGAGATTTCACCTCAAACACACTGATCTCCAAAATATCAGTGTCCCCAGCGAACTCAAAGAGGCCTTTCTTTGAGCGGCTGAGCGCCACGTGACTCTTTCTGTGCTGCTCATTCCTCGATGCTTGTGGCACCACATGGTCTCATCAGGGAGGGAAAGGAGGAAGAGAGAAGGAGAGGGTAAGGGCGAGGAGTGAGGAGAGAAGCCGGTGGCAGGAGGTGATGTGGCTACAATTTTTTTTCTACCCGAAACAGAACAGAACTGTGTGTGTGTGTGTGTGTGTGTGTGTGTGTTTGGGACAGACTGAGCCCTGTGAAGAAACGTGTGAGTGTTTTCCTGTTAAGGAGCCACCCTGGGCCTACAAACACTGAGGGATTCACTTCAGCTGCAAAACAACGGCCCCTTTAAATCCCTGCTTGCGGCAACAGCTCAATCCCCCTCTAACACACACACACACACATACACACTACATCACCGTGCATCAGCTTGCATGGTTATCTTGGTGAGGTCAGTCACATCCTTCCTAATTAGCTGATTGGCTATATAGGGGCTGTTGACTGGAGACAACGCGTGATTAGTAGCTAGGTTGTTGTTTAGTAAAAGTCTATTTTTTTTAATTAAATTACCACAGCTTTGTTTTTCATGACTTATCTCGCAGACTTGAGGAAATGCCAAGTCAAACCGATGGTCTAGTGCACTGTAGTTTCACAGTCAGTCTGTGTTAGGCTGCGGTTTCGTGAGACTCTTAGACTCGAGGCTTGTCTAACGTCTGTTTGTCTTTCAGGTCAGCGAGGGGAAAGCAGCCAGTGTTGCCCCTGAAACCATGAAGACCGAGCCAGACAGCAAAAGCAAAGGTAAGAGCTGCCGATAGTTTCTTAAATGGTTGAATAGACTTTAGAAATCTGATAAGTTCTAGTCAACAATGAGGCAACAGGTGCTCTGACCGTTCGCAGCAGTTTTCCGCAGACGACAATGCATTTTACATCACGTCCTGCCTTCCTGTCTGCCAACACTTCCTTTCATTCTAACTCGGTTGTTTTTATTACGACTGGGTTTTTACAAGGCGTCTCCTGGAATATTGTTGCCTCACTGTTGCTTCAAAGCTCTTGAGAAAAGTAGCTGGCTTCAAGAGTTTTTAATTACAAAAATGAATGTTATTAGCAAAAAGACAATCATTAAGAAAGAAAAATTGATTCCTTGATGAATTAATGTTATTCTATACTGCACACATTATTTTTATTGATTATAAAAATCACTTGTTGTAGTTGTAAAAGTTTGTACATTCATCATATATATGTATTTTTCAAACACGGCTAAATAAAAATTCAGAGGCCTATACCGTAATTCCGGACTATAAGCCACACCCAAAACATTTTTTAAAGGAAAAAACATTTTGTACATAAGCCACACCTGACTATAAGCCCCATGTGCCGCATTCTTTTTGCATTTTCCATGATGAGGGTCAGTTTATGCAAATTTTATTCATGTACAAAGTGTGTTTCTATGGTGTTTATTGGCAGTTGTGACTTGCGTCTTCCTCGACACCACCTGTCTCACTCTTACCTTTTCTGATCGAGCAGTTAGAAAAAATGCATACATTAGCCGCATCTCTGCATAAGACGCAGGGTTGAAATTGTGGGACAAAAGTTGCGGCTTATAGTCCAGAAATTACGATATACAGCCAATGAAAAAGTATGTTGAGTGTATTGAGCATTTTTACAGCAAACTTGTTCCAGTGGCACAGTTCTCTCCTAACCTCTAAATCCTCACATTTAGAGGAAAATCCTCTAAATGTGCATGCAACATGTCCGTAGCCATGCAAACATGCATGTGATTCCATCCACTACGACTTGGCTTGTTAGTTTCTGCCTTTTTAACTCTAGTGACTTTTGAGTTTGTTCTTTTTGTCTCATCTGAACGTCAGGACGAGAACAGTGTAAAGTCCTCTTCCCCTACGAAGCACAAAATGAAGACGAGCTGTCGATCAAGGAGGGTGAAATCATCTCCATCATTACTAAGGTCAGTTGGCTTATCAATCTATCATATTATATATGATTTGGTTTACTTAAGTGATGTAACCACCTGGATATTTTGCATGATTTGGTTATTCAGATGTCTTTGTTCCGGTTACCAGATAATAATTTGCATCCAGGTATTGAGCATTGCTGTTACACATTTCCTGTGTGCAGGAGTGTGCTGATGCCGGCTGGTGGATGGGTGAGATCGGAGGACGGCAGGGTGTCTTCCCAGACAACTTTGTGAAGCTGCTGGAAGGGGAGAAGGAGGTAATTGTGGCCTTTTGTTGTAAGACAAAGCTGTCTCCCGACTGATATATACAGCACGGTATGGAAGGATGTTTTTCCTATCGATGACAGAAGATTCTACATTTATGTATTTGTCCAGAGACCAAAGAAACCGCCACCTCCCAGTGCACCATCAGCCAAACACATAACAGGTAAATCCCTCACTTTTTCCCATCAATTTTGTCATTGCTCTCTTGTATTTAAATGTCACAGGAATCATAAGTAAGACAATGAAAACAAAACCAAACTATGACCTGTAGAGAAAAAACCAGATGTCAAGAAGGTTCCTCCAGAACGTCCTGAACATCTACCACAGAGAGACCAGGACCGAGGTACAATATTGACCACTGCTGAAATCACTTCTGAATTAATCCTCGACTTCTCCTTCTTCCTACTGAAACTTTCTTTTCTAAATTGACACGCTTAACCTGATTCATTCACAACAAAATCAAATAACCAACCCTAACCTATTTAAAGCTGTTCCGTAAGTGTTGTATCTGACCGAAAGAGGCTGCACTGGGGCAACAAAGATAGTGTGATACTGCAAGAAGACCTCAGGAGAAACAGAAAGTGGCTGAAGTTGAAGGTGGACAGTCCAAATAACAGATGGGTTAGACTTCTGTCTAACATCTTTACAAAGAAAGCCTTTGATTTGAGGATTTCAAAAGGAACACACTGCACATTCATGTACATACATATGGACAAGAAAACAAGTAAACAACATGGAGGAGCATGACAGAATTGACCAGCCACACTGACCACATCTGCCAGACGTTTCCTTATACATACACATCATAGTCGAGGCCTTTTCTTCTCGGTTTCTCTGTATCTCCCATAAGCAGCTTCTTCTGCTTCCTCCTTATCTTCATTTACGTTACATTTCCTTATATCATCATCAGCATCATCGTACTGTGTGAGCAGTGCAAACGCATGAAACAAAATTGCACAGTTCACATCTGGCACCACCTGCAGGAAGGCTCACAGTATGGTGCAGTGTGATTTAGGTGGTCGTCTTGCAGACTGCTGCCCCCACAACCTGGTAACGGATAACAGGATAAAGATGGATGGCAGAAAAAAAGATAAAAATTCTTCAAAAGATATCTTCCTACCGGTTCTTTCCTTTCTACTCAACTTCCATGATGATTAACTGTGTCTTGTTCCCTACGCTCTTGATATTAACCTGCTTCAAACCAGAAAATAATCTAAAATCTTCCTCTGCTACAGCTTATTTCTGCATCACCGAACTGCTTTATCTCATCATTAATGTTTCTCAGTCCAAGTGTTTTACATTCATTAATTTACATATCAATACATTATACAGGTGAAGAAGTGAAGGTTGTCGACATCCCAAAGCCTTCTCTTCCATCTCACCTTCCCAAGAAACCCCTCCCTCCAAAGACTAGCTCCGCCTCCTCGTCCTCCCAGCCCCCACGACGTCCAGAGAGACCACCCCCTCTTGCGTTAGTACACAAATACAAACACTCTCTCCCAAAAAAAAAAAAAAATACCTCTGCACCTGAGCACTTTTAGTCTAATGTTGTTGTATGGTTTACCTGCTCAGGTGTGAAAGTCCCAAATCTGAGGGCAGAGCTTCGACACCTGACTCTGCCCCTGACCGGTCACATGACACCGGTGAGTACGGTTTACAGTAGTATGGACAAAGTGTTTTATTAGTATGCTGATCAACCTAATATGCATGTCTGTGCAGACATGGACCTGGATGCTGTCGTTTCCTCTGCTGAGAAACTGAGCCACCCCACAGTGTCACGGCCACGCGTCACAGATCGCAGGCCCCGTTCACAGATCATGGCATCGGTAAGATTTTAGCTGTCAGCCCGAAATGATTAAAACGTGTACTTTCTGTCACATGACGTCCTCAGTGAGAGTAACTGTGTCTGTCTTCCTTCAGTCTTCACTTCCCACTGTGGACCAGGATCCATCTCCAGCTGAGGAGAGAAAGGAGAAGGAGAGAGGAAAGGAGGAGCAGGAGGCCACTCCCCTGAAGAAAGGACCTACGACTATTACAGTACGAGACTTTGTTATTTATTGCTGCATTTTTAAATTTGGCCAGCAGAGGGCCTGTTGCATTAACTTTGCCCCGGTTGCTACAGCCTATTGAGTCAAATATTAATGTCATTTGCCAATCATTAATTCATTAAGTCATTTGCCAATACTGTTTGTAGACACGTGAAGATCAACTCAGTGTTAATTTTTTTATAGATGTCTGATACTAAAGCTCCACTGACTGCCAAACCTGCTGTTCTGGCTCCACCAATCTCTGCCCACCGGCCCACCTCACCATCTTCCTCCATTGGACTGAGCCCATCACCTGAGCGACGATATTCTCCTGTGACCTCACCAACAGTGGAGGAACTCAAGAATCAGCTAAGAGAACTGAGAACTTCCGTAGAACTGCTAAAGACTCAGCATAAGTAAAGCAGATGTGTCTGAACTGTACTGTCCGATGCCTGTGTCAAAGGTCGATGCTCATATGTGTTGTGTTTTTCAGGCAAGAAATGAAGCAGTTAACTAGTGCCCTGGACGAAGAGAAGAAGATTCGTATAAGTTTACAAGTAAGACCAAAACAGATGTCTTTTTTGATTTGTTTTGCTGAAAGTTGACTTTACTACAGACATACATTCATTCTTATTTCTGGAATAGATCAGTTATCATAGGGTTTTTTTAGGTTCTCTGAAATGTTTACTTTAATCAACTTCATTTAATTATAGTCCCCTTTTAGAGTGACTAATAATATAGTGATAATTTTGTTTTATTAAATGACTAAAAGTAGTCTATTGATCCTGCATGTAAGAATTATACACTTTGGCCAATACAAACTGAATTTCTGTTGTATTTCTGTCTATTCTAACAGTTGGAAGTGGAGCACATAAAGAAAAACCTGATGAAATAAAGACTAAAATATCCACATTCTGATCACCACATCACAGTGACACAGTCGCCAAGATGTAGTGTGTGCCAAAACATCAACACCCAAGGAATTTCCATCGAAAAATTCAGCCACCCTCAGTTCCAGCACCGCCTTATCCTCTGTTTACATCTATTATTGTGTGTGTGAAAACGGCCTCCCTTCCCTGTTTGTCCTCATCTCAGTGGAAACTACTGTGCCACCGGTACTGTTATGACCACAGCTCGTCTCCTGGAGTCACCTCCAAGTGCTCACTGGTACTTTTTGTTTCTATTCATGAAGGACCCATAAGTTCCATGGGTTGATCCAGAAGACTATGTTGCTCTGTCCACTTTGTGGCCTTTGCACTGCATTTGGTTTGTTTTCCCCCGGCATAGGAACCACCAGTTTGGACCTGCATAATGAGGACGTTTGGACCAATACTGACTCCACCAGACCAGACTTAGATAACAGACTACAGCCCAAACTTCAAGGCACATCATTAACAAAAAGGAGTCTGGGTCTTTAACTCTGTAGCCTGGTTCAGAAAACCTCAGCGCTGAGTCCACTCTGTGGCCTTTGCCTCTAGTAAAATGTATGTGTGTGTGAGTGTGTGCGTGTGTGTGTCCAGCCCTGTGAGAGCTGTTGGTGTAGATCTGCATTGTGAGGACATTTTGATCAATCCCTGGTTAATTTGTTTATATAAAAGTTATATATAAACAGTTGCTGCCCAAACTGAGTCACATCATGCCACTAGATGTCTGATGTTTCTACACTGCAGGCAGGTGAAATTGAAGCATCTTCTGTCAACTCTGGTGCCAATAGGACACAAAGTTACAATTATTATTTTAATTGTGTCATATTTGTGGGAAAAAGCATCTTTTTTTTCCTCCTATAATAAAGATAGTTTGGGGGATAAATGGCTGTATGTTCAAATAAAAGTCACTAGATGGCAGCATTGCAGCCCATTTATTTTCATAATCAAGCAATTGTATGCAGAAAGCTGATAGAGGCAACTCCACCAGTGATTTGTACAGTTAAATACTTCACGGCCTATATCAGTATTGATTGGTATTGGAATAGAAAAATAGTGTTCAGTCAATATCGGTTTTATTTCTTTCCATTGTTGGCATCTAGAATGAATAAATCTGTAATAAGGTAAATATGAAAGTGAAATTAAAAAAAAAAAACTGCATTTGTGTGACTTTTGCAGTCACTGAGTTGAATTCCACACTGCACTGCTAAGCTGATAAAATCTCACCCCAAAATTTCCAAACAAATACATACTGTACTTGAACACCTCCCATTAGTTTCCCATCTCCTGTGACTTCCAAAACTAGAGATGGTTTTATGGTTGGTCCTCACAGGTCAAGGATAATGGAAGACACACATGGCAATGTGTGCAAGTTTTCTTTGCCTCCCTTTTTTTTGTGCACAGAGTAAATGGCAACCCTTCACTGTGGCCTTCCTGCCTGACTCTTCAAAATTTTTTGTTTTTTTTTTCTTATCTGACATATGATGAGAAACTTGTTACGACTGAGGCTACAAGTTTTCTGTCTGTCTCACCGGGATCGTGATAAATATATATAAATATATATATACTTTTATATTTCAGTGTAATAAAGATGCTATTATCTACTGTAAATGTGCTTTTTATTTTAGACTTGGTACCAGCAGGATAATGAAAATAATAATGGAAACACACGTGTATGTTTTTTATCACATAAGTATTTCATTTTTAAGGTAATGTAGGACAGGGAGGACTATCTATAACTGGCAACATAACATATAGGGCCTTGGTAATCTGGCTCACAGAAATTCTCCGTAACATGAAATTGGTTTGTGTTGTGAAGATACTTCTGCCTTTTCCCTGCATTGCATACATTTTCTCTATATATGGCAGAGAGAAACCTGGCATTTCAGACTTTAAGCATGACATTAACATGAATAGTATATGTATAGTTCACTAAAGTGGTCCATCTATTTGCTCCAGAATGGCCCCAGTGTCCAAATTTACAACCAACTGTGTCCCGCAAATCCAAAAGTTTGGCCTTTTCCGATCCATAATGTGTGTACAAAATCTACACTCTGATGGCTTAAAAAACAGACAAACACATTTTTATTTGATTTGTTTTAATTTAAAAATAACTAATCACTCTGGGGGAAAACACAACAGTAATTGATGTGAATGAGAGCTGAACAGTAAAAAAACAAAGACATAAGTGTTCCTGTCAGCAGGGTAGAGACAAAATGCTCCCCATATGTTCTTCAGGGGTCAGTGTTTTTCTTAACCTTCTTGCTCTTCATCACTTCCATGTCCATATCACCTGAGGAAACCTGTGGTGTGAATCCAAAGAGCTGCTCTCCCTGGTCTGAGCGGCGTCACATGATTGATTCTGATCACTTCCTGTTTTTGATGATAGAAAAACAAAAATGTTGCCACAAAAGCAGAAGCGATAAGAAAGAGCTGGAGCAGATGACATCTCCCAGGTGTCATTGACCGGGGCTGACGTTCTGGCGTGGTGAGGTAGGGCTAGTGTTGAGTATGTGTCAGGGGGCGGAGCCTATGTCCATGTGTTGCTCCTCTGCTGCCATGGCAGCAGCCTGCAGTGCTTCTGTGTCACTTTGTAGTGGATTCATTTGCTTCCTCTCATTGTGCATGTTGTTCTCATGTCTCTTAAGATCGGACGCCTGAAATCACACAGGGATGGTAAACACACTGACACCAAACAGTAACTGACAGTATTATATAATCACAATATTGTGATAATGACCTTAGCGAAGGCTTTAGTGCAGGACGGGCAAACAAATGGTTTCTCTCCTCTGTGTCTCCTTTCATGATCCTTTAGGTGAGACTTGTGTTTGAAAGCCTAGGAGACAGTTGAGGTCAAAACGTGAGAAATAAGGAACCATTAACCTTAGTCAACACATTTGACAAGTGATGCTGGTCTACAAACCACCGCATGTATACTGTGCTGTGCTGTAACATTAACTGACGGCCTAAACTTAACAGTGCCAGGATGTCCTCCGGATAATTTCCCAATGTAACCTTATAGGTCCCAAAGCTAATGTTTATTTTATTTATTGGAGCCACAGCAATCAAATCTTCTTTAGCAAAGTGGCAGCAGATGGTTATTAGTGTTACTAAGTGTTTTTCTTCAATTCCTTACAGCATTTCAACATTCTCTCCCACTTAACAGGACACTAAATATCATTAAAACATTTCACTATTTTAATTTTTGTTTGTTAAAAGATAAAATGTGATAAGAAGAAGAAAGATAATATGTAAATAAGAAGTGGACAGAGTAATATGCAGTCTTCCATTAGCCCATTGAAAACAAGTGTTCACAGTGTTTTAGTCTTTTCATTTAACCTTAGAAACGAAACTACTTTTCTTAAACAGTGACTGTATCGGTCATGTGACGACATGTGCGCTGATGCATTGGTGTGGCCAAACCTATCACTCCTGCAAGCTTTATGTAAATGCACAGGCAGGTATCATGCAATACCTCTCAATTGCCCCAGGGGGATAAATAATTCTGAATCTGAAATGCAGACAGACAGGTGTCAGAAGGATGCACAGGTGTCACTACCTTGTCACACATTTGGCAGGAGAACGGTCTCTCGTTACTGTGAACACGCTCATGTTTTTTCAAATCCGGAGCTCGAATGAACGACTTCCCACAAACGTCACATCTGTACGGTTTGAAGCCTGTGTGGATCTTCAAGTGTTCTGAACACACAGACAACAAACACAACTCTGTCACTCTTATTCCAGCCATCCAGCAGGCGCTCAGGACCCCCTTGTGTGAGCATTCTTGCCTTTTAAGTGAGCGTGTGTGGTGAAAGCTTTGGTGCAGATCTCGCAGGCAAACGGTCTCTCTGCTGAATGGAGCTTCTCGTGCTTCCTGGACAAACAACCACGGCATGTCAGTTTGGATGCACTGTTAAGCGTGTGTGTATGTGTGCGTCTGTATACCGACCTCAGTCTGTTCTCATCCAGGAAGGTCTTCCCACACACCTGACAGCTCAACTGTTCTCTGTGTCCGTAAAGCAAATATTCAAACTTCATGTCGGTGGTTGTCGTCGTCCAACCAGGTGGCTGCTCATCCTTGACCCCGCCCATACTGTCTGCAAATGCTAGCGTCTGAGCGTTGTGATGATCTGAACCAAGGTCTTTCGGCTCCGCCTCCATTTCTGTTACCACGTCCTGGTCATAACAGGTCACCTGTTGATATCAGCAGGTGGTTACTTACTGTACAGTATATGAATGACATGCATGTGTGTGTGTGTGTGTGTGTGTGTGTGTGTGTTGGGTGAGTGGTCCAACTGAATATATCCAATGTTCTTCATGTAGAGGACACAGAGAAGGCCAAAAGTCAACTGTTCAGAACAGCAGAAACTGTGGAAGATAGGTGAAGAATAAAATAGGACGGAATAGCTGGACAGCAGTGTCAGGAGTGATATGTGATAGAAGTGTCAATGTGAAGGGAAAAGTTTAGAGGGTGGTTGTGAGACCAGCCACAATGGATGGATAAAGACACAAGGAATAGGCAGAAGACAGGAAGCAGAGCTGAAGGTGGAGTTAAAGATGCTGAGATTCTCTTTAGGAGAGACAAGGATGGACAGGGTCAGGAATGAGGTGATTAGAGGGACAACACAGACAGGGAGGTTTGGAGAAAAAGCTAGAGAAGACAGATTGAGATCATTTAGACATCTTCAGAGGAGGGACAGTGGATACATTGGTAGAGGAATGATCCTAGAGATGGAGCTACCAGGTAGAGGACAAAGAGGACATTGATGGATGCAGTGAGGGAGGACATGGAGGTAGTTGGAGTCAGAGTAGAAGATACTTCTTTTTTAAGAAGCCCTTAAAAAGGGACAATCCAAGAATGAAAGAAGAAAAATAAGTCTAATAACAACAAATGAAACATGGAGTCAGAAAGGGTGGTTGGAAATTGTAGGAATATTATCCAGAAACCACTAAGCTAAGTGGTGACACATTTTGCAAAAATCTAAATTTCTCAACAAATAAAAGCTGATTTAAAAATGTAAAAGGGAGAGATAGAAAATATTGTTTTGCTGTGAGAGAAAAAAAACTGAAAAAAGGAAAAACCAAGAGAGGAGAAGAAGAGAGGGCCAAAAATATTATAGCATTTGGGCCTTTGTGCATGACGTTTCAATGTCATTCATTTCAGGTCAAATAAACGAGCCATGTCTTTGCTCCTGAACGCAAGTTAAAAGGTTTCCCCACGCCTCGTCTGAACTCATACCTTGTGCACGTCGTCATTAGTCAGTTCTTTCAAAATAGCTTCCTGCACTCTGAGTGAAGCACTAGGAGATTTATCCAGCTCCTGATTGGCCGAGGCTTCCACAAGGTCATCAGCGGCAGTGTCATCGTGTTCCCCGAGCACCTAAAGATCATAAACAGAATCTTGTTGGTGATCAGCTGCTATTAACAAGAGACATAATTAAATGTTTTAGAGGTCCACCATCAATGTTACCTCAGACTCTGCAGCGAGTTGGGCTTCAGGCGGCAGCGCCATTTTCACAATGTCGTAGGGAAACTTGTCTTTCTCTTCTGATGTCATGTCTCGTTTCTGAAGACAAACAGAGATCTCTTTCCTTATTTATTCAACACATTTTTCTGCACCTTTGTGGTGGGTTTTGTTGTCTATACAAATTTACCTGAGAGCAAAGTTTGTCAAGGAATCGGATGCCAAGAATCTGACCTGATGACATCATCAGATTGACGTCTCTCTTCTTGACGGAGATTTTGGCCGTGTACATGTAGTTCAGCACCTCTTCAAAAATGTCAGAGCGAATGAAGTCTATCTCTATGACTGACGAGTTGTCCACCTAAGCACAAACATTTGTAAGAAGCATCAGAGCAGTGTTCTCTGTTCATCTGTCTGTTGATTTTCATTCATTTTAATTCAGTAACCTCGTGTTTCTTGAATAGCTTCTTAAAGTAGTTGGAGCATGCAGCCAGGACGCAGCGGTGAGCACGAAACTTAACATCTTCCACCACGACAGCAATGTCACAGTGTTCACCCTCCAGACGCTGCTCGTTCAGAAGCTTCAGGAAGATGCTCTTGTGTTCATCGTCCACATACTTGACTGTCTCTGCCATCTGTGGACATGCAGGTGCAAGTTAGCATGTATCTTAACAAGGTCTTATTTTCAAGAATGATTACATATCTAAATGCTTTAATCACTGATTATCATAACAGTCAAAGTATTTATATGGAGTATTTTGTAATTTAAAAATATTTCATCAGTTCACATCTATAGTGTTTGTATCCATTATAAATTATATTCAACAATCTACATAGTCAACAAATAATAAAAAAAAACTCAGAAACATTATGATACTAAACAGGTCGTGTCTTGGGAACAGTCATATAATACGTCACCAAAAAGAATATTTTCAATGTAAACACATTTTAAATGATGACGTCATTCAATCTCCAGCTTCTGTTTTAAAGACATCGCTCGTGGCGACGTCACTGAACCCCGGTTTTTGTTGTGAACACCTGACAGCAGTTCATGTCTTTTCCAAATCGGACACGCGCTTGAATGCGCATACACATCAAGGTTGCCTCTGGATAAATGGAGTCACATGCTAGCATTTAACGTCATGCTATAAGCGAAAAATTAAGCTTTTTCTGAAGGAAACAGAACGCCCAGAAATGTAGCGGAGAAATTAGTTTGAGCGTGGACCACGGGCTGCGGCGTCGATCAGATCTATGTCGGGGTTGAGGGTTTAAACGACCCGTTTGAATCTTTAGTTGCGGATGGCGTTAGCATTAGCAGCTAATATGCTAATATAAAACTCTAGCGTCCGCAGGGAAAATACAAGTGGGAACAGACTACGGTGTAGTAATGTGTTTACATTAATTACTCGTCGACGTACTCCTGAAATGTCACATGATGGTAATAATTAAATTTTTCATTGCTCGAGCAGATTATCAGAACACAGTAGTCTGTAGTTAAATGGCGGACACCTTATTTTTCTATGTTCTCTTTTACTCAAAATGGCGTTTGTGTTTTCCCATTCTCAAGCGTATTCACTCCTAATAACTAATGCCGACCCGACCGTGAACGGGACCGCGTACTCCGCCGTCCCCGACCACGACACACAAGCACGCGGGCGGCGGGGACACAGACGAGACGGAGCCCGAGTCTCCATGAACGGCTCGAGAGCGCGCAGGCATCCCCGCGGAAACGAGGCCGGGCCCGCGGCAGCAGTTGAGCGCGGCACCGGCAAAGTGGCTCTTACCGTCACTTAGGCCGTAGAGGCTGCGTCCCACCGGGTGTCCGTCTGATGGAAGGGGACAGGTCTTAGTCCGGGTATTGTTGTTATTGTTGATGAGGACGAGCACTAAGCGGAAGGCACGCACACTCTGCAAGAGCACGCAGGAAGCGCGCCAAGCATCATCCGATGGCTACTGCGCATGCGCAAGACCCGTTTGATAGTAGTGGACCATTGTTGACCCGCATACCTGTTTACACGGCAATCACCTGTGTTCGATAACACGATCTAGTTCCTTTTATCCGTTGCGATACAAGTATCGCTTGACACGGGCTAAAACAAAGAAAAAAAGAGCAAGTATATTTTCCCTTATGCTCAGTTAAATAAGCTAAGTTTGTCGACAAATGTCTTTTGGCGTATTTTAAATAAGAGTGAAAAGAGTTTATTATTATAAAATGACAAATTAAAAAAAAACACATATATATATTTCTAGGGTGTATATAGCATTACTAACAGCTGTTGTCTCCTCAAACACACCAAACTGGAACGTAATGATAGATTTAAACAAAAAAATAAATAAATGAGGGTAACAAAATAATGTACCCACACTTTTCAACTTTAGAAAATACTATTAAGTATATAAAATAAAAACATGTTTTCTTTTAATTTCCAGAAGGGAACAAGGGAAGGATTAACAAAGTTTTATTAACTATGCTTAAAAAGCTTTTGGGCGTGGAATGCATTAGTTTGAGCAAAGATAGGGCAAACTACTCATGAGCCACAATCGCACCTAAAATTAGACATATGGTTGGGTTAAGAGCCCTCTCTAGACAGTCTACAGGGAAAATGGCAGCATTGCAGGGAACAGCCGGATGTAAAATCAAAACACAAACTGATTTTACAAGTTTGGCAGGGCCAACTACACAGATGGACAGACCGGCCTTAGCCTGCCCATTCTCCAAACTTTGGTGTGCAACAGAATCGTTATGGCTGTGAAAGGCAGAATTGTTTTTATTGAACCAAAGCACTTGGTACAAACCCAGGCAATTAGATAAAAATATGAAAGCCATTAAATGATTGAATAACTTCTTTAATGGCCAGAAACATGAAAAAATAAACAGCCTTTTGGGGTATTTTTTATTTCTAAACTGTTTTTCTAAGCTATAATCCCTAGGAACAACAGTACAACTGTCAATGCCAGCGCTGAGAGATTTGATACCAAGGACTACACTATCCACAGACCTCAGTGTAAATATTTGATAGATATATTTATCTATCATTGTTGATCATTCTTAACCACAGATCTGATATCGGGTTAGCTCCTCCTGGAGTTGCTGCCCCACCACTGTTTGGTGACTGTGCAGTTACCAATCACAGCAGTTCATATTGTCGCAGGTGCATGCGTTGAATGATGTCACGACAGTCGTTGAAGACACGCCGAATGTTTTCAGTGTCGACAGCACAGGTGAAGTGAGGGTAACAGTGATGTTTGCTGTCGCCACTCGCCGTGCTGATCCTCTTGAAAAGACAGAACATCAGAATGTCAGTGAGTGTCGCAACGTCACCGGAAAATGTCGGAGTGGTTTGTTGTGGCTTTTAAGGATATACTTTACCAGAAACTCATCTCTGATGAAGAACTTAGCTCGAGTCACTTTAGGATCTTCATCTGCATCTGGTGTAGCTGCAAACCGATGTTTTACTTGCAGTTAAAAACAGACGGTACATTGTAAAATATATACATATATTTGTTGTTTTGGTTTAGTACCATCTGTAGGAACTTGGTAATTGGTGTATTCTGGAAAATAATCCTCTAGTTTGGATTTTCCTGCCAGAATTTTATCAGCCAGTACATCCTGTTTATTCAGGAACAAAATCACTGAGATGGTCTTCAGAAACCTGCGGCCAATCACATACCAGATAAAAGTAAGCTCTACAGTCACAGCCAAACACCTCTGAGAGGATAAACAGAGGCCAGTCACATAGCAAGGGAATTTCTAGCCAATCAGCACTCATCAAGTCTAAGTTGTCCCACCTGTTGGTCCAAATAGACCTGAACAGATCTAGAGATTCTCGAAGGCGATTTGTGGAGTTGTCTTCTCTGATGACCATGTTGTAGCTGCTGCTAGCTGCCACAAATATGATGGCTGTGACATCTACAGACAAATACAGATGTGTAGGTGTTGGCTTACTTTGCTGATGACATCACATCATTGGTTAGCAAGATGTTTTCTTACCATTAAAGCACTGGATCCACTTCCTGCGTTCATCTCTCTGTCCGCCTACATCGAACATACTGAAGAACAAATGGCACAGCTCAAAGAACAACCAGTGAAAACAGTAGGAGTTTTAATGGAAGTGGTCACTTACTGGAAGTTGACCTTGTCCACCTGAAACCTAGTCTCAAAAATTCCAGATGTCAAAACCCTGCAACGCAGCAAGTCCTGTGAAAAGAGAAAGGAATTCAGGAAGTTCACAGACCAAGAATTCACCCTCATGGTGAAGATCGGTGGCTTTCTTACCTGGTCTGTTGGTGTGTAGTCTGTCTTCCTAACAGCATCCAATCTCTCCAGGAAACTAAAACACAAATGACAGCTGTAGCAAATAGGGGAAAAATACATCTGTCCATAAGGGGGGAAATAATCCAATCTGATTTATGGTTACTGAAATACAGACACTGCTGCCTCTTGTGGTCTACTGGAGTCTCTGGGGAAATTTTTTATATTCACTCAAATTACTTTACTCTAACAAGTAACGAGTCTCTTACTACTGAGCACAGTCAATCAGCTGGTATTCGTTGGAGCGTTCGAAACACGCTTTAACGCCACTGTCCTCCCACAGTTTTTGAGTATGCTCGAAGAACTCCTAACAGACAAGGAGAAACAGAAGATCATGGTTAAAACTGGCTTATATATAAGGCAGTTTGAAACTTGCAAATACTATACTATAATAGACATGGGCAGCACTGATGTCTTAGGTCTGTAAAGAACATGTCAAGCATAAACTCTTCAGTTAGGCAACATGATAAATAACAGCATCAAGTCGACCATTGAACCATAGTGGAAGAGACAACATCAACTTAAAGAGAGAAGAGAGAGACAGATCAGAGACGCAGAGGGACGCTTGTTTTGTGTCTGTGTGTCGTCCTGAGGGACAGAGACGATTGTTTAATGAGGCCTCAGGTGACACACACACTCGCATACACACGCATACGTTTCATCATGTCATTAACATCATTAAAACAAACAAGCTCTTAACGACTCTCCTGGTGATGCCTTCAAGGAACGGTTAGAATCACATGGCCACACACCTGAAACAATTCATGACAGGTGAAACGGTATGGTCACTTCCTGTCCATCCAGCCGTGATGACATCACCTCTAAACTGGAACAACCTATGTATCTAACTACAGAAGTGTGTATGTTTGTGTTTGAGTGTGTATAACCTCTGTGTATTCGAAATCAGACAACGGTGCAATGCTCTTGATGTAGTCAACTCTAGACTGGTTGCCAGGGTTACCAATGGCAACAGGTGGAACCAGTGTGCTCATGGCTGACACGATGGTCTGAAATGATCAAAACACATACACACACAGTCAGTGGGACGAGCTGCTCTGTAGCCATTGATCAAGAAACTGTGACATACCACAATGGCATCTTTGACATTTTTCCTGATGTCTTGAGCCTTCTCCTGTTTTTCCCTGATAACAAAAGACAATATTCTCATGTATTCATCAACTCCTTTAGACACCATGGGGAATATTGCTTATCGTCTTATAATAACAACTAATTTACAGAAAATAAACAAGAAATATTGACATTAATTCAGAGCATATGTCAGGCCCCCTGGTGGATATTCCAGGACCAACTAAAATGACTGGTTTATACAATGGAGTTTTATCTTTTTATCTGTTGTTCGCTCTAGTAACCTGAGGCTCATTACTCTAGTGAACTACTGGTGAGACAGGGAGTGGACAGTACAAGATCATTTATGGACCACTTTCAAGGGATTGGTCAGCTAGCATTAGTTTTGAAAAGTCAACTAAAGGGCCATTAGCTTCACATTAGCATCAAGATATTTTTTTGCTGAGCAAATATAGTATCTAGAATTTATCTTCCAAATTAATCATGGGTCCTGACAGAAGCTAATTAAGCATCAGTCTTGGTTACGCTGCTAGCTTAGCTGTAGCTCCAGAAGAGGAGATGTCTTTGACTCAGGCCCTGAGGAGTTGATAGCATAGAATTAATCCCAGGGGAGGAAATTAGAGTAAAAAATATAAACTAACAGCACAACAACCAGTTGGTGTGGCAGTGAAAAATACCATATGATTTCGTAACACATAACACATCATAGTGGAGTTTAATTATTTTTTGTAGTGAGGTAAAAGTTCCAACTTACTCAGCATTGAATCCATCAACGTGAAGAATCCTCATCTGTTTCACAATGGTGCTTTTACCAGATTCTCCTGCACCTGCAGAAGAGCATTCAGAAAGACGCGTAAGAGCAGGACAGTTGAGAGACAAAGAGACAGCAAGGTAGATGCTTGGTCTTACCCAGCAGCAGGAGTCTATGAGTAGCTTTATAGGCCTGTCTCTCCTTCTGTAACTGTCTCTCGATCTTCTTGTTTGCTTCTCTGTTTGCTTTTTCAGCTAGACGTTCTTCTTCTGTCTTTCCTCCCAGACAGCCCATACCTCCTGTCCATCAACAACCACACCAGCAATAATTCAGGACTTCAGTAAAAGGCAGTGGCACGGCCTTCTCTGGGTTCAGAATTGACTGACCTGTTCACTGACCTTCACGTCTCAGCCCGTTCACATCTGTGTCGCGTCATCAAAGTCCACAACAACGTGAAGTGACTAAACTAAATCAAAGCACGTCCTGAACCAATCACCATTCAGTTTTGCTTGCCAGGTCCGGTTATAAGTCCAGTGTAAGTTCCGGTTCTCCTGCTGGTGTTCTTTGTTCTGAAGAAGTGAGAGCAACACCTGAGTTGTCTCACTTTCGTGCTCCTCCTCCGCCTCCCTGTAGTCTGACTGCTCCTCATTAGCTGCCCCCTCTCTTTCCCTTCATCTCTTTAGGGGTTTCTTTTTTTTCTTTTCTCTGATTGTTTTTCTTTGTGTTGTTACTGTTTCCCGATGAACCAACTCTCCATCGTCACAAACTGCCCTGTCTCCATGATGCACTGATTGCTTCTGTCCAGAGAGTCCAGATGAGAGGACACTAGATACAACTTAATTCTACCTATTGTTGATATGTTTTGGATGTTGGACCATTTTTATGCTTTCAGTGTGGTTTCTTTTAGCTTGTCAGGGGTTGGCACAGTAAATCAATGTTTTCCATCTCCTCCTGTCCTCTGTATCTTCTACTCTGACTCCAACTACCTCCATGTCCTCCCTCACTGCATCCATCAATCTCCTCTTTGTCTCCTACCTGGTAGCTCCATCTCTAGGATCATTCTTCTACCAATGTATCCAGCGTCCCTCCTCTGAACATGAGCCAAACCATCTCAATCTGGCTTCTCTAGCTTTTTCTCCAAACCTTCTTGTCTGTGTCTCATCCCTGATCCTGTCCATCCCTGTCTCTCCTAAAGAGAATCTCAGTAACTCTTAACATGCAGAAAAAAATGACATTGCTTCTGATGGGTTTATTCAATATTATTCAACACAAAAAAAAACCAAAGACAGACATGTTCGTTTACATTAGGAGTTCCAACAGTTAACCTAATTATTTTTTGTAAACATAATTCAGAGCCAGGATAGGTCTTTATTACTGGTTCATGTTTTCAGGTTTGTGAGGTTTCTCCTCCTGGTTAGGAATATATTCCGGCATGTTTTCATCGAAACCACTATCCAAGAACCTCGACCTACTGAAAAACATTAATAATTTATATATATTATGAAGCCAAATCTTAAATCTTGTCCATTTTTGATTTAATTACATACTGACCTACTGTGGTCACGGAAGGAGCCTGGACGTAGTAACTCAAATTGGAAGGGACTCTGCAAAACAAAGCATGTTTACAGCTGAACTTTGGTTACAGTCTCAAGCCGGAATTTTATTATCTTTCTACCTAAACTGTGTGTTCACCTGGTTCCAGTGTGACAAGTTTTCTTCAAGTTTCTTCAGTTGATCCGAGATATTTTTCTCAAAATCTTTCAAAAGCAACAACCTGCACAAATGTATAAAATTCAGTGTTCATTAGTTGTTCGTTTTTTTACCCCTCACTTCAAGGTCAAAGTGTTGAGTTCAAACAGAGCATAAACTCCCTGAAACTTCTTATTGTGAATAATCTTGAATTCAAAACAACCCAAAGAGAAAAAAACAAGTCAAGTAGTTATCATAAAAATGTTGGTGTAAATAAGATAGAAAAAGAGAAAATGTTGCTACTACTTTTGCTAGCTTGATATAAATGTTCTTATTAAATCAGATATCATAAAATTGGGCAATTTTTTCCCCCAACTCCTGTAGCCAGAGACATATGGTTAAAAGCATCTGTCAAAAGTAATGTAAATAAAGATCATGAAGTGGAAGAAGCCGGTAGTGGGAGATATGTGGATGCTCACAGTCGCACCCAATAAAAATCATGCTGAGGAAACTCAAAAACGGTGTCTGATCGCCAGATAGTCGTAAAAAAAAAAAAAGAAAATCACACAGTATACACCCGGTCTAAGAGACAGTAGTCTCCAATTATACTTTTCACTGTATGTTAATGGCACTATCATCTACCACAGTGTTTATCCACAGGGGAAAAAAATACTACTCTGACATTGAGAGTTCCTGTGTCTTAAAGATTGGCCACACTGGCGTTCAGTACCGGTGGTGGTGAACAGCTGTTAGCAATGACGCCATCTGCTGTTGACACTTCAGAAGAGCCTGATGAACCTCTTGCTCCACCTTTTTAGTGCAGCTCTGAAACATCAAATTAACAGTGACAACAATCACAAGGGTCAATAACTGATAACCAGCATGACTTCTGACCCTCTTAGCTCACTAACTGTCAAGTGTCGCTCCAGTTGTTCTCTGAAGTTTTGGAAAGCACTGCTGATGCCTGATGTTGCCTCTGACTGTGGCTCCAACACCAGGGTGGACAGTATCTCTTGAGCCTTATCATTTCTCCCTGGGTGACCCGCCTCCTCTTCGAGTGGACCTGACTTTACCGGTGAGTAAAAGACTGTGTCCAAATCTGGAGGCTGATTTTCATGATCCACGGACCCATAAGGAGACTGGATCTCTTTGGTCTGTGTCTCTGACCTCTTCTTCTCAGCTGGGGAACCGTCAGTCAACTCCGACAGGAACGCTTCACACAAACACAACAGCGCGACATGAAGTCCTGCCTCCTGTGAGCAGAGCACCTTTGTGTTTGACGACATCACACCTGAGTCTGCAGAGGTCCTCTTCCTGTTGTTGCTGACGGCTCCCTGAGAGAAATTGAAGAGGGACGCAGGTGACACATTGGAAAGCAGTTTTCTTTAAGATTGACACTGTACATACAGTATACTGTACCTGCTGTTTTGACAGTGAATGTCCAAAATACTCTTCATGTCCAGATGATGCACGTGGACTATTTCCTGAACAAAGAATGTAGTTAAAAATGTATCTCATTTACAGGATTCGGTTCACAGCACATGACCAAAATCAAGCTGTGTTCTTTCTAACTAGACTTTTGGTGCTTCAACTTCTCACCTTATGTTGTGTAAAGAGTTTTTTTTAGCCCCAACTAACTGGATTTTGGCCTATTTTATGTATTTTGATACAAATCAGGCAATTCTTCTTCTCTTCCCTGAATTCTCTCAGTTGCAATACTACTATTACCCAGCAGGAGCTGTAGATGCAGTTTTTCTAAAAGACCTCACAGCCAATGGATGGCCACTGGAGCATTGGTCAGTCTCTTTTGACCGCTGTTAAGTTGGAGCCTCAGTACTCAATGGTGCTTTCCTCATGGAGCAGATGAAACGTTCAGGGACTCACCTGAATCAAAGTTTGGCTTTGAACGGAAGATGGGATCAAACAGAAGTTCGGCTGAGGTTTTTCTTGAAATCTGAAATTCACAGAGCGGACACATGACAGGGTTAGTGACACATCGTTTCTTTTTGCTTTCTCTGATGTAATGTGATGCTGGGTCACCTTCTGTTGAACAGAGTCATCCTCGCTGCTTGGAGACGACAGAGGCAGAACTACACAGAAGAAAACATTTGAACTTGTTGGGCTGATGTACCCAACCAGAAAAAAAAGAAAAGATTCTGCCTCACCCTTCAGCTGACTCTTTCTCCTTGGTTTCTTCCTGAAATAGTTCGGGACACGATTCTTCGATCCAGGGGAAGGGGTAGGAACTGGTGCAGCTGAATCTTTTTTATTCAGGCTACTTGGCCAGTTCTGGGGGGCCATAAAAACAGCACAACATGGTGGCTATGATGGCCTAGCGGTTAATGAAGTAGACATGGTTTTTACCAGCTGCCAAGGTTGCCACTGAGCACCTTCCAGTGGGCTCAACACCCTTAGGTAGGCTGGACCACATTGGGTGGCAATCCTGGCAACGTATCAGACCTGGCATCTGATAAACAAATATAGACACAAACAAATCTTAAAACCTTAAAGACTTTCTCTGTTGCTTCTCGCAGGCCTTTCTCATATTCAGTGCTGAAGGTGATCTCCACCCTCAGGCTTTTGCTGCCGTTGTGCACGATTGGATTGGTTAGTTGGATGCTTAGTACCATCTCAGACCCAGTGCATTCTGGGAAGATGGAAAACAGATTAAAAAGTTGGGCTTTGCTATGTTGTGATCATGTGTGATAAACAATAAAGAAACACAGATGGTCAATATCTGACTGTCTCCATCACAGATGGCAGTGGTGGCCTAGTGGTTTAGGGTGCGATGCTCTGATCATAGCACCTTCATGACCCACTTGACTTCCAGTGGGCTCACCACCCACTGCAAGGCTCACAGTATGGTGCAGTGCAATTTGGGTGGCAGTAGTAGAGACTGCTGCCTCTGTGACCCGGCAACGGATAAGGATGGATGGATTGGGGACAGACCTGCATCTTTGACCTGTAGCGTGTAGTGATGCATTTCGTCTTTGAACAGGTGAATGGAGCCCCACAGGAAACCCTGCAACCACAATCAACCAGACAGATCATCTTGTTGACTGCATTCCAGCAGGAGGTTCTCACTAAACTAAATACTGTACTAAAACTACAACTAAAACACAAATGTTACTAAAGTTTTAATGTTACGTACTTGAGGATCGTCGACAAAGAAGCTAACGCACTCTGACTCGACATTGAAATCGATCCAGAACTCGTCCAGTTTTTCATCTCTGGGTTGAAAAAGCTGCTGATAAGAAATATAATCAGTCACGTGACAACTTCTGAGTCAATATAGACAGAGTTATTGCAGCAGATCAAAATTCTTTACTTGTCTTTGGTCAAGGAAGGCCCTGATGCAGGGGAAGGTGTAAACCCTGACAGACAAAAAGTGAAAAGAAAGATTAGTCAACTGGACGCGAAGTTTCTCTAAGAAATGTTTTGCCTCTCATCGAAGAGGCTTCTTCAGTCCTAACCATTAATGGGCTGTACTGAAGTTCTACATTTAGTTCCAGTTCCACCCACCTCCTGTGGTTCCCACGGGTACTGTTCACAAAGTTCAGAAAGCGTCTACAGTCCTGAGGGAAATGAGAGGCTCAGACAGGTGTTCTGATGGCGTATTTAGGGATAGAGGTCCTTCACTCACCACCTCAAAGTCTCTGTCTCTGATGTCACAGAACGCCCGACTGATGTCATCATCAAAAAACCAGTTGTTTGCCTTGGGAGGGCGCTGTTTCCTGGGTGTCAAACGACATAGCGCCTCTGAGAGGCTGATCTGCAGCTCGTAGTCTAAAAGACAGTGGGTTAGTGGAGACATGGGTTTTGACTGGCGTCACATACTGCAGTGGTCGTCTGCTGCACTAACTGACCTCCGACTGAGAACACCGCTGCAGCCAGCTGTGACCTAACAGGTGGACAGACAGGTTAATGTGCAGACAGGGCATACGGAGGGAAAGACAGAGACAGTCAGACATTACAGCATTTGTTCCTGGTTCTTGTCATTCTGGATCTTTCTCTTCTGTTCTCTACTCAGTGACTCCAGAATGCTGTTCAATGTTCTGATGGCCTGGAAAAAAACCAACAAACTAAAAATGTTATATTCTGGTAACAACGTTACTTTTGGGATCAAAGAACAACAATGATGATTACCTCCAGTCGAACAGGGAAATACATGTTTGATTCTAAAGTGAATTGAGCTAATTGGAGAAGAACTGCCGACAGCTCAGTTGCTGTGAGAGAGAGAGAGATGGGGAGGGCAGAGAGACAGCTGTAAATAACAGGAGGACCTTCAACTAGTTTAAAATGAATAATAATAAATGTACCAAACCTGGGACAGATGAGTGAGACAGAACCTGGAAGAAAGGATGGCAAGAATGGTGATAAAAGGGATGACTGAAATAAACTCAAAATCAAATTTGAACAAAATTATCCAAACACTTCATTTTCAACAATATTGATAGATATGTCATTTTTATACATCTTTTGCATCCAAAACTAAGGTAGTTGTCTCAGAACAAAGGATGTCCAATCACATCGGTCGGCTTGATATTAGCTGTCTGTAAGATGGTTATCAGTTTTACCTAAATTAAAAATTGATAATATTTAATATCTGACATCCCTATTCAGAACCCTTCGTGTGATTCCAACAAAACAGGCCAAACCTGGTATTCAATTTTAATTATAGGAAGAAAAAACTATAACGATCTCAATACTAAGGCAGGGGTCTTCAAAGTGTGGGGCGCCCTGGGGGGCGCGGTGCAATGCTGAGGGGGGCACATGTGACCCTGGGGAACATGCTTTTTTTTCCGCTGTACTACAATAAAGTGTAATTGCACATCCTTCTAAGTTGAACTATATCTCTTTCTTTTTGTTTCTTTATGTTAACAAGGGTATGATGTTACCACGGATGTTCCGATCGTGCTTCTCACCAGGAAGTAGTTGAAAAACTCCTCGGTCAGACCAAGTATGGTGGCAGAGCTTTTATGGAGGTCAGATACCAGGAGGTTCCGAACAGCTTCAAACCAGAGCAAAACCTGGGCAAGAAGATGACCAGCAATGAAACACAGTGACCAAGTAAATTCAACCATGAATAAATGATGGATGACAGACAATCAGACCTTGGCGATAATACCGTGGTTAATAAGTGTTTGAAAATCATCTTTGTTTTCAGACAGAATCTGTAATGACTTCAGTGCAACCAGAACTTTGCTGAAACTTGATCCGCAAACTGCCTGTGGAGACACAAAAACATCACCTGGAGAACTTGCAAAGGCAGGTAATCAAACATAGACCAAAATCTGCTGTGAACCAAAACAGGCAGGATGTATAAGCTAGAGAAAAGTGTCAGGAGTGTCAGCTAAGGTTTAAGGTTTTGTACTTGCTACTGTTAGTTATTCCGCCTCGGGATGAACTGTCCATCACCCTGTGCTTTCTTCCAGTTTTCCCTGTCTGGGTTTTTGGGAGTTGTTCCTCAGTGGGTGTGAAGGTCTATAAGGGCAGGGGCTATCTCTATATATTCTTCCTCATTCTTGTTTTCATGCATGCTTGTTTGTAAAAGGCCTTGAGATAACAGTTGTTATGATGCACTGTAAACAAATAAAAGTTTGAAGTTAAGGTGAAGGGAAAGGTTCACAGGAGACAGAGCTGGAGGTGGAGGAGTTAAAGATGCTAAGGTTCTCTTTAGGAGAGACAAGGATGGACAGGATCAGAGATGAGGTGATTAGAGGGACAACACAGACAGGAAGGTTTGGAGGAAAAGCTATAGATTAAGACGGTTTGGACATGTTTAGAGGAGGGACAGTGGATACATTGGTAGAAGAATTATCTTATTGATGGAGCTACCAGGTAGGAGACAAAGAGGAGAATGATGGATGCAGTGAGGGAGGACTTGGGGGCAGTTGGAGTCACAACAGAAAATGTAAATGTTTGCTGTGGCAACTTCTGGAAAGGGGACAAGCTGAAAGGAGAGGATACTTTTCTTGCATGAAAGCGAAGAGAAAATACGGTCGTGGGCATTTTTTCCATTTATTTAATTATGTCACAAGTGTTCTGGTCCGTTCCACTTGACAAACACGCATTAGGTTGTATGAAACGCGCGACACACTTTCTAGGAAACTGCATCACCCTGTGGTCAATAGCTGAAACTGCATCCACAGTACAGCAAAACTGGACAAATGTACTAAAACAAATAGGTCTACTGTAGTGTGGTTTGTCAATTGTGATCTACTTTAACCCTAACCCAGAACTAGTTAGATTCTTCCCCACTACTGATGGACCGGGAACCAAGTGACGCCCCCTGTTGTTACCTTAGTAACGCTCTGGTCAAGTCTGGTGAAGACGACAGTGGTTAGACCTTCATCACGGAGAAAAGATACCAGATCGTTGGATTCTCCGCGGATGAGAATCTCCTCTAACTGGAGCTGCAATGACATCAACCGGCCTGACAGGGTCACTGTCCTGCCTCTGTGTCACACTTCAGCCGTTAACGAAAATACTTTTGAACACAAAAAATCATTAAACCGTAAGACCAATAGAGAGAGAGAGAGAAATTATCTGAGCTTTTATTTACCATCATGTTCCAAATCCTCTTGTTCTTCCTTCCCTTGTTCGAGCATAAACACAGAAGAGCGCGCAGCTGCACAGAATTAAATTAGTTTTTAGAATCAGGTGCGGGCAGAAAATAGAGCCAACCGACGGCCGCGGAAGGATTTCTAACGTTCATTTTCCGTATAAAGGATTTACGCACAATGTTTAGAAAAAAATACATGAACAACTATCTGAAAACGACCTCGAATATTATTATTATTGTCATTGTTGTAGGTTGAAGTAATTTGTTGACTTTTATTTACCTCAGTTATGGTGATTGTTTTACTTATTGCCAGCAGATGACGCCATTTACAACATAAAGTGAGCAACGAAAAAATGTGGCGTCGCTAAACTTCCTTTAAACACATTTTTAATGTTATAATAATCGCTATTAAAATAATTTTTATTTTATTTTTTTGTCATTTTAAAATGAATTGAATCATTTATTTTAAATAAAATCCCTATATACATACACGCCGCAACTCCATTTACTACTTTTGTAGTTTATATATGTGCAAACGGGTGTCAATGCACATGTGCATATATATGCTTAAACAATGCATATGTAAGTATGTATGCCTGTATGCATTTCTGAATATGCATGGGGTTGTTTGTTAAGTGCCTTGGGATAACAGTTGTTATGATTTGGTACAATAAATAAATAAAGTTGAAGTTATATCTGTGTGTGTGTGTATGAATAAATATATGTATGTATATACGTATGTTTATATATGTATATGAAAATGCGTATAGGTATCTATGCATGTGTGTGTAAATGTGCATGTACTCAGATAAATACAATAATGGTAATCTGACTTAGAAGTGATATTGGTCTGTCTGTCTGTCTGTCTATCTTTCCACAACACTGCATGGTGCTGTGTAACCACAGTTATAACACTGCACCCTTTCATGAAACCGTGGGGCGATTTCCTTGAAGTAAATCAGCAGATGTCTCCAATACACAAGAGCTGAAGCAGTGTAACAAACATTTATTATTATTTTGACATTTCTCCTCATTATGCTGACCAATGTCAATCTGAGTCACAGCTTTGCACCTACATCATTCCTACAATACAGTAGTACAGTACAGTACAGTACAGTACAGACTGTGGATCCAATGGACCTGGTGAACAGGATGTCTGTTTGTTTCTTTGTTTTTGATTTATTAATTGAATCAAAATCAACACGGATGTCAAGTCTGTCTCATACTGTATACAGGACTAGAGTAGTGAAATATTGATAATGGGTCAAACACAAGGCCAGTGGAACAAAAACAGGCAACTTGATACAAAAACACACTTCATGTTAGTTAATTCTGGGAAATTATGAAAACGTACAGTAATATAAAACCAAAGGCAAAAACAATAAAACCAAATGTTATTTACGGGTTGTCTTCGTTCTCGGTGCAGGCTCCTATGTGATTTGTAGAGCGTAAAAATAAAACACAAACAAAAACCGTTCTATTTACCTAATGTTAAGGATGTTTCTGGTGAATTGTATTGATGATAATATTTATTTAAAAAACAAACAAAGAAACTGGTGAGCAGACAGACTAACACATGTGAAACAGGTCGTTTTGCCCTTTAATTGATGACTAATGAATTTGTTTGTTTTGGGAGAAACATAAAAGTGTTTACACACACACACACACACACACACACACACACACAGAGACACACTCCTCCTCTGTCCTCCTCATGCTCTCCGTGTTCTTTCACTCTCACCTGAGTCTCCTCCTCAGCTCAGCCTCTCTCCGACTCTGTCAATCCACTCCCTCTGATTTCTTTAGTTTTTAATCGAATCATTCATTTTTAATGGGATCACATCCCAGACCAGCGTGATCCGGATTTTTTCCAGTTGTGACCCTACTTTCCTAAACTCTAACCTGTTTGGAAGTTACAAAAATAAAAGGTTTGCGTGCGAGAAAAACTGAGACGACGGGACACCAGGACCAGGACTTACTAAGACCAGGACCGGGAGCCGGATTAGGAGCATGTCCCGGGCGGAGGATCGGGAGGAGACGGACTGTGTTTGTTCAGTCGGGATGAAGTTAACCTGGGACATCAACGACCCCAAACTGCCGCAGGTAAACACACTCTTCACTGACAGCCGTAGCTGGTTCAGGAAATGGACCTGGGTCAAGGAGGTTTAGGTTCGAATCCCTCAGCTGCCAGGCTGCCTTTGAGCAGCGGAACGTACCGACCAGTAGAACTTCCCTTTCACTACCCACAGTAAGACTGACAGTGTGGGGCAGTGTGGAGCAATCCCGACCCCGCTACGGGTTAGAAGATGAAGATCTCTGAAACTTTGGTTCAGGTCGCTGTTCTCAGCGGTTCAATCGGAATTCTAATAAACTGACGCTTTTATTGAAATATCATTCGTCGAAGTCGTTCGTTACTGTTAGCGGAAACAAACCAAATTGAACTAAAGAATAACGAAAAAAAAACCCAAATAATAAATAATGACTGTAAAAAACAAAACACAAATAATTACTAAAATGACTAACCAAAGGTACCAGAATAACCCAATGAGTTAGGCAACCCCCCAAAAAACACAAAAATTACCAAAACCCTAACCCCAAGTTTAAAAAAAAAGAGAAAAAAATGACCAAAACTAACCAAAGAAGAAACCAATGTAACCAATAAATTAAAAAAAAGTAACTAAAAACCAACCGCATGTAAGAAAGTAATAATGATGAATTATTTGTAATTAAAATACATAATTATAAAAGTTGAAATATGATTAAAGGGAATTTGTATAGACAAAAAGTAATAAAAGAATATTTTACATGCTGCAAATATATGTTAAATGTAAAATATATGTAAAACACAAACTGAGGTCACATTCCCATTAAAATGATAACAATTGTAATTAGGATTTAAATAACAAATTGACATGGTATTTAACGTTGTTGCTGTCACAGTGGTCTTAAAATTATATTTAATACATGGTAAGGAAGCCGTAAAGTTATGTTTGGTGTTTGATGAATTTTATGAAGATAATGATTTTGTAAATTGATGACTCTCTCTCTCTCTCTCTGTGTGTGTGTGTGTGTGTGTGTGTTCCACTCAGCTGACTGCTCTTCACTTTGTTTTTGCTCAAACACTGAAAACTGGTTTTTAGATTTTTGTTGTAGGTAAAAACAAACAGGTGCTCTGAATCTTTTTTTTTCCAGAGATCAGTTTGGAAAAATGAATACAAATTATGCGAAATAATTATTTTACTTTATACAAAATGAATTTTATTTAAAAGTTTTGGTCATTTGGAAAAATGCAATGGATTTAGTTTAAAGCTGAACTGAAAATGAATGATGATGATGATGATGAAGAAAGTATTACATATACATTCCCACCGAACAAATATTCATTCTATAAATATTTTCAATATAATTATCCCCTCTAAAAATAAGTTATAAAAATACATTTTTGAAAGAAATGAAATCAATGAAATAATAACGTAAAATAAGTGTCCTGACTTTTCTGGTGAAACCTGTCTATGATATATTATTGACTTCTATATGTAGTCAATATATACCAAAACGTCCGACTTCAGGAGTCTGCTGTTACTGAATACATCACAGCAAATACTTAGCAAGTTAAAATATGCTTCAATAAGATATATTGATACTCAAATCAATGTCGTGATGAGAGGTTTTGCAACAAAGGAAAACACGGAGAGAAAAAAGTCGAAAAACTATCTTCAAAAAGAAAACTAGATAAAGATGGCAGAGCAGACCTTAGTCTGAGGATCACAACCTGAACATTTTAAATAGACTGGAAGAAAATAATCTTGTTCTGATTAGACTAAATGAGAACCTCACTATTCCACAAAGTAATTTTATTTAAAGGAGCATCGGTGAGGAAGAGAAACCAAAGAACACTGTCTTTCTTGTTATAATCCACAGTAGAAGGATTATAATGCTGCAGTCAGAACTGTAAAGATAGAAGAAACGATCAACACTCACAAAAGAGGCAGGTAAAAAAAACTGCTCCTGTGTTGAAAATGTATTTAACATTTATTTTATTTAAATCCTAAATTGGGAAGCGGACCCCGGAATGATCCGTCTATCCCTCTGTCTTTCTACCAAACCTGTCTGTCAATCCTGGCCATTGGTCTGTCTGTCTGTCTGTCTACAGTAAATGCACTGTTTGATATAGAAATAAAAACATTCTATGTACACAAAATACACTGAATTGTGTGAAACTGTGAAACCAGTTGCAGTGATTCATCAAATATTACTTATAGTTTTGTAAATACTAGATTTTGTGTTATTTTTTGGTCAAACTATATGGTTACAAATATGTTTATGGTTACTGATTACCTGCTTATGTCAAATTTCCTGATGAGTTGTTAAAGAAGAAAGTTCTCTCAGAATAAATCCTCTTATATGGAAGACAATATCCACATAAAGTCTGTATCACATTCTAAAATTCACTCAATAAAAAATCAAACCACCATTGCTTTTTCCCAACAAATTATATAAAAATCTTTCTCCTAAATCCAGTTTTTCTGAATATCCCACTGGCCACAGGCATTGAGTGAAAAACAGTAGGGAGTTTGTGGTTTTCATATTATTTATTGTATGTTTTGTGCTGAGACAACCTCGTTCTTGTCATCTCTCTTGTTCACTTTAACACTGATGTTATCCATTGGTGACATGTTTAACATTTTATACATTTATTCATTTATTCTTTGTGCTCTTTAGAACAATAATGGAGTTCTGGGGGGACAAAGGTCTTAAGGAAGAAATATCAAAATATTCTAATTTATAATTTTCTTCAATCACTCGTTTTGCTTTTCTTCTCCGTTACCAGAGCCTGTTCTACAGGCCTTCCTGTGGGTGGTGAGCCCACTGGCAGTTATGTGAGTTGGAACGGTGCTATGATCAGAGCACCTCAGTGTCAACCTGGCAGCTGGTGGATCAGAACCTTCGGCACATATACCACTCCCTTCACCACTAGGCCACCACTGTCACCCAGGTTGCCACTGAGGTGCTCTGATCATAACACCGTTACCACCCGCAAACCATCCAGTGGGCTCACCACCCACAGGAAGGCTGACAGTATAGAGCAGTGTGATTTGGGTGATGCCGTCCTCCCCTGTGACCCAGTAACGGATAAGCAGATACAGATGAATGAATGAATGGTCAGAATGTGAAGTCAAGCTCAAGGTTGAAGAGTTTTGTTAAGCCTAGCGTAAACTGCAATTTTTTTTTCAATCATGGCATCTACCGCTCACACTGTACAAGTGAAGGGTTGTCAGTTCTCATCTCACAAGTTGTGTTCTCACACTGTACGATCTGATGCTCAAGTGTGATTGTACTGCTCACAGTGTACGACTATACACGACGTGGATGAAGGAACATGTTTGATTTTCATGAGGTAGTTGGTAGGTGATTGTGAGGTGATAATCATGCAAGTTGAAGTGCCAATAGTCACATGACTAAAATGCTGGTAAAATCACATCCTGAGCTTAGGGCAACTGCACATGAAGTTTTTTAAGAACCTCTCATCCAAGAGGCTGATTTGGCTGTGAGTGAGGAGTACAGAAGTCTCATATTACATCCGTACTCACCACTAACAATGTGTCAGGTTGCCTAACAAAAGTCAACTTTATTATATGAATTACCTTTGGTGGATTATAATGAGTAATATTTGTTTCTATATCCCATGTTAGAGTTCAGTTATATTGCTCTTCGTACCAAATGTAATAAAGCTGTCATTCATAATCGGTTGAAATCTCAACCATAAACTCTGTGGTTCTTTGTCTCATTGTCTTTATCCTCTGTTGTCTTCCCATCAGGACACAAAGCAGTTCGACCCGTTCCAGGAGTGGACAGACGGTTATGTGCGCTACATTTACAGTGGTGAGACACACACTTCACTTTTTAATCTAGTCAGGTGAACAGTGGAGACTACAAGTGTGTTTTTCTTTCGTTTACAGCCGAAGATAAAAATGCACAGCGCCACCTTTCTGGCTGGGCTATGCGAAACACCAACAACCACAACTGCCAGATCCTGAAGAAGTCCTGCCTGGGGGTGGTGGTCTGTTCACGTGGTTGCACCTTAGCTGATGGGTCTAGACTGCAGCTACGCCCAGCCATCTGCGACAAGGCTCGACAGAAACAACAGAGTAAGAAAACAAGTGTTAATAGACCAAGAGGGCACCCCCTGTTGATGTAATGCTGACAATACTCTGTGCATTTCAGAGAAGCTATGTCCCAGCTGCAACGCTGCTCTGGAGCTACTGCCGTGTCGAGGTCACAGTGGATACCCTGTCACCAACTTTTGGAGAGTGGATGGGAAAGCTATTTTCTTTCAGGTCTGAAGGTCATGGGGACAGGGACTGAGTGGACTCAGGTTTGAAAAAAAAACAATATTTATCTTAATTTTGTCTCTAGGCTAAAGGTGTCCATGATCATCCCCGACCAGAGTCTAAGTCTGAAACTGAAGCCAGAAGGAGTTCAGTAAAGAGACGTGTCAGTTCGCCTCCTTTCACGCCAAAGAGACGACTCATCGAAACACAGGTACAAAAACCACAGTCAGCAGCAGTTTGATCACAAGTTGTTTTTTTGTCAACTGGTTTCTCTTTCCGTCTTCAGACTCTTGGCCCAATCCTTTCCTGTGTAGAACCAGCAGACAGAATCTCCTTCATTGAACCAAATTTCCCACAACATTACCCTGCATTCCAAAGTCCAGACCCCTACTACAACCCCCACAATACATTGGGGGAGGCCCCGCCCACATTGCAAAAACCAACAAATCCCAGGCTATACATGAGCCGACCTAGCTATGAGTTCCAGGGATACCTTACGCCGCCATCATATCCAGTGACCACTGATCTCTGTGATCCAAGGTTAGACATTTAGACTCTTCTGGTCCAAGAAGAAACAAGGGTCTGCCACCGCAAATATCCTACCCAGTATCTTCACGTTATTTAGACTTTAAACCAGCTATTAAACCAGTTTTAATTTTCTATTTCTGCAGGATGACTCCCGTCTTAGGTTCTTCTTCTGCCTCTTCATCAGCAACACCAGCTCCTCTTTCTGCCTCATCTTCTTATGACTCACAAAACAAACCTCCTCCTAGTTGGAAAGAATTGCTAAAGACATCCACCCCGTATGGAGATAATCACCATTACTACAGTGCTGACTACCCCTGCCGTTACCCCACAAATACCCCAGGGTCACCGGCGGCCTTGCAAACCATCATCACCACAACAACTAAGGTATGCTAGGTTCTTTTACGGATCTGGATAAGTAAGAAGACAGTTGCGTTTAGTTTTCGATTATGATATTGATCATCTTGCTGAAACATGTCCTGACTTTCTTCAGGTGTCCTACCAGCCTTGCCCGAAACCTCCAACAGCACTTCCTTCATACCAGTCCTGTCCCAAACCTCCTTCCAGCCTGACTCCCTACCAGCCGTGCCCTGCTCCTAAACCTCCAGGCCTCCCCGGCTGCTCTTCCTTGCTCGAAGATACCTCCTCTTCAGCTTACTCAACTGAAGTGAAGGTGACAGATGAGTCTGGTGGAGTCATCAAGTCTTTGTCGTTTCAGCCTGAACCTCTACAGACCAAGATGGAACGGGCAGACGGCTATGACTACCGATACGCCTACAACACGTACCGCTATGATGACTATTAAAAGTCTTAACAAATGTACAATAATTGCAAGAAGCGCGGGTCCAAACCACATTAAACTGTTAAAGATTAAACCATGTACACAATACATAGTTTCAAGCAAGTGAGGTCGCCCTCTAGTGGATTACACCTAATTTCTTTCTCGCCAATGTCTATCAGGACTCCTTGTATCATATGACCAGGGCAGAGGCATATGTTACGTTTTATGTTTCCCAGGAACAAATTCATTCACATTTAATTTACACTTTCTCAATCTGCCTCTCATTAGTACTGTAAATATTTTCTGTCTTTTTTTCTGAGTTATTTATTGGACAATTCATGTGTCACGAATAGGACCAATTAGGTCTGGATGGGTTATAAATGGACTGAACTCCACTTGAGAAGACTGATTTTGACCTAACATGAATAACATGTTGTGACGTTCATCTGTAATCTGTCTTTGCCAAATAAACTAAAGCAAAATATGTCTCTGCTTGATGACGTCAGCTGTCCATGGTATGAATGTCTAAAATTGAAGCTTCATTTTAGATTTTTTTTAGATTAGAATTCTGCAACTAGTGACTGGTCTTCCAGATACTAGACCTCAGTCTGAAAACAGAAAATAAACTTGACCTTGCCAGAACCTTAGCCTTGCGCAAGGCCAGATGGTGGTACTGTAGCCGTTATGCAGTCACTGTGACATCACTGTTGTCGGTCTCAGGATCATCCACTTCTACCACAGTGTCCTCTGGAAGTCCACTGTCGGAGGACTGAACGGAGGATCAAAGAGCGGCTTTATTCAAGCCGTGAGTAATAAATGTTGTTTTGACAAGAACTCGTCAGGACAGGAATCACAACTGTCCTTGCCATGAACCACGAAAAGCTTGGTCACGTCGTCTAGTGTGACTCCTCCCGTTGACTCCACCTTCCCCACCTCTTTCACTACCTTCCATTATGATCACTCATCCCGGTCTCTGCTGCTGCTCCTCACTCGTTACCTTCACTTTAGTTTACATTAACTCTAATCACTTCACTCTTTACCTGAGTCACAGGTGACAGGAAGTGACAACACGCACCTGATATCCCACTCCGATCCAGACGGGTGAGAGGTCAACTGCAGGTGAGACTAAGATACAGCACCTAAAGAGACATACAAACAGATGAGACAATGACCGTGTGAGAAACACACAGACACAGAAGTGTCCAACAGACAATGGACAGCAGTATCAAGACTGAAGAGCAAGGCCTAGAAAAGAAAGATGGGAGGTGATGTTGACAGAGACTGAGTCTGTGATGCAGCTGGAAGAATGAGATCCAGTAAATGGACAGTAACAGAAAGGTGATGGCTCCATGAAGAGGCTAAGATAGACAGACAGATGGTCCCTTACCAGAGAATAAGATAGGATAGGCCAGGAGAGACAGAGAAAGGGACAAAAGAGAGACAGCTCAGTGTCCACGTAAAAAAAAAAGTAAAGATGACAGTGAAGACAGTGACTAAAAGAGGGAGACAGTAGGACAAACAGGCGAAAGTACAGTTAGCAATACACAGTGTTCAGTACAGGTCAGGGAAAGGAACTTCAGAGAAATTGTGTTTCAAGAGGATTTTACCTCCATAAGAGGTGTTTTGCAAATTGGCTAAAGATAGTAACAAGGCCATTTGCCAGAGCAAGCTCACTGAAGTCGCAGATAGAAGATGTTTTCTGGTCTCATCAGCCAACACCTCACCTGTCTCTCACCTGTGAAGCAGATAATCCTAAAGGAACGCTGTAATTCTATCCTGTATCTTCTTATCTTCTTATCGCCTTCTTCTTCTTCTGCTTCTTCTTCTGCTGCTCCTGCCAGTCCACCGCAGATCTTCATCACGGCTTTCACACGCAAATCATTTCATCCTGAATAAATCATCTCCTGTCTAACGGAAGACACCTTTACAAACAATGACACATCTGCTCCCACCCTCCAGTTGTCGCTCTGATGTGGCTAGCGCTAATGGATGTTTTCATTTGATGCTACATGGTTGTGATTCAGAGACAACGGAGAGACAGGAGACAAAATCCTAATAAGTAAATGGAGGACATAAGACCTGCGACTGACCTCTTAACTTTAGCTCAAGCTCTTTGACTTAATTATTAACTTTAGTGAGAATTACAGAAAAACAAATAACTTTAGCTATGTAACAATAACTTTAGCTGTTCTACTCTTTCCACTTCAGTGATGACTAGAGAACATTAGGAGTGGTAGTTCCTACTTCAACAGTGTATTTTATTAGCTAAGGGAACAGTTAACTTTTCTACATTAACCACATTTAACATATGTTAACTGGTTTTGAAGCAGGGATCTTTCATTGAACTATGAAAATTCCCAAATTTAACATGGTATGATAACATCTACGGTAACATGGATGAGAAGCTAAACAAACCGATATTAGCTAATTATGTGCTAAGGTTAAGATCGATATTTGGTTTTTCTAAATGAAAAAACACAATGCTTGGGATTTGCCAAATTTACTGAAATCACACAGAAGATTCTAAGATGTTTACTGCTGTTTTGGGGGCAAACTGCAGCATATATTGGTATCAGACACAAATTTGATAATTGACATCCCTACTTTTTATCCCAACAAATTTAAGCAAATACTGAAATTTAAATTTATATATATATATATATATATATATTAGGGCATATTTGCACACCCCTATATTATAGTTATATATATATATATATATATATATATATATATATGTATATATATGCATAGTTTTGGATCAGTTAATTGTCTGTGACCAACACGATCCGAGTGAACCGGTCCAAAAAGCCCCGATCAAGCGAAAATGCAGTAAAACGGTCCAATGGTTCGGATTTTTGTCAGTGGATCGGTTTCCTGCTCCATGGCCCCCCAGACAAAACTACGTTAGACATAGGTGTGAGCCAATAGACACCTTTACATCTATTCATGCATGCCTATGGAGGTTTCACTTGCGGTGTGTGAACTGTGACGTATGCTGATTTAATTTGAGTTCAGAGAGTGGGTATTATTAGTATTGTTAGTTCTGAGGAACATGGCAGACAACACAGAAGAAACAGTGTTTTTCAAGGTTTGGACGTCATTTGTTTTTTTTCAAGAAGGATGGAAAGAAAGATAAAAGCAACGCAACTCTGTAGAGCGACAATTGAATACACTGGAGGTCAAACAAACCTTAGCAGTCACCCGAAGAGACGACTGAGTGGGACTGGGTGACATTGGTGGTGACGCTGACACGGCAGGAACGACCAGTAGTCAGAGGAGTTGACAGAATAAATTACAAAAGTTTTTCCAACCGCAGTTTGGCAATAACTCGGCAAAGTCCAAGGCAATAATGAAATCTATCGCTCGTTATATTACAAACAATTATTACAAACACCTGTGTGACAATCTGGTTACAGGAGTGCTGTCTACAGCTAAACCTTTCTAAAACTGTAACCATGTATTTCACTAAAATAAGTAGAGTGTCACCTGATCCTGATATACTTGTTAATGGAGATAAAATACAAATTTCCAATAAGTATAAATATCTTGGGTTATTTTTAGATTCACAGCTCTCCTTTAAAGAACATATTGACAAATTATGTAAAAATAAATCAAGTTAAATCTTGCAAATCTTGTTCATGCAATTCAAAAGGTGTCAGAAGAAGCTGAAAAAAATTCTCAATTGTATAAATGTATAAAAGTGTTTGCATATGTATTTTCTATTGTATTGGTATTGTGTGCTTCTTGCCTTTTTACATCATGGCCAGGGGACTACAGATGAAAACTAGCCTTTGGCCTTTTTTCTAATTAACTGTAACCTAATTTTTTCCTAACACGTGTTTATGAAATTTCATTTTCCCCTTTTAAATAAACTAAACTAAAACTGTAAAAGACTGGCAGCTGTATAGTGTTGCTGAAATAGGAGTTGATGAAGTGTTGTTGAAATAGGAGTAAATTTGTATTCAAGATTATAAAAACTAATTGTACTGGACCGAATCTGATCGAACGTTATATAAGTGAATCGTCACACCCCTAATATATATGTATATATATATATTTTTACGGAAATGGAATACAGGGTTAGGCTAAAGGCCACTGACCTACTAAAATCAGTGGCACCTGTTGTTGCTCTTGATGCTTTGGTGGCTACAGAATTGGAATTATTTTTTTTCTTTCATGACTACGATGGGTAGGACAGAGACCAGGTAAAGACTAAAACATCATAAAGATGGAGCCTGGTGTAGGAGGGGTGGATGAAGGCCCCTATAAACAACAAGCTGCTGCAGAAAGAAATGAAAATCATCAGTTTCAAAGGCAAAAAAGCAAAACTCTGGAAACAAAGATGAATGAAAAGATAAATCTGTCAAAGTTCTACACCAGACCGGACTATGTGCTTGTGTGTGTGTGTTTGTGTGTGTGTTTGCTTCCGTGAGAAGTCTTATCTGAGCAGACGACTCAACCAAATGTAATGTCTTCTTAAAAAAGCATGACAGTGCCGGTCTGATCTCTATCAGCTGACAGCATCGCTGAGCTATGATGAAGATGACAATGATAATGATGATGATAAAGATGGCATTGATAGGGATAATCAGCAATCTATAAAATCTTGTTGATATTTTGGACAATTTCTATTGATCATTGGTTGTTTTGATGCTACAAAGAAAATGCTGTCGCCAGTAATTGGTCAGTCCATGTTTTTGGGTCCTGTGTCTGATTTCAGAGGGAATGATACACCTGTTAAAGATGTTTTAACATATTTTAGCTGGTTTTAGCCAATTTTTTTTCCTGATTCCTTTGGCTGAACCTTCAGCGGATTCTGAACTGCAGAAATGTTACTTGTCGTTCACCGTATTCTTTGAGTGTTTGCTGTTTATAGGTATAGCAGCAGCAGTGCATGCTGGGATCCTGAGACACATTGCCTGGTTGTTTATTTTCTTTGAACCAGTGGAACCTGTTGCCTTTTAATCTGTTCATGTCCTGTATCTGTGTCTTCATCGTCTCTTTATCATCTTCTTCATATTCATCATCCACAGCACTGTCAGGATTTGCAGAAACATCACGTATGCATCTTACCACACCGTCATGGCCACTGCGGTCGCCTGCAGCAACACAGGCAACATGCTGGTGGCTTTGATGTTGCTCCAAAACAACCACTGCTCTGGTATGGACACTGGCCAGGCTAAAATAAACTACACCGAAAACAACGAGGTCAATAGCTGGAGGGCTGACACTGGCAACAGCAACAAGAGAAAATGACAAGTGTGTATGATACACAGACAGGGGCAACTGAAGCATTGTTGCAAAGAGGTAGCTAAGGCTAATAAGTCAACAGATCACTAACAAAATGGTTTTAAGAGTAGCAGGCTAAAGGTTAATGCAACGAAAACGACAATAACAGAGGCAACAGCAGCAGACATATTTGAGCAATATGCAATACAACAGGTCACCTCTAGAAGGTGTAAAGCAACAACACCTACATCAACAACATCAAGCCAGGGCTATACTGTGCACACCGATTTTGCCATGATTTTCCAGTCGGCAGGAGTTTGGGCTCGGCCTTTCAACTTGCAAGGTTTAGTGCAGGAGTGTCCTCACTTTTTTGTCTTGAGAACTACTTTTCAATCACCCATCACCCTCTGATCACCCATGAGATTTACTTGTACATTGTAAGCAGCGTATGGACACTGCAATTAAAAAAAAGTTGTGCAATATATGACCGGCTTGAGCAAGACGACAAAATTCAACAACAAAAACCGATCAACCCTAGTAGGGTTGGAAATGACAGGAGGCACCCGTTTCTGCGGTAAAATATTGTTGTCAACAGAGACAACAACAGAAACAGACATAAATCTGCAAACAGAAAGTGAAACAAAAATAACATCAGCCCAGGGACGTGCTCAAAGGGACCTCAACGTGAGACCTGGATCATTTACAGATACAGATTGCCGATTATCATCATCATTTACAGATACAAGCTCATCCTCAGGTCCAGGCTTAGGCCTCGGTTGAAATCCCCAAAACCTGGTACATTGGTATGACATCAAAGTGATGGTCATGGCTGCAGCTGTTGCTCCTCCTGCTGTTTTGACAGAACAGGAAGTGTTTCTGGTCGAGTGAAGAAGAATGAAGTCGGTTTACGTTGAAGTTTATCTTTGAAGGGACCAGAAGCAGACTAACAGGAACGAGTCTGGACCTGAGGATGAGAGACACTCACTGCACAGAGGCAGAAAGAGACAGGGAGAGAGAGAGAGAGATCAGATAGTGTGGAGTCACACCGGTGAACCAAAACCATGACTCAGGTGATCAGAAGGTGAAAACACCCAAAGACTTTGCAGTTAGTGTTGAACACATCTCCAGTTCTGGAGAACTTGCCCTTGAGCTGGTACTTCTCCTATTTTTCCCACTTCACATCTGTTATATTTTCTGATTTTTGTTAAACTTATACTAACTTTACTTTTGTAACATTTTTCCTCAAGAGGCAGCAGAGAGAAAAGAATGAAATTAGAATAGAGGTGTCAAACTCACAAAATTAAAAACTAAGACGGAGCAACAGGCAAAACAGGGGTGGCAGTGGAGGCCTAGTGGTTAAGGAAGCAGACTTAGGTTTGCAAGGCTTAGGGTTCGATTCCACCAACTTCCATGTTTCCCCAAGAAGGCTCACAGTATGAGGCAGTGGGCCATATTTGGTCCATGGGCTTAAGTTATCTACGTCAGTCATATTTTATCTACCTGGTTAAGATACGTAACATGTAGTAAAAATGTTATAGACATGTAAGATTATTCTGGACAAATGAGGAAACCAAGCCTGAAGATACTGCAACAGGAAGTGATGATTGACCAGCAGGAAACTGTTCATTTGCTTATCTCCTCAAGACTTTGTCTGTCTCCTTCTGTCTGTGTCTCTGAGACAGAGCGAGTCTGTCAGACAGACATGTCACCTGTGGTTGTCCTCTGGTCTGATATACTCCAGGTGTGGGAACCTCAGGTGTCTTTCCTGTCACATGATCGATGCTGTTTCTCTGTTCGCGTCACTGAACCATGGCTGGAATGTCAGCAACGTGCACACACACGCACACACACACTCTCACACACACACACCTACACACATCTACACAATCATTTAGTTTCATAATTGCTTATGCTTTGATTTCCTAATGTTTTTTTTGTTATTTTATAGAGGACCGAAAAAGATTACTAGGTAATGTGATGATGTCATCATGATGTGTGTGTGGACAGACGGAAGAACAAATACGTATGTAACCACGGAGTGTTTGTGTGTGTGTGTGTGTGTGTGATTTCACAGTTAATGAGGCAATGTAAAGACACAACAAGCAGAGGGTGTTTAGTCCACACACACACACATACGCAGGAAACTGTCTTTTTCCTCGTCCTGTCAGTGCTTATAATCCTGACCTTTACCTGAAAATATAAATTTGCAAATATGCTTTAACCTGCGAATATAATACTCATTCAGTCTTTCCTGGTCGGATCCACGGTTCTGCCTTGTGTCGCTTGTTAATGTAATTAAAGTCTTGTGTGTCCTACCTGCATGCTCCACCAAATTGTAACTCCATAATCCTTGTGTTCATGTGTTAATCCTAGAAATGACATTGAAAGGAAGGAAGGGAAGCAAACTCCTTGTCATTGACACACCTGTCACACCACTGCACTCCACTGCACTCAACAAAAAGTGACCTCTGCGTTTTACCTATTGTTGAATTGAACATCAGCGGTAACCTGGTTGATTTAAACCAGAAACCCTCTGGAACCGAGTGCGCAGTCTTAACAACTAGGCCGCCACTGTAAGTTTTATTTCATCCTCATAACTACAAAACTGAGCCAAATATTAAATACCAACTTCCCTTTTAGAAAAGTGGCCACTTGTCACTGAGACACACCACACCATGCACCCAATGAAATCCAGCCTCTGCATTTAACCTATCACCAAAGCAGCAGTTAACTTTTGTGGAAACTGTGTGTGGGGACGAAGCCATGCTCAGTGGTTACATGACAGCTGGTGCACTTGAACCCAAAACTCAAGTCTGGGTCTTTAACAACTAGGCCACCACTGCTCCTTTTAACAAACTGTGAAGGTTAATCCTTTATTTAATCTTACATTTACAATAAATCTGACTTAACTTATCTCCACATTTTTTTACTTCTTCCTTCAGTTTAGAGGTTCGCAGCACAGATTAATCCTGACTTAACCCTGACCTTCAGAAGTGAGGTTCTGCCTCATTAGTACCAGACTTTGGTCTTGTGACGATTTTGGTTGAGAAAAACCAGTTGACAGGTAACATGAGACGCTGTCACACACCTGGACACTTGGCTGTGTGTGTGTCTGTTTGTGTTAACTGTAAACACTCTTTCTCCTCCAGTGCGAAAAACACCACTGTCATGAGACGTCACTTCAAAGAGTTCACAAACGTTCAGATTAATGGTTTTATTTATTTCCTGTTATCCAGGTCTTTAACAAAAACCTAAAGTGGAGTGTTAGAATGGTAACTGGTGTAAAATAATTAAATTTAATCAATCAATAAAATATAAACTCAATCAGTCATGATATTTTACAATTACTTTAATACATAGTACCCTGTAGATCAGCCCTGGGCAAACTAAGTCCTGGGGGGCGATGCGTACCACTGAGCTTTTTAATGTAGCCTGCCCACCTTGTCCAAATGAAATAACTTATTTGTATTATCATTAAAAAAAGATTAAAATATGATAAAATAGATATAATCATTAAACCTACATAGAAGGGAACCTAGACTAGAAGACAACCTAGAGAGGTGGACTAGAGAGAAGAGGAATGAAGGTCAGTCGTAGCAAGACAGAGTATATGTGTGTGAATGGAAGGCAGAACAGAGGAATGGTGGGGCTACAAGGAGCACAGGTGGTGAAGGTGGAGGAGTTTAGATACTGACAGACACTAGGAATAGGCAGAAGACAGGAGGCAGAGCTGTAGGTGGAGGAGTTAATGATGCTGAGATTCTCTTTAGGAGAGACAAGGATGGACAGGATCAGGAATGAGGTGATTAGAGGGACGACACAGGCAGGAAGGTTTGGAGAAAAAGCTGGAGAAGACAGATTGAGGTGGTTTGGACATGTTCAGAGGGACAGTGGATACATTGGTAAAAAAAATTATCCTAGAGATGGAGCTACCAGGTAGGAGACAAAGAGGAGATTTATGGATGCAGTAAGAGAGGACATGGAGGTAGTAGATATATAGAACAAGGAAAGACTTGGAGGTGGTTGGACTTAGAGTTGAGGATACAGAGGACAGTGGGAGATGGAAAATGTTAACTTGCTGTGCCAACCCCTTAAAAAAGGACAAGTTAAAAGAAGAAGATTTGTATTGTCATTATTAGGGGTTTCAAAACGAATAACTGTTCGTTTTGAAACGGTTATTCGTCTGTGACCTACACGATCCGACCAAAAATGCAGTAATAATGCAGTAAAACTGTCCGATGGTTCGGATTTTTTCTCGTGGATCGGTTTCCTAATCCTGATATACTTGTAAATGGAGATAAAAAGTGTTTGCATATGTATTTTCTATTGTATATGTATCGTGTGCTTCTTGCCTTTTTACCTCATGGCCAGGGGACGAGAGATGAAAACTAGCCTCTCACTGTTTCTTTCTTATTTAACCATGTGTTCATGAAATTCCATTTCCCCCCTTTTAAATAAACTAAACTAGCAGCTGTATATTGTTGTGGAGTTATTTATTTTCAAGAATCTAAAAACGAATCGAACTAAACCGAATCGGATCGAACTGGATTGATTGTTTAAAGTTTTTTTTTTTTTTTTTATGAATCGTTCCTGAATCGGATCGCAGCTTGTGAGTGTTGATTGTTATGTGAGTGAATCGTCACACCCCTAGTCATTATACTTTATGCGTTTTTCCCTGCAATTCCTGCATTTCCCCAAGAGATGACGTCATGAAAGCTATTAGAAGTTTGCCATATTTTTTTAGTTCATCAAATGCTCCATTTTTCTTTTCTTGACTAGGCCTGTGTCCTGGGTCTGGGCCGATCCGATATGGAAATAAAAGCGTGCTTGTATTATTGATTAGCCAAAGTTTTACACTGGATGCCCTTCCTGACGCAACCACCGACATTTATCTGACCTTAGCACCGGCCTTGTGCTCCCTAGTGACTGGTTTATCCTATTATGCTGCAGCTCTTCTATATTATTTTATAAATGGGAATGTAGCTCAGTGGTAAAACCCTTGATTTGCACGTATGAAGCCCTGGATTCTGTCCATGGCATGTGCTGTGTTTTGGTGCTTAGTAGTAAAAGGATGTGGACTTGGGTCTGGCGAGTTTTAGGTTTGAGACCACAATTTTTTCAGGTCACTGTGTAAGCATTCGCAATAGCATTAGCATGTTGGAGTTTTGGGTCAACGATGTCGTGGCTGGGGGTAAGCGTGCAGCCTGAGATATCTTTTTTATGAAGAAGAAAAGAGAATTTGAAAAAAGGGGAGAGAGTGGAGGGAGCAGGTGGAGACAAAACAAGAGCACGGAGTCAAGAAGAAGAGTGGAGGAGCTGAAAGATAAAAGACGGAGAGGTGGAGACAGAGAGACTCAGTCAGAGAGACAAAGAGAGAGACCCAGACTGACAGAGAAAGAGAGAGAGAGGAAGGGCCAGGAAATCCAACAGGTGTTGACACCTGCAATAGATTGTTTACAATTGTTATTTAATGATATTTACAATGATGGCAATGATATAAACGGACATTCCATTGACATCCATCCTCTCACCTACTGCCTTCCCACCTCCTGCTCTTTCACTCAGGTGAAGATGAAAGGACCCGTGATGGGAGTGAAGAGTCGTGGACACCAGCTGTTCACTCAGTGTTAACATCACTAAAATCACTCCACCTCTGAGACGGCGCTCCTCCGACCTTCTCCATCTTCCTCCTCTTCTGTGCATTAGTCCCCCATACCCAACCCCCCACACACACACACACACATATACACAACCTTTTTTCTTTGTCTCCTCACACACATCTTTGTTATGTGTAAGGAGACTAAAAACATATCTGACCACGCCCATTCGCATGCACCTGACTGATCAATGACGTCACTTTCCACTTTTAAATTTACATCGTCGTTGTCTATAGTCTCATCCATATAGTGTTCACATGACTGTATGTTGACCCGCCTCGCTGAATACTTAACTTTGGTGTCTAAGGTAAGCAGCGTCTCCTGCTGTCCACATTTCGCATGACATAATGAGTAACTATCTTGAATGCTGATGAAGGAATATCAACCAAAGCAATCTCTCTTCCCGCATCTCAAGTATGACTGTCAAAGTATAGTCACCAATCAGACCAATCTATTCAATGGTTGCTTTTGTGAGAACTAGATCCATAATTTTTAGTCAAAGTCAAGGCCACATTAATAGAATACAATAAAGTAGCTCTACAACTACCACATAAAATATAATATGATCTGCCATTAAATAGCGCTTCCACTTTTTTATTTGATCTGTCATTTTTTGCCATAAAGAGAACTTTAATTGTCTAGATTGCTAATTTTGGGTATCACCATAAAAGAAACTCTTTTGGCTGTCATGTAGGACCTTACTTAATGCTATCTAGCTAATTCTAGTGAAGAGCTATGGCAAAAAAAGAGCAGCCTCATCCCAGATTCCCAGCATTTTGACATTTTCTAAACGGTTTTGCTGGTGGGACAGGTATTCCCACAACCAGAAATGAAAATAATACCTTTAAAATTTCTAGTACCGGTATATAAGTACCATAGTACCATAGTTTTAGACCGACTCATCTATGTTAGTATCTTGGCAACAAATTTTGATATAGATCTATATAGACCACATCCACAGACTTGATGTTGATTGGTATAAATATGAACGTATGTTGGCAAGAGTCAACAAATAAAAGAGGACAAAATATTACACATGCTATTAGTGTATACAGGTAATAACCCACCATAATTATACACCATTACTGCCTTGGACCAGGTCTCACTCAAGATCTGGGCAAACTGTGGCCTGAGTGCCAGATGTGGTCCATTTTATACTCTATTAGGTAATATTATCATAATACTTCGGCCTTTTCCTGCAATGCCAGGAGTTCTCCAATTGATATCGTAGAAAAGGCTAAAGGAATTTCAGTATCATAGCTTTTATTGGATGACAATAATGTAATTTATCTGTTTTCACTCTGATACTCAACAAATTTGCTTTATTTTCTGAACCCGAAAGTTTTCACATACGTAAACAGCATGGTCTTGTTACATTGCACAGAAAGATAATTGGTTGCATTTGACAGACTCAGACCCTCCTCCTTAGATCAGTTACTGTATGAGTTTAAGGACAGGCTGAAGATCAGGAGTTGCAGGAGTAATTAGACCTTCACTCCTCTCCAGACACACACTAATTCGACCGGTGACTGACAGCAGCAACTGTGTGTGTATTGTGGGTAGGGGGTAGGTTAAAGGTCACATCTGGTTTATGTGTCGCTCCTCGTCTTCAAATATCTCTTCTCCTTCTCTGTCCCGTGCCGCCGACACCGCCGTCGCTGCTGCAGGTCTGTGAGAACCGCGATTAATCAGACGCTGGTGACAGCATCAAAATACCTGATCGAGAGGAGCCGGCGATGGGCGGGGCCTTGTGTTTGGCAGAGGTGGAGGAGGAGAAGAGGAGCGAGGGGAGGGAAGAGAGTTTGACATCAGTGGACAGAATCAGACGAATAACTGTCAAACAGTTTGGATTCAACGTTCTGAGTCTGGCTCGGAGAGGACTAAAGGTATGGACACCAGGGGAAGTAACTTCATCTAGTTACATAGACTAACCAGATAAGCTAAACATGATTAATAACCAACTGAACACTCACTCTCTCTCTCTGTATACTTTATCCTATAAGTGCAGATGCCTGTGAACCTGTTCCATTCCCTCTTCCGCTTTTTCCTATAGACTAGAGAAGTCCGTAATATCAGTTGGATGATATCAGAGCCTTGATAGTAGTGGAATTTTGTGATATCAATAAAATTGTTATTGGTTTGTCCTATGATAACAAAAATACAATAATTAAATTCCTGGGTTTTGCCAAATTGGCTGGATTCAAACATCTTGAGATGTTTACTTATCTTAGCTTATTCAAATTGCTGCATATATCGGTATCGGTTTATATCAGAATCAGAAAATGAAGTTTCTGGACAATATCGGCAGAAGTTAACATTGGATGTCTGTATTTTTACCTCTTTAATCTCCCTTTTCTATTCCTCCTAGTCTCCTCATCCTCCCTTTGCTCTTATTTTCTCTCCTAATTTTTTCCCTAATCTATTATCTCCCCTCTCTCTTTGTCTTCTCCATTCCTCTCTTTTCCTTGGTTTATCTCCACATTTCTACCCTTTTTTTCCTTTGCCTTTTCCTGCTTTCCTGCTTCAGTTGTATTAGACTACTACTGCTATAGAGAGTACTGCTCCTTTTTCTTCTCACCCTCCTCAGTGACTCATTTTTTGGCTATCACTTCTCTTCTCACCTCCTCCTACATGTTGACTTTTTGTTTGTCTGTTGGTCTGACTCCTCCATGTTATTCATCCTATGTTCTCTTGTCTTGTTTCTACTCCAGTTTTCCTTCTTTATTTCAGGAGGTTCCAGTTGAACTGTGGGAGCTGCTTGAGCTGGAGAAGCTGAATTTGTCTCTCAACAGTCTGGAGGTTCTCCCTTCTTCACTGTCTCTTCTCTCTAACCTGGTGGTTCTCAACTTGTGGGGCAACAAGGTGGAATTTGCACTCCTGTCCACAAGGGGGCACAGTCATGTTTTTCTTACCTGTACTCTTTCACTCATTTCCTTTCTTCCCTTCCCTTAAAAACTAAGCTAATGAAACCTTAGCTTAGTTTTTAGCCCAAGTGTTGACTGGACAAAGAGTTGAAGTAGGTTTGTTGTTGGTTTGTTGCTTACAGCTCAGCAGTCTTCCTCCAGAGATCGGCCAGTTGAGAAATCTTCGTGTTTTATTCGCCTACAGGAACAAACTGGTGGAGGTTCCTGAAGAATTGGGAACATGCACACAACTAGAGGTACTGGTAACACCAGTAGTAACTGTACCAGTGACAGTACAGTTACTACTAATTTGCAATTTAAAATACCTGGTGTGTATTACTGCACAAATCACAATTATATATTTTTTTCTTCAACACAACTCAAGGGAATAAAATAAATAACATATTTTAACAAAGGTAATGTGTCAAACCAAGTCATACCATAGCCTGTGAGAGCTTATGATGTAGTATAAGTATCATATAAGAATACAATTTAAACTGAGAAATTATTTCTTATTAGACAGCAATGTGAATGCAATTATTAAGAAATGAATAACCTTGTATCTTCTACTCTAAGTCCAACTATCTGTCCTCCCTCACTGCATCCATCAATCTCCTCTTTGTCTCCTAAATGGTAGCATCCATCTCTAGGTTCTTCTAATGTATCCACTGTTCTACATCTGAACATGTCCAAACCATCTCAATCTGGATTCTCTAGCTTTTTCTGCAAACCACTTGTCTGTGTTGACCCTCTAAAGAAATCCTGTCCATCATTGTCTCTCCTAAAGAGAATCTCAGCATCTTTAACTCCTCCACCAACAGCTCCGATTCCTGTCTTCTGCCTATTGCGAGTGTCTTAAATCCATCCATCATGGCTGGTCTCACAACTGTCCTGAGGACCTTTCCCTTCACCTTAGCTGACTCTCTTCTATCACAGATCACACCTGACACTTTTCCCGAGCTGTTCCATTCTGCTGCCACTCTATTCCTCATAGGGTCATCACTGTAAACTAAAGCCTCAATCTTTCAGGTTCTGAGTTTGGCCAACAACCAGCTGACATCACTCCCAGCATCTCTGTCAAACTTGACCCAGCTCAAGAAACTCAACCTCAGCCACAATCACATCACTCACCTACCAGGCTGCGTCTACAACATGAAGGAGCTGGTATATGCACCAACATACCAGTAGGTGGCCATAGACACCCCCTGTACAGGATGAATGTTTTCTGTTTTTTTTTATTTGTACCCTCAGGTCTTTCTCCACCTGGCCTATAACCAGTTGGAGAGCCTGGCTGAGAACATCCAGGCTCTGGTAGAGCTCAGAATTCTCATTGTTGAGGGCAACAGTCTGCACTCCCTGCCAAAGGCTCTCTGCTGTCTGACAAGGTAGTTCAGTCATGTTTAATGTCCATCACCCATGTCTTTAAACTGACCAGTGTCTGTGTTTGGTCCTTTTGCTCCTCTGGTTCCAGGTTGGAGCTCTTGAACTTGGACTTTAATGACATTAAAGATGTTCCACAGGTGAGAATCTAAACATTTTGTAAATTGTTCTAATAAAACTGAATATTGTTGTGATTTGACGGAGATGAGCCGAGAGAAGCCAGATTGAGATGGTTTGGACATGTTCAGAGGAGGGACAGTGGATACATTGGTGGAAGTATGAGCCTAGAGATGGAGATACCAGGTAGTTAACAAAGAGGAGATTGATGGATGCAGTGAGGACATGGAGGTTGTAGATATAGAGAACAGGGAGAGAAAATATGGTTGACTGTGGGAACCAGTGGAATTGGGACAAGCCTAAAGGATAAGAAGAAAAATATTGTGTTTTGATGAAAAAACTTACCTTTGTGTGCTCAGGAACTCCACCAACTGGTCAGTCTGGAGAAGTTAGCGTGTCATCCTCTGGACAAAGGTCTCCACATTGTTCACAACCCACTGCTGAAGCCACTGAAGGAGGTGCTACAGGGCGGACTGTCTGGGCTCTATAACTACCTACGAGCCACATAGTCATTTTATACACAGAACTTCCTATAATCTTCCATGGTCGGAGTGTTTCCTCGTTTTACCCTTATTTTCCCCTATTTCTATCTTTGTTTCTGTTTCCGTATGAAATTTGTAACCTTAGTTTTGGATGCCTGTAGTACCATAGTATGACCACAAGAGCGCAGGATATAGTTTGTTTTGAGCATGTTTCCGTCAGTTCTCGTATGCGTGCTTCGCCAATAGGGGGCAGCAAGAGAAAGGGAAAAACTTTCTCCTGAAATCTGAACCTCTGACACATGTGGCTCTCAATTGTATAAATAAAACAGAAACATTAAGGATTATGCGATGTAAACAGTACAATTAGAAATAAAAAGATATAGTCGAGACAGAATGAACTAAAATGATTAATAAAAACAATTAGATTGATATAACTTGGAAATTGGTGATTGAGGTGAAAATGTAAAAACATTATCCAGCGTTTTGTGAAAGTGAAAGAAAGCATATAGAGGTGTGATGGACTTTTAATGAAATACTAAGTTGCGTTATTTTAAAAATAAAATAGCGGAAAAATCGTTTTTGTTTATTATAAATACTTTATAACCAAATCTATAGCCAAGCTTAACAAACTTTTTCTATATATATTTGATTTATAAATTTAAAAGGTATATCTGAACAACCATTTTTTATCTTTCCTTTTAATTTAAATAAAAATGTACTCCAAGTAATGTTTGTTTCTTCTTCTGTTAAAGTTCCCTCTTTGGACACCGTCTCTCTCCCTCTCATTTTTGCCCCTGCCTCTCTCTGCCTCTCTCTCCCTCTCCCCTAAAGTCTCTCGCCCCTGTGACGTCACCGCCTCGCTGGTAAAAGAAGCAGTAGCTGCTCAAACACACACACATACACACACTTACACACACACACTTCCCTGTCTCATTCTCTGAGTGTGTGTGACAGAATGTGACAGTGCGCGGAGAAGAGGAGAAGAAGAGACCGAAGAAGAAGCAGAAGAAGGTGAAGAGTTGACCCTCTCCCTCCTTCCCCCTCTCCCCTGCTCTGTCGGTGAACATGGAGCGGACCGGAACTTTCCTGCTGTCCTGCTGCCTTTTTCTGCTCTCACTGGGACTAAGTGGCGCGCGCGGAGACACCTTTAAAGGTAAGAAGACACACAGCGCCCCGGTTCTGGTCCTGCCTCTGGTCTGCGCTGGTTTACGTGTTACGCGCGCTCTCCGGACTTCCTCGGTGTTCCCAACTGGAAAATTATCTTCCCTCTCGCAATTCCCACCAAAGCTGACCTCAGCTCCCAAAACTTTAAGTCGGAACCAGAACCCGGACTAGAGGAGGAGTCCGAGACAAGAGCGAACCCAGACCATTAGAAAGGAGTTGGGGAAACTGGGTCCAGCAAGGACTAGCGGAGTCCTACTGGGTCTGGTAGACGGTAGTGCGGGTTTAATGATGTCCGAGTCGGACTCACGTAGGAAAACTGCGGAGACTAAAGTAAACAGTTAGGATGCGGTGATTGTTTTGAGGACAGTGAAGTCCAGACCGAACCATGAAGAGACCCGGGGTGGTCATGGTCGAACAGCAAAGTCCAGTTCGGTCCCGCAGAGACTACATGCAGATAAAGTCTGGCAGAAACGAAGAAAAGACCGTGGACCAGGTTCAGATCCTAGTCCAGACCCACTCTGGTTCAGACCCAAAACGAGAATTGAGTACAAAAACAATAGGTCCCCTAACTTACTGGCATTATAATCACTAAATATTATAAAATATGATTATTTTACACGTGTTTTTTATTAGAATCACTTCACACCACCGTGTAAGTGAGTAAGATCATTTATTTACTGTGAAAGTAAATGCCACATACGTTTAGTCACAGTTTCCTGCATGTAATTAACCAGATGATTGATTACTGGATTGAGGGAGTGGTCAGGTTGGTTAATTAATCATAATAATAAAAATAATATCAATTTGTAAATTTAAAATAATTCTAATGTCCAGTGAAGAACTCCTTAAACTGATTGACCGTTTAATTCTGATCCTAGACTGGTTCAGGGTCTAGTTCAGACCAGTGCAGTCTGGTGGAGTTCTGTAAAAACTGGGTGGAGATGAAGGCTGGTCTGTGGAGAGGAGAGCAGCTCGGAAAAAAAGAAAAAAAAAAAATCAGTGGAGACCAGATGTGATTGCGTTTAATTGTGAGTGGTAGATAACGACTGCGGAGCCGTAGACTATCGACAGAGTCCAGTCCTGACTTAGATCATTGACTTAGTCCAGTCCTGAAAACTATTGACAAAAAAACAACAAAAAAACAAAACAAAAAAAAATCTCCAGATACAAACCAGAGAGAAAATTTCTATCTGTTTGTTTCAGGTTGCATCACATCAATCAGAGACAAATAAATATTGTTATCTAACGTAGTTAAGTAAGGTCAGGTAGAAGACTGGTACAGGGTCTGGTATAGAGTCTGGTACTTGTTCTAGTAGAGAGTTTGGTACAGGGTTTGGTAGAGGATCTGGTACAGAATCTGGTACAGAGCTTGGTACAGGATCTGCCATAGAGTCCACTAAAGGATCTTGTACAATGTCTGGTACAGAGACTGGTACAGAGACTGGTACAGTGGGGTCTGGTACAGGGTCTGGTCCGGTGGCTGGTTCTTGGTCTGGTAGAGAGTCTGGTACAAGGTTTGGTAGAGGTTCTGGTACAAGTGTGGTACAGGATCCAGTAAATGATCTGGTACTTGGTCTGGTACAGAGTCTAGTACAGTGGGGTCTGCCAGGGAGTCCAGTACAGAATCTGGTACAGAGTCTGGTACTTGGTCTGGTACAGGGTTCGATACAATGTTTATTATTGATAACGTTAATTATGGTCTTGTCTGATTTGATTGAAAAAGTCCAGAGTGGAGACGATTAAACGCACGCTAACATCCGCCTCTCACTGATTTTATCTGACTGCAGCAGCACTCATCGAACGGTGGCACGATTGAACCAATGAATGATGACATGGATGATTGATTGGTCCACTGAATGATTGATGTATTGACAGTCCAGTTGAAGTTGTACTGATGGCGCGTTTGCCGCAGAGAAGGGTCCAGCAGAGTCCAGCAGAGACAGTGGTCCAGAATTTGCCCTGACACAATTCTGACAGATTTTTCTATTGACGTCAGATTGTCCAGTGTTATTGATGATGTGTCCGCCAGTGTGCACTGTGGTACATCTGCATCATCAATAGCATGGTCACTCTTCTGTGTCACTGTAAGACGGTCCATCTTTTGCCTTTTTTATAATAAAAATGAATTATTTTTCCTCACCGTAGAGTCCATAGAGAAAACTATTGATTTTACTTACTTCTCATGGTTTGGTCGTCCACTGATGTCTCTGGATGCCATCATAACATTAGAACTATGGATGTTACCTTTTGGAAATATTGTCCAAACACATGTGCAGCTGTTCGCCCCCAAAAGTGCAGTAAACGCCTCGATAATTTGATGTGTGACTCCATCAAAGAGTCACCCACTGGTAGATCGTGATCCAAAGGAGTGTTTGTAGAACCTGAGCAACAACGTAAAACAGTAATGGTAATTAAAACCAGGAATAGAATTCTGTTTCGAGATACTAAGCACTGGGCTAAAGTGAGAATTATATAGGTATTGTGTCAGACAGTATAACAAATATATAACAATGTATAGAATAAGATATCCAGTTTATATATAAATATATTTAGAGTATTCAATCTAGGTCAACGAATATTTCAGGGCATTTCTATTAAGAATGCTAAGCTGGATATGTTTTGCAGATATCTCTAACTCTTTTCTTAGGCTAGCCTAGTTTAGCCTATTAAAGACCTTCCTCCCAGGTCAAATATCATAATTACAGATATCCACAATTTCCATCACCGTAGTGAGCAGTGGTCAGCCGGCTGAGCCAGTGCCCGGGGATGGAGAAGATACTATGCTCAGGGCGCCTCAGCGTTAACTTGGCGGTACAGGGGTTCGAACTGGGGGCCTTGCGGACCCAAGTCTGTTTCCTTAACCACTGGTGAGGTGACTCAAAGATATCTTGAATTATGACAAGTCAGAAGCAAATTGTGGATATCTCAACCCACGATTACGGAAGGGCCAACAACTGCCCGGAATATCTGTAATCGTGGTTTGAGATATCCACAATTTGCTTCTGACTTGTTGATATCTTTGAGTCACCTCAGTTTAAGATATCTACACATTTCATATCAGATATCTTAAAAAAATATTTTGAATTTGTCAAATGCCATTGTAGATATCTCCACCAGGAGTTTGGGACAGTCATTATTTAGTTGATGTCTTTTATCAAGATTGGTGTTGGTTCTGCATTTGTTTGACAAGCTGTTTTAACAATTGTTACTGCTATACTGCATATGTTGTTTTTTTGTCTGTAATTCCATACTGTAGGTTAGCCTCAAAAGCAGAGAGTCCTGGGTTCGATTCCCAGAGGTAATGAAGCTTAATAATGCTAATCCTCCTCTCTAAGTAGCTTTGGTTAAAAGTGTCTGCCAAATGGAGAAATGGTCAATGTAATGTTTAGTCAACATACATTAGAAAATGAATTCAAGCCCAGTTGGAAAGACGATGTTGATATCAACGATGTTAACTCAGTTAAAGTCCAACTCTCTGCCGTATTGGAGCTGAGTTCTTGATGTATTACTTTGTAACTTGGGTGTTTGAAACCCCTCGTTCAGTCACTAACAGCAGCAGTGCAGCGACTCCTGTGTCCCTGGGAGCAAAAAACACTGGTTTTCCGCAGGGACTTTGTTGTGGGAATGTGAGCGGCATGGTGGTTATCTTTTATTGTTGCCTTTCAGCAGGAACGTTACACTCATGTCCCAGAGCGTGTGTGTGCAAGTGTGTACGCGTGCATGTTTGCGTTAGTCTCCTGGTTCTCCACATTCCTCTAACAGACTAGAAACTTAGATTTCCAGACTCCATATTGAGTGCAGGTGTGAATGTGAGAGTATTGTTTGTAGTGATGAACCGAAGCAAAAATTCTTGGCCCAAAGTGAAACCAAAAAATGTACAAAAATGGAAACTAAGGCCAAAAACTAGCGATATAAACCTGCCACAATATTAACCTCATACCTTTTAAATGCTAATTTGCTCCCATAATGTCTCAGAACCCTATTGTGTGTCCAGTAAAGTTAGGAAAACCCAAATTGTGTTGTCAGATCTTCATTTTCGGAGGAAAAACTGATATTGATCTTACATATATTACTTTATTATGCTAAAAACAGGCCGATAATAATAGCGGATCATATTATTGGCCATCAATACCAGAAATGGAAAGAAATTATTATATGAATTATTAGTGCTAGTGCATTTATGGTGGTGATTGTGAACTGAACTTGAATAAAATCAAGACTCTGACTGAAAAATTAATAATAAATTGACAATTGGAAAAATAATGAATTGTCTTGAGAGAAGACACAGAGAAATGAAATTAACTGATGTTCACAGAAAAATCAAATAGTGTACCTTTTATTGTTGTGTTTTCAAGTGGGTTTTTTAATGTCCATAGCAGCCTAGATCATTTTCTCACAGTATATGTAAATATATGTCCACACATTTGGTTTTTATGAGTGTCTTCATAACTTCTTGTTTGGTCCATTTTGTTTTGGTGTCTGAAGTCTTCCAGCCGAACACCAGAATTTGACTGTTTGGCTGAAAGATTTCAGTGGTTAAAAATGTGGTGCATCTCTGGTATTTTGTGTTGCCTACACACACACACACACACACACACACACACACACACACACACACACATATATATATATATATACATGTTTCCACTCTCTGATGACCTGGAGTGTCCAAGTTCAGGACGGCCGCTGATTCAGGACTTTAGGTTTTTCATTGTGTGTGTGTTCAGGTGCAGTCAGCTCTTTGTTCTGTCTCGTCAGGGTTTTAATGATGCTCACACATTTAACACACACATTCAGACAAAGACTGGAACACACTGCTTGTGTGTGTGTGTGTGTGTGTGTGTGAGTTAATTATCCCTCTTCAAACTCTTCCCTCTTTCCTTCCTTCCTCTATTTACTTGCCCAGTTTTTCCTGTGAGTGTGAGATGATGAAGAGCCTTCTCCTCTCTCCCCCTGACTCGCGCCCCGCCTCTTACTCCCCCAGCTCTTCCTCCCACTCCTGCTCTTCTTCATCATCTTCTATAGTTTTGGTTCATTTTTTAAACATACAATCCTTTCCTTCCTCTAATCTTTAATCCACAAACATCAGACAACCTTCCTGTGGCACTTCCCGTGTCCGTGGCCGTTGTGTGTCGGATTATAGTCGCGGGAGAAAAGGAGAAGCAGCGCCGGGCGGCCTCTGGGATTAAGACGGCCTCTGCTTTTCAGAAGCAGCGTCTGCACAGGCAGCAGGGATTAGATCAGATTGGATCAGAGAGGCTGGATTAAGATGCTTTGTTTAACATGAGACATGAAGCTGAGGATCCTAATCCAAGACACACACTGCTTTGACAGGTCACTTTATAGTGTCATTATATTCACAAGGAGAAGGAATTTAACCAAAAAAAATCCCATCAAACGCCAGTCAGATAAGGCTGTCACTCTGTCTGAAGATCAAGATGAAAATGTTTTACATGTTATTCTTTACCTCTGAAGATCTGCAGAAATTCCGTGGGTTATGTGGACACCCCCAAGCTCCCCTGACCTCCCCCTACGTACCCATTTAACCCCCCACAAAGCCCTTGTAGCAGTTGAATAACATTAATGTTATGTGGTGCATATTAAAGCCAAAATCCGTTAGCCGCAGTTTATAAAGCAGTAACAGTTGGTTGTCAGTTGGAGACAGGGTTGTGTCTGTCTGATCAACATAGAACTTAAAAAATATAAACTCTGGTTAGTCAGATTGATAAACTCATGTGCAGGCATAAAGGCATTAAGAGGTAAATCGTATAACACAATGCCAAGGTTTGGAGAAAAAGCTAGAGAAGCCAGATTGAGATGGTTTGGATATGTTCAGAGGAGGGACAGTGGATACATTGGTAGGAGAATGATCCTACAGATGGAGCTACCAGGTAGGAGACAAAGAGGAGATTGATGGATGCAGCGAGGGAGGACATGGAGGTAGTTGGAGTTAGAGTAGAAGATGCAGAGGACAGGGGGAGATGGAAAATGTTAACTCGCTGTGGCAACCACTGAAAAAGGGACAAGCTCAAGGTTTGGACCAGTGGTTTTTAACCTGGGTTCGATCGAACCCTAGGGGTTCGGTGAGTCGGTCTCAGGGGTTCGGTGGAGCCTCTGCCGCAGAGGTCAAGACACCGCGGGGGTCAAGACACACTGACTCACCCTACTAATGTAGAGTTTGGTGAATGCACATATGAAACTGGTGGGCTTCGGTAGCTCCAACATGGTTAAGAACCACTGGTTTCAGCTCAGCACCTACTAGGTTTTAGCTTTCTTTACTGCTTCTTGGATGAAAACTACCATCCCACATTTGAGGGTTAACTTTGGTCATTATTGTCAAAAGGCTAATTATTTGTCTTGTCTGTGTTTTGATCTACATTTTCTTTCAATTCTTTTTAATTTGAGCAATTTAATTTCCACAGATGGGAAACTTGTGACTTCATGTCTGTGAACGGCAAAACTGCTTCTTTTCTGATATTTTCTCTTCTTTTATCATAGTAATTATAATAATGATCTGAAAGTGATGCCAGCTACACACACACATAATCACATGCACGCACGCACGCACACATCCATTAAAGCCTTCTGGGAGTTTGGGCCCAGAGGCTGCAGTTTAACCTAAATTACTACAGTAAATATTCACACTCAGTTTATGTGTGCGTGCGTGTGTGTGAGTGTGATTAAATATTCATGCAGTTTCCTGCTGTTCAGCTGTTTTCAGCTCCCCTCAGTTTTAAGGTGTTTTTTTTTTTTCTCAGCAACCAATCAGGAATCGGTCCCAGTTGTTGTAATTTATAAGACCAACTTAAGAGACGATAAAGTTCTCTAACCTTGGGTCCTGAAAGTCCAGGTTCTTACCCTGGTGCAGTCATGTAAATGCCTCTGAGGTCTGAGTGCCTCCTGATTACCCCGGCCTTCTAAAGGCTGGTAAAAGCTGTAAATAAATTGCTCTTGTTGGGATCAATATTTGCTATTTATCTATCTGCAGTGTGTCCTAATGGTGATGATGTCACCAGTCCGAGCGCGGCATGCTCTGCATGTGCAATATTAATGATCAAAAACTGATTTAACAGCCCCGGGGTGGCAGGACTCAGAAGAGTTCAGGATGTATGGTTCCATTCCATTTCTGTTACATAGTAACTTAGGACCCAATTGTATTCTGTTTTTGTCCTGGTGCATGGCAGCAGTCCCTAAACCTTTTTGTGCCACGAACCAGTTTAAATCTCAAGGATCAGCCCTAGACATTTTCTAAAGGTAACAATAAACATTTAGCCACTGTGTATCAACTTTATTTGCAGTGTTTTCGTACCATTACACTTGTCTTTTAATGCAGAATGCTTGATATTCCAGTGGCGAAGCAGTTTTGAAGGATTTGTTGCTTTTTTGGCGAGCTGTTTGCAATGTATTACGCATCGCAGGCCTGCTGCATGGGAACAACCCAGTCACAATAATTCAGTAGGACTTCAACTCTTGCCTCACTGGCGCGTTTACACTGTGCTAAGAAACTTTGCCAAGTATCTGTTTTTCAAGCGCCTACCTTATGGCAACTCTCTGTGGCCTGGTACCAACTAACCCACGGACCGCAGGTTGGATAACACTGCAGTATGACACAGAATGATGGTACAGTTTTTGGCCTCGACCACTTTCTACTACTAACATTATCAGTTCGATGTTTTGACGGTCTCTGTTCTTAGAATGCAACCAGTGACCATGGCAACAGCCCAAACCATCATGTCCTCTGACCTTTGTCTCGGCAATCCTACTGTGTGTGTGTGTGAGAGAGCAAGAGATAGAGAAAAAACCTCTCCTCTCAAGGGTCAGCGCAGGCGTCACCGACACATCCACACTGCAACGGGTGCTGCTTTCACTGACCTACGTAAACAGGAGCTGTGCTCAGCTCTGCTCAGCGACGACCTCCTGTTTCTGAGACGTCTTTGAGCTGAGGACAAGTTTCTGGGTCAGAGCACGTGTGTCTGTTAGTGCATGTGTGTGTGTGTTTCCTCAGGCTGATTAATGATTTGCTGTATGTGTGTCAGAGCGTAACCGCAGGACACTAAGAATCACCTGTGGGACTGTTGAGGTTAAGAGAGGTTAAAGATGTACAGAGAGAGAGAGGGGGGTAAGGGGAATGGGGAGAGAGAAAGAGAGAGGGGAGGCAGAGGATGTGATATTAACGCCCTCTCTTTAAACTGCACCAGATTTTGTGTGAAACCCCAAAATTAGTGTGTATTATGTAATAGTACCATAGACTGTATATACAATATATATATTTTTTTTTATACATATATACATACATATATACATGTAGTGGACAACCTATAGGCGATAAGCAGACTTTGTGTAGTAACTACAAAAACTCACAATTTCATTTCAATCATAACATTACCAGTAGGGTTGTCTGATTTTACTGATTCTGTGCAAATGCTTAATTTCGGATTCAGATATCGACTGCAGCTGTTTGCTGTCAAATCTGAAATAAGCTTTTAAAACAAGTCTAATTCTAAGTCTTCATGTCTAATTCCGGCATATTTTGCAAAACCCAAGCATTGTATTATTGTATTTTCATTATTGGGGGGAAAACAATAACAATTTTACAGATGTTACATAGCTATGCTAATATTTGGACCAATAGGATCAGTTGATATTATTGGACACCCCTGGTTGGCAGCATTTGGTGACCTGACAGCTGGTGGATTCAAACCTGAAACCCTCCAGACTCAAGTGTGCTTCCATAAACACTAGGCCATCACTGCCCTATAGTTGTTTCCCATCAGTTGCTCTACTGAAATTGATTTTAATTAGCATCTAAGACGTAAAAAAATCAATGAAACAAACATATGTTCATTCAGAAATTTGTTGACAGCAAAAAAACTTTATCATCTTCACGAACCGAGTGTGAAGGTGTGACATTAATAGACAGTAAACAGGGAAACAGAGAGGTAGACATGAGCTGACGCAAAGGCTGAGGATGAGGGGAGTGCACACGGGTGGGTGGGTGAGGGTGGCTGATGTAAGTGCCCACCCCAGGCCTTCCTCCCAGCACAGCTGCATTAGTGGTCGAGTGCCATAAGGAAGCTGCAGGCAAAGAGAGAAAGAGAAAAAAGTGGAAAAAAAGAGAAAAAAGGGTGAGTGAGAGGGAACTGATAACAGAGAGTGTATGTGTGTGTGTAAGAGAGGGGGAGCTGATAACACACACACACATACAGCTGATGGTTGTTTTTCTGCCCGTTCCATTGGTTTTTTTTTAACCACTCAACAAAAGGCTGGCCTCATAAAACGTACTTCACCTTAAATCTACCGTATCTTCAGACGGTGTTCACAGCTTTATCTTTCACACCAAAGTCCTTGGGGAAAATCAGTGATTTCAGCTCAGGGGACACAGGCAGTGCTGCTCTACCCGAGTCTCCATCAGGGGAATTGGGTAGAAACTAGGGATATCCGAGATCAACTTTTTTTGTCAATATCGTCCAAATACTAAATTCCCAATTCTGATATAAACTGATATTGATATATGCAGATGTTTGCCCCCAAAAGTGAGTGAAATGTCAGTGGATTCCAGGAAAAAAAATGTATTATCAGAGAAAAAAAAAATTAAATCATGGCTAATTTTGGGTTATTTGCAGTCAATATGCGATATCATCACAATTTTCCAGTTCAAATCATTATAATTTTTGTTACTTTTGTTATATTGAATGACCACACACAAAAGATCAAGTCTTATGTGGCAAATGTGCTCAATTTTACTTCCCCTTAATTCCTTGCAGAAAGTCAAAGTTTATACAGGAAACAGGAAAATCACTGATCACACATCCCACTGCTCCACTAGTGTGATGGAGACAGTGTTTTTGTATGTTTTTGAGCTAAGATTGCTTGTTTTCACAGAGGGGAGATGATCCGTGTTGTTTAAGGTTTGCTCTCATCGTCTCACTCTCACCTCATCTGGGTTTGTCTTTGCTGATGATAATGTGACACACGCTCACACCTGCTGTTGGCGTTCAAGCCGCCATGTGTCGGCGTACGCTTGTGCGCTGTGCAGTTGTGTGTTTTGTTGCTTGTTGTGTGTTGCCTCCTCGGGGAGTCGACCTTTTCAGCCTCTGCCAGAGTCAATGATCTGCTCCTCCGTCTCAGCTGGAGGTCACACATGACCTTCACCACTCTGCAGTGAGGGGGTGAGAGGGTGAGGTGGGAGGAGTCAGAGGCCGAGAGGTAGACTGCGGTCTGCTCTTCATCTCTGACATTTACACGTCTTGTGTTGGTGTGTGTTTTCCCTCATCAATTTTCTCAGGATTACAGCGGCCTCTGGTTCACTGACCTGGACCAAGAAAAATTACATGCTTCCTGAGTAAATCTTTTCTTGTAAAGCATTGAAAAGTGCTTTTCAGGGTGCAGTGCCACCACTGGCCAGCATTGTGTTCTTAACACTCAGGCCTCCTTGGACCTCGCTAGCACAAATTAGCAACCTCTGACATGAAAACAAGTAGGAAATTTGGCAGAGAGATTCTTTTGGTGTTTTTTCTACTAACAATATTTCGCCATAGCAAAGGATGTATAAAAAGCCTAGTTAGGAACGTCTGGGAAAATATTTTGACTCTTGGGCCACAGGGGTGGAGGGGCGGGTTCCTGGTAAAGAATGATAGTATGGAAAAATTATTATGTCATTGAACAGGTTTGGCAGGCCAGATTAAAAAGCCCAACAGGCTGAACCTGGACCACAGGCCTTACATTGACCAGGTCTGGCTTAGAGCCTTACATGTTACAGTAAAGTACCTCCCTAAAAACTCCTATCTGTGTGAAGCCAAAGAACATACTTTGTTGGTCAAAAGTCATAATGCTCTTTTTACCTTTGGTAAATTCCACCAAATCGTACTGGGCATTTACATTTACAATAACTGTATCGCAGAAGTTGCAAAATTTAGATTTTTGAATATATATATATGTAACACACGTCATTCGGTCAACCGTCATACATTCAGCAAAAAGCTAGTGAACCAGCGAACTTGGCAGATCTGTTCTCAGACTGCGACATTTCACTTCTCAGCTGCTGTTCTTGGACGTCCAAGCATCTAAACATAGAACCCATCAGATAAAGTTGCCGCTACATGGTCGAGGTTCAACAAAGTCAGCCAGGACAGATAATACTCTGCTTAAAAAATGGGGTCTTAAAAAAAGGGGGTCAGGTCACGCCCACCATTGACAGTTGTAGTGATTTGTGTGTTTCCTGTCAGGGTGTGTGAGATGTGTGTTCACTCTCTGTGTCGCTGCTGCTGCTGCTGCGTTCAGGAACACGATCTGTGTCCTGAAGCTGTTTGAATGAAACGTCCGAAGATGAATTCAGCGACAATCTGCTGCTGTATTGATCTTTTTCACACTCGCAAACGAACGCACACACACTCATAGATTTATGATGACTCAGTAGAGCACAAAAGTCTCTCTCTCTCTTTCTCCCTATTGTCCCAGTACTCGCTCGCCCGCTGCTGCCTTCCTCTCAGTCACTGTCGTGGAGCGTAAGTAAAAAACGGATGTTGCCACGCGGTTGCAAAGTGCTGGACTCCAGACCAACAATATTTGTGAAAAAGAAAGGGAAAAATTTGACACATTCTGAAAAAGTGTTTACGTTATGACATTTATTGTACAGGCTTCAGCTGTATCGCATTAAGGTGTGTATAAGTGACAAACTGTGTCTTTGACAGACAGAATCTTATCAGGGCAAGTATCATTTTCTTCAATCCCACAATCCTCCTCTCATCCAGAAGTCTGTGTATATGTGTGTGTGTAATGACCTCGTCTTTGACCTGACCTGTATTTTTTATTATCTCGTCTAATCTTTTCCATTTCTTCTGGATTATTCACATTTCTAATTAAAATCTCCGTCTGCTCAACCATAATGTGAAAGCGAAACCGGTCAGGATTTTCCAGAACAAAAGAAATTATTACACTAAGACATAAAAAGAATCAAGTCATAAGATCCAAACAGAGTAGGACAGATTTAACCATCTACAAAACAACAAAAATCAAGATTCAGATTAAGGTTTCATTCCAAACACGTCACGGTGTTGACCATAACTGACCCCAAAATTCAGCAGCAGTTTTTGTCAACATCTGTGTTTTATCTATGAGTAAATAAAAGTTTAACGAGGAATGAATGCAAAGTTTTTGTTTTTTATTTATGTCTGTCTGCTTGACCCTACAAGTGCAGAGGGTTTTCCCCTTTGATGGGGGTTCTCAACAGGAAGACTTTTTTCTCACAGACTCTTTAAAGACGTGTCCAGGCACGCTGTCACCTGTTGTGTAAATACTTCAAAGTACTCCTAGTACCACAGCCTCACTTAGTCACAGTAATTGCTACCGAGCTGTATTCAGCACATGAGAAAAACAAAATCATTCAAATGTGCGAAAAGCCAAGAATTTGTGAATTCCCCTTGATATAAGCAACATGAATCAAGTTCCAACATAAAGATAATTCATTCATTCACTCATCTTCATTCCCTTATTGGGTCACAGTGACAGTGGATGTTATTGGTTCTAGGTTTTAGCTTATTCCCTGGTATCCTTTAGCTTTCCTGATATCCTTAATTCATCTTCATCCTCTTATCTGTTACCGGGGGTCACAGTCTCCACCACTGCCAACCATATCATGGGTGGTTATGTGGGTTGGGACAGAATCACAGTTTCAAATTTCAAGCCTCACAGACCCAAAGCCACAAGACCACCACTGTTGCCTGCCTCAAAACTTGATTAATCCTGCTGTCACCTTCACCACAAGAACATCAGTTTGTTCCCTGAAAATCTGGTTGCCAGTAGAAACCATCATGTCCTCACAGGGTGTGACAGGTGGAGCCACAGACTAATGAAGGAGGGAAGAACTACACACCCATTAATAATTGTTGACGAAGTACGGATGTGCACTGTGCGCTGCTGCTTTAGGTCATCCATGATTTTGAGAAGGAAGTGGTAAATTGTGTTAGAGAAACTCCTTGTCCATGATGTCGGAATGATGGAATTTTAAGAGCACGTCACTCCTGCGAGTCAGACACAGTCAGAGTTCCTGGAAGCCATGAGTGGAACAGGGCTATGATCAGTATCGCAGTTTTTTTTTTTCAACTTTAGAACTTTTTTTTTCACTTTTTCGTTCCTGCTCTTGCTGATGCCACATGCATCGTCCTCCTGAGGACGTGCTTGTTTGTGATGGTAGGGTTGTGACCCTGCGTGGTCCTCACCCGGCTCCTCTCCTCCTCCTGCTCTCCGTCCTTGCCAAAAAGAATTATGTTCCAGAGGAGGAAAAGGGAGAGGGTGAGGAAGGAGGGAAGGGAGGAAGGAAGGAAGTAGAAGGAGGAGAAGGAGCAGATAATCTGTGAGTGTATGTTACAGGGTAATTATTAGTAATTAGCATATTATTCAAATACCATCATATACAGACACTGATGTGCACACACACTCACACACACACACCCAGAGGCACTGGGCTGACTGCTGCATTATTCATGCTTGGCCCGAGGCTGGTTAGCTGGCTGCGCTAAAGCTAACGCTGTTAGCACCAATTTAGTGCTCCTGCTGGAGATCACAGTTTACACACACACAGACACACACACACACACAGCATTTGTACTTCTGTCTCTGTGAGGACATTGAACTTCAAACCAAAAGTCAAAGCCCTGCAGCTGATTTTTGACACACAAGACCACGCCCCAACCGTGATGGACGACGTCCCCACTGTGATGGACAGACCTAGACGCACTGCAGTTCGGCAGCTCCACATCTGAGGACAGCCTCATGTCCCTTGAGTGGACTTACATGCCTTTTCGGAGCAATAGTCGAAGTATTTGTTTGATGTGCTGACAGATAATCACTGCTGACCTTGCTTTGAGTGCCCCCTGCTGTGAGGGTGCATCACACAGGCTGAATTTCTTCTTCGTCTTAAACATGTGAAACCTTCAGACTCTGTTCTCTGTTTTATCTCACCATTGATGTTGGAAACTTTAGTTTGTAAACCACACCAAAGCCCTTGGAAACAATTAGTGATTTTTATCTCAGGGAGACACAGGAGTTTGTGGTTCACCACTGCCTACTAAAGACAGTCTGTGTCACTGTGGTAAATCAGGACCAAGAGTGCCAAACAATAAAGTCATGGAGTAAGTTGTAAACCTACTGTCAGAGGCAGACGTGGATCAGGAAACTCTTGTCCTGCAGTGTGAAAACAATGCTTTTTTTCCCATGGACTTTGGTTTGAGGCAAATTGTTTAATGGTTTGGCAAAATGATAAATTAAGGTATACGGTCTATGGAGAAAATAAGGGATATGGGTTGGACGCAATTTGCCCACGTCTCTTTTTTGAAAACCCGATAACTGCATTTTACCAAATGTGCAAAACCCAGGCACCCACACCTCTGTCCTACGATGACAACCTCAGGCAAACAGCTACTTCATCACATCACTCTTTCTGGGGCAGTTGGTGGCCTATTGGTTGAGGAAGCAGACTTGAGTCCGCAAGGCCCCTGGTTCGCACCCCCCTACGGCCAAGTTACCACTGAGCATGGCACCGTCCCCACTCTCTGCCCGCCGGGCGCTCAAAGCTGTCCACGGCTCACTTTGGTGATGGGTTAAATACAGAGGTCACATTTCTTCGTGTGAATCACAATGTCACAATGACAAGGAGTTTGCTTTACTTCCTTCTATTCTACTTTGGACTCCTAGTCCCTCAGCTTGTCTCCTATACTGTCTCCTAGTTCGGCTCCTCGTCTTTTAATCTTTTTCCTAGTCCTTCTCCTTTTCTGCTAACCTGTGTCATTGTGTTCTAGTTTGTCTCCCAGTCTGTCTCCCTGTCTTCTAGTTTGTCTCCTTGTCTTCTGGTCTTCTTATTCCTATGCTGTTTCCTTGTCTCCTAGTATAGCTCCCTGTATCCAAATCTGTCTCCTAGTCTGTCTTCTCCCTGTCCGACTAATTGTGCTGCCATTTTGTTTTATCCTCACTTTTGGGTTGTTTGTGTGCTTCTGTGTGTGTGTCTGTGTGTGTGTGTGTCTCAGCAGCTAAATGCCACCACTGCTGTCTGTCACAGTTGTGTGTGTCTACTGTCATTGTGGATCACTCACTCACACACTCAGAACCCCATGGGGTAGCTGGAAGCGGCACATGTCACCTCTTTCTGTCTGTCCGGTCTCATACCATCACCTTCCATGGTTTGGTGGTGTGGCGCTTTTAGCATCACCACAAGCTAATGGCTAATTGTAAACACATTAGCTCACGCCGGTTACACTCTTCTAATAAGCATGTGTGTGTATGTGTGTTGTTCACAAGTGTGCGTCTGGCTGGATGGACTAATAAGACTGAAATAATATGATAAGAAAGCACCGAGCAGAAAAGACAAACCCTGAAACCACACACTTCTACCATTTAATTGTTCTTTGTGCCTAAAAATATCTGAACCAAGTTTTTACCAAATGGTCCAAAATGACTGCACTGCATCAGTTTATTATGTTTTTGTAGCTGACAAAAAGAAAGTCATTGTTAAAGGAGAGGTGAAATTATTACAGGACATAAACACATTACATTAAACCAGGCCTGGGCAATTATTTTACAGGCGGGCCACAGGTGGAACTAAAAAAGTCACAGGTCAGGTCAGGATCAGAATCATTGAGTAATTGTGTGAACTAAGATAAATGATGAGTAAAGTTTCGAATAAAGGTGAAATGCTTTAAGCCTCTTTGAGACCATCTATTGGGGCAATGCTGGCTCTGCAGGGAAAAGTTAGAAAGATAACTATTAGGAATAGAGACAATAAAAATCTGAAAACTCAGAGATATTTCAATGGAACCAAGATCACAGATAGAGGTGATCAATAATAATATAAAGGTTAATTAAAAAAAAAGAAAACCATTTTAAATAAAAACAAATGATTTGAAGAAAATAACTGTAAAAGTCCATTGATTTGAAAGCAAGTTCAATTTCTATATCTTGAAAAATGCAGTATATCTAAGGTTGTCAACAGTGTGAGAAGCACAAAGAACAAATTTCACTACGTCATCAAAATGATACCAAAAATTATTCCACACTGCAGCATGAAGCGGTTCGGGTCAGAATTAAAGTGTGAGGAGATTTCTCTGTGTTTTGAGGAAGCAGCTGTTTCCTGCAGGACAGATGGAGATGAAAGATGAAAATTTCATCTTTAAGACGCAGGGCAGGATTATTGTAATGACTGATGCACACGCACACACACAGGACTGAGGAGATTTAATTGTAGTTCTTTGTGCTATTAACTTTTCTACTCTTTAACGTTAAAACCTTTGTGTCTTGACCCAGATTCCACTTTTCCTCTTCATCATCTCTTTATTTTGTATATGCTTTATTTATTTATTTTTATCTATCTTTTTTATGTTTTTTTCTTATTTGTCTTTGCCAACGTGGTTGTGTTCCTCACCTTGACTTGCTGGTCTGTGGTAGTTCTGTTATTATCAGAATGTTGACCTTTTCATTTTAATATTCTTATATTTTCCTTCCTTGGCCTTAACAATGTGGTTCGCAGTCTTTTCACGTGTTCTTTGACCGTTCCTTTCTTGTTCCTGTACTCATTACTCAGCCGTTTGTTTTCCATCCATCTTCCTCATCTCTCCGGTGTTTTCCACACTTTTTCTCCCGTAATGGTGACGCAGCGTGGCCAGAGCGCCTCCATGTTTCCTCTGTGTTCAGTGTCGTTAACATTCTGCTGCAGCTCACTGTGGAGTCCAAGCGAACAAACCGCTCTCTGTGAGAGGACTACGCACTCTACGCAGTGAGAGGACGAAGACCACCACCATTATCACATTATAAACAACACACACTTACACACATACTTCACATTCTACCAAATGCATTCTTTCCCCCTCTGTCTCTCTCTCTCTTTCCCTCTTTGAGAACTTTCTTCAGTTAGAGATCAGCTGTTGCTCAGATGTACATGAAGCGATCAGCGCCTCATGTAGGTTCAAACACTTCAGGGCTGAAAAGAACAAATCCATTTTAATAAAACCCTCCTGTCTTTGCCGACGACTCAGCGCTTCTGTCGTTACCACGTCAACCAGAAATGCCTTGTTACTGATCACATGAGCATGTTCAGATGCAGCTGTGTGTGTGTGTGTGTGTGTGTCTGTGTGTGTTGAAACCACAGTCTCTCTCTCTCTCTGCCCTGATCAGAACCAGATGGTTTCATTCAGACTCAAATACTTCAGAGACAGGGAGGTAGAGTGAGCATCACACACACTGGCAGAGAAAGAGAGAGAGGGGAAAATGGGGGACGGGAAGTAAAGAAAAGGGAGGTCTAGTTTGTTTAAAAAAATAAAATAAGTGCAACCCCACCCAGGACTGTGTGTGTGTGTCTCCAGATTACTGTAAAGTTGAGTAAAGGCGGCATCAGAGGTTTTTTTTTTGCCATCACTCATTTTTCCAGATGTTTGATGTTCAAATATAAGCTTGTTGTTAACACTGTGAAAAGATAGTTTGTGGTTTTTTTGAAGTGGAGTTCATTTATTGTTGTCCAATAGCGCCACCTGCTGCCTGCGATCACTTCTTTATCTTGAAAGATGAGATAATTTCACAGGACAACAGAGCTTTAATTTGTCATTTGGGATTTTGCTGTTGAGAAATTCTTTACCTTGTTCTACACCAGTGACACAAACTCACCACATGAGGCAGCAGTTGACCTGCATCTTCTGTGATTCCGTAAGATAAAATCACTAACTTTGCTTGATGAACCTCAGTTCAATGTAGAGCGACCATTTGGAAAATGCAATCTAACGAGGAGATAACGTAGTTCTCCCTCTAGTTGTCCCTCTGATGGACCACAGCTCAGTCTTTACATTGGTCAGACCAAATACAGGAAGTCGTCATGTCCTTCCTCTTATTGTTACTTCGGCAGGAAAGGCCTGTCTCCATGTTAACAATGCATTCTTATGCGTTGTGAGAAGGTCATACCCTGTGTGATCAACAGCAGGTGTACTGGTGTCGTACAGTACCCACTCCAGGAGACGTCGGTCTCTGGTTGCGGTTGTGTCTTTGTTTACACTGATGTGACCACACAAAGTTTGGGGCAGTTGGTGGTCTAATGGTTAAGGGTGCGGAATGGGTTCGAATCCCCCTACTGCTGAGTGATGAGTTAAATGCAGAGGCATAATTTCTTAATTTAGGGATTAATATAGTTCTAATTAATATTAATATTATTAGTTTTGCAGTAGATGCAATAGATACGTACATGTGTATTCATATTTATATACAGTATGATCATAGAAGCATTAACGTATGGGGTGATTGATAGTACTTGTCTACACATTGTTATAGATGATTAGTGTATAATTCTTATTTAAACCATGCTCTGTATGCTTATGTTTGTGCTTAAGTACTGATTCCATGTATAGTATAGTATAGAGCAGTGCTTCCCAATCTTTTTCTGTTACGCCCCCCCTAGCAAGAAGAAAACAATTTGCGACCCCCTCCTCACCAACCACTCTCCGCCACAACTATAAATAACAGCATTTGTCTATAAAATAGTTCTAGCTACACCTCTGCATAACATTGTATCCCTGTTAACATAAAGAAAACAAAAAAAAGAGATATAGCTCAACTTACAAGGATGTGCCATTACACTTTATTGTAGTATGGTGGAAAAAAAAGCATGTTCCCCAGGGTCACATGCGCCCCCCTCAGCATCGCACCTCGCCCCCCAGGGGGGCCCACCCCACACTTTGAAAACCCCTGGTATAGAGTATAGTATTCCTTCTCTACTTCATGATTTGAGTATGATCCAGTATTTTGTAATGTCGTAGTGTGTTTAAATACTCTCTCTTAAATACTCCTATGATACACTATAGTGAAATCTTTTCACAATCTACAGTGAAATAAAAATATAATCACATGTGTTGTTTATATGGTATGTATGACAGCTGTTTATGGACTCGTACTACATCCTGTCTTGATGTTCAGTAAATGGATATGTATAGTTGTGTAGCAGGTGATTACACAAATGTGTTCTGTAGTTGTGTGTATAACTATAGTACTTGTGTGGTTGTACAGATGCTTCAGACGACTTGTATTTATTGATCAGGCGACTGGAGAATAAAGAGGGCAGACGATCAATAAGTTCACATTATGATTAATTACTGCTGTGCGCATGCACACACACCAACACAGAACAGCGGCTGTGTATATGTGTCCTCAGGGTGTGTTTTCTGTTCTCTGTCATCACTCTGCCAACACACACACACACAATGAAAGAGTGTATGGTATGTGACAGAATGACAGCTGTGTGTGTACTTGTGTACGTGTGTATTTCTCATTTCCTGTTGAGGCAGGTCCAGGCACAGAGCGCCTTGAACGACAACCTGGTCCCTCTGACGACCCCTCCAACACACACACACACCAACCATACACACTCTTTCCATTTGTCTCTCCTATGGTCGAGTGAATGAAGTGAATGAAGCAACAGTCAGAGGTATTTGACAGTCTCTGTAGGATTAGTGCAGTACCTTGATGGAATACTGCAGTTTCTGTGGCTCTTTGGTAGATGTTGCTGAAAAGAAGGTTAAAGGTAATAAAATCTCCTAGCGGTGACAAATAAATTGTCTGTTAAGGGAAAAGCGAAAAAATAATAAAGGATAGGGCTACAGTGGTGGCTAAGGAACTGGACTTGGGTCCGCTAGGCTTTAGGTTTGAATCCACTAGCTGCTAGGTTGCCACAGTAATGCATAAGCAGTTGAGGATTTATCAATAATTGAATAAACGGGAATACCAAGAAAGTTAGGGGTTTGAAGAGAATCAACTAAAAGTTTAGCAGATATTATCAGAAATATATGATGAACGGAAATAATTGCTATTATTCCTCAGATCCTGAAAGACAATAAAAAATTAGCTTTGTAAAATATGCAGGAATTGCTTGAAGATAGGTCCAAATTGTCTGCAGTATTTTTTGTCGGTTGGCCAATATTATTAGCATGATATGAGCAAAATTAGCTCATATCGTTAAGATTTTTATTGACGTTTCCTCCAATAATGAGAAAATGCCTGTTTGTTGTCAAATTTACTGCAATCTCACATAGAGTTCTGAGGTATTTACCTCTGTTTTGGGGGCAAATGGCAACATATATCAGTATCGGAAAAGCATGCCTTTGGAAATCGGAAAATCTGCAATCTTTCCCCAATATACTGGCAGGAAAAAAAAGATTCACAAGTTGAAACCGGGGTATACAGATAGAGACAGAATAAGAAAGAAATGCCTCTAAATTGGGTCTTATTTCACTATAATTTCTCATTTATCTCTAAATTTGACATTTACTTATTACAGATTTATTTTAATGTAAATCTAAAGATTTTTTTCTGTTCATTTGGCGCACTGAATTTGAGATGGACATTCCTGGCTTATTGGGTCCTCAGCTGTTTACCCCAGTTTTTGGGAGGAAATGGCTGGATGCATCAGTGTTGGTTGATATTAGAAAAGGAAATTAGAATTTGGTCAATATTGGCAGAAATGGTATCGGCAAGAAAGGAGTGTTTTACACGTTCTTGATGAAAAGGCGGCAGTTGAGGCCTGGTGGTTGAAGAAGGGAACTTGGTTATGTAAGGCTTCACGTTCTACGCATAGTACCATCCCGATCCCCAAACCTCACAGTGCGCTCACCACTGGAGGTGGCAGTGGTGGAGACTCCTGCACCTGTGTCCTGGTAACGGGGAAATAGGGAAACACATTAGTAAACTGTGTTTGTATCTAAGGAACTGTGTAAAACATAAAAGTAACACATGAATATTAACATGTGTAGGGCTTGTTAGCAACACTGCCATACTGACCAGTGAAGACTCAGAATTAGTTGGGCATCAACTCAGTGTGTGTGTGTGTGTGTGTGTGTGTTTAGTTTGTTATATAGATGCAAATTCATAGAAGCAGATTAAACAGATTGTGTCTCGTATCTGTTGATGAGCTAACACTGCCCAGCGGGACACAAGGGTGTGTGTGTGTGTGTGTACGTGTGTGTTTAATGTGCCTTCTGTTACAAGGAGAGAAAATGAGCCTTCCAGCTATTTAATGTCAGCGCTTTCAGATGACAGCTACACACACACACCAACACACACACACACAGAGGCATGAATGAAGGGATTTAAATGTCTTTGAGTCATGGAAGAGGGATTACATCTATTATCTGTGTGTGTGTGTGTGTTTGTGTGTGTGTGTGTCCCTCAGACTGTACAAAATATCCTTAGTCTCTGTGGTTTTAAAACAAACCCCAAATTTTTTTTCTTTTGTCCATTGTTGTGTCGGACCGCCCTATGGCCTGTAGTTCAACTTTCACCTTCCTTTATTTACCATTAATTTCCTCTAAATATGATCATTATTTTCCAACTCCATCTGCATATTTTTCAGGAATAGTCACGATACTTCACACTTCAGATCAGAGACAACACTTGAGTACACCCCCTGGTGCCTAAACAATTAAGCTATAGTCTTGTTCTGCAGTCTGTACACTTAAAGGATTGCCACAACTACTCTCTGTTGACTTTTCTACCCTTTTGTTTGTCTTTTAGCATGTCTGTCCGGCACATCTCCAGAATGTTCTCTGGTTCAGTCCAAAGACGACGACTTCGACTGGGAGCAGGGAGACACGAGAGAGAGACCGGCCATGTATTCCTGGGTCCCTGCAGGTAATTGTCTATCTGTGTTAAAGACGGTTTTTGGGTTAAAAACATGAAAGTAAATATTACCCTTGGAAAAAAAAAACTAACAAAAAAAGGGTGAAGTCAACAAATTTGCATTGTTTGGGTTTTCCTTAAAATACAATTTGTGAGAATGTTTCATTGACACGGGTTGAGAAATGAGACAAATGATGAGTTATTGTTCCAGATACTGCTCAGAGTGTGATCTAATGTAGTTTTCTGTAATAATTGTAAATCCAATTACCTCTACGTAATTTCAGTGGAATACCGACAACTGTATGTATGCTTTTCTCTATTTTATTTGTAAAGCCCATTGAGAAAAATCTGTTAATGAAATTGGACGATACAAATGACATTAACTCGACTTTTCAGAAGCAAAGTTAGTTTATAAGGGTGGGAGGAGGTGGGGAGGTTTTTTTTAATATTGAGGAAGCAAGAAAAAAGTCAAACTGCAGCATCTGGTTCTGCCTGACTTCAAGCGAAACACTGGCGTTTGTTCTGCGCACCACTCTTTGTTGGTTGTCGCTGTAGGAGCACAGACAACATTCCTGCATCACGTTGAACTTCAGTTCAGTGTTTAATGTCTTTTAATCGAATGAGTCCCTGAACACAGCGGCTCAGTTTCTCTCCTTTGTACCTGAAGGTATCACAAGGGAGAGTGGAGGCTGCAGCTGTTATCTGCTATTGACCTGCCACAGTCTGACTTATACACCAGTGTGTGCGCGTGTGTGTGTGTGTGTGAGGGAGCAAGTTACGCCGCTGACGAATGACAATGCAGCGCTCTTAAATCACAGAGCCAATCACGTGAGAGACAGGCTGAGCGAGGACACACAGAGAGGAGGTGGTTACTGTCCTGGTTAATGTGATTTATACCAGGAGGAGGACGGAGCGAGATGGGGAGGAGGGAAGGATGGGAAACGGAGAGGAAACAAGACAGGAAACAAGAGAGGGGCCAAAATAAAACTGTAAAGTAGCAAAGGATGAAAGGTATAATGAGCAGTAGACCAGGAGGCGTCAAAGACATGAAGGGTGCTGAAAAGAAGAGGTGAGAGGAAAAAGGAACATTAACCCAACCTTGCCAATATCTGATATGCCAGTTATTGTCCAAACACTTAATTTCCAATTCCTAAAGTCATAAAATGTACTGCACCTTAAATTCACAGTAACTTCAGACAGTGTTCACAGCTTTATCTTTTGCACCAAAGCCTGCCACAACAAAGTCCTTGGAAAAATACTGTGGTTTCAGAGGACACCAGGGTTGCAACAGGAGATTTAGATGGATATTACATTTTTTGCCAATATTGTCCAAACACTTAATTTACGATTTCAATATCAACTGATACAATATATTCAGCCGTTTGCCCCTAAAACTGCGGTAAATGTTTCCAGAACCTACAAGCAATTCCAGATAATTTGGCTAAACTCAGACAATACAACACCATATTTTCATTATTGGGAGAAAAAACATTAAGGATTCTCACCAATATCACACAACTATGCTGATAATGTTGGGCGGCGAATATAATTTGGACATCCTCAAGATAAACCAAAAGGGGATAAAAAAATTAAGTAGTATATTAGAGAAACTACAGAACATTTGGCATCAGAGAGGTAAGGCTAGTGGTGAGAAAGTAGGACACAAAAAAAGGGAAATTAAATATTAATATTAGCAAAAAAACAACAGGAATAAGGGTGAGGAGGTGAGAAGGAACAGTAAAGGACACTATTTTTGACACGGAAGATACAAATTGTGAGGAAGACAAGAAAAGGTTGGAAAAGACCCATGACTGGACATTAGAAAGAAAGAGAAAAGGAGAGAAGAAAATAAAGGACAGCAGCAAAAAAGTCAAAATGTAGAGGAAAAAGACAAATACAGAAACAGAGGTGCAGAGAAAGGAAGGAATAGAGGAAGGGAGGATTTTATAAATCATGCAATATCAAATGTGAGGAAATGACCGTTGAGGACGTGTAAAAGAAAATGAGAATACAAGCCATAGATGAGTTGTAGTAGAGTCCAAAACAAGAGGACATGTGAAGAGAAGGACACCAGATGAGAATTCATAGTAAATTAGGAAAAGGAAGTGTAAGCGGAGAGAAGGAAACAAGGAGGAGTTGTTCTTTGTGTGAGTGTGTCTGTGGGGACAGAGGCTGTTTGCCCTGTGATTGCCTGGATTGGCTGCAGTTAGTCACACACACACACAGACACGGTGGCAGGGCATTAAATCTAACTAACCTCCACCAGTGAGCGAGAGAGAGAGAGAGAGCCATCGATTCCCAGACCGCAAGATAGATTTTAGCTACTTAACAACAAACCCAGCTAATAAAATGTGCTCTAGATTAGCTCTGCAATACCTAAAAAAATGTTGAATACTGCTGTGTGAGACCAGTAACAGTATTTATGAACAGAAAACCGTTCACTTTACCACCACACTGAAGTCCAAGGACAAAATCAGTGAAGTTTACAGCCTCGTGTGGTCTGTCTGTATCACTGATGTTAATCAGAAGAGAGAGCTTTAATCACAGTAGGAAATACACCAAATTTTCTCCCACTGAAAATTTTCCAGCCGATTGTTAGAAGTGCGTTATTGCTTTTGGGCCAAAGGATCCCACCTGGGGCTTCCAATGAGCTCACTACCTGCTGAAAGGTGCGGTGCAGTGTGACTTGGGTGGTAGTTGTGGAGAACTGTGGCCTCCAGGACCTGGTAACGGATAAACGAGTGTAGATAAGTTGATGGATGGATTTTTATTGCTGAAGGAAAGCGGCCACAACAGGAAGTTAGGACCACAAAAGTTATGATAAAGCCAGAGCATGCTTGTCTGAAAGTGATGATCATCACTAGGGTAAAACTAACCTGTTTCCTATCAGTCCAATCCCATCTCATGTATCCTATTGGTGGGTGAACAATCCAGTGCTTGGGGCATTCTGCTTCACGATCATGGCAAGAGCTGGCATCTGAGTAGTAACTGATATTTTTCATTCATTTTTAAATGAATTGCAATAATTTTCTTTTGGTGCAGTTTTGTGTAATTTGTGTAGTGTTTATTGATTTAGTCATTTATCATCATTCTCTTACCCGTTACCAGGTCTGAGGGGCAGCAGTCTCCATCACTGCCACCCAAATCACTCTGCACCATATTGTGAGCCTTTTTACTAAAAGCCTTATTCATAATTTTAACAATTATTAGTTGATGTCATTACAAAACCTTGATTTAATTCAAGATTTGGTCCACTGTCACAGCCAAAAAGCAATGGTACCATTGATTGACATAATAATACATACTAAAATAATACATGATAAAATAATTTCATTCTGTGTTTTGGTTTTTTGGAATGGATTTCTTATTATTGTTTTTGGTTTCAACCCAAAAATGTTCTTTCGGTGCATCATTAATTACGATAGTCAGAAAATATTACATTTTGACTTTTGATGGAGACAGCAGTAGATCAGCAACTCCTCTGGGCTTAGACATAAAATCATTAATTTTCTCTCTGGACGTTGGTGTGGGAGAGAGAGTGGTGTAAAATTCAAAGTCAGAAATCAAATGGCCAGAGCTGCTCTGTGTGTGTGTCATGTCTAAAATAGGATTTCTGCATGTGTCCTCTCTGCAGGGCCGCAGCATGTCAGCCAACACACACCAATACTCACTCCCTCACACACATACACACACACAAACTTGGAGCTCAGAGGTAGTGAGGTATTGATTGACCAGTGATTGCAGGCTCCATTTAATGTTCTTATAAATGGTACAAGTTCAATCTAATCTTAACTGTAGCTGTAGCACACACACACATACACACATTCAAGCACACACACACACACACACACACTGAGCTGGGACTGGTCATCACTGGTCACTGCAGCAGTAGCTGCAGCAGCTGTGTTCTTCTCTGCAGTGAAACTTTTCTTCTTTGATTGTTTCAGTGACTGATGACAGGTTTGTAAATTTTTTATACAAAACCGGAGAAGCAGATGTAAAATTCACTGCCTGTGCTTCCATTGCTCTGTTTTAAATATTTAAACTTTAGTTAAAAATGTGTGTGACATAATAAAACAAAAAACAGCTCTGACCAGTTTTTCAAAAAACACTGAAGTTGCTCTTCGTGTGTCAGGTGAGTTAGGGGTGTGCAAACCTTTGCAAATGGGGCCAGATTCGATGAAGCGTAGATGCCCGGGGGCCAGTAGTTTCTTGTGATCTTAGGGTTCTTGTGATCTAACTAGGGTCACATGCAAACGTGCGCTATTATAAAACAATTGTCATTACCACAGTTATCCTTATTTTTTGAATGACAGTGTAATCAAATATAATTCGTTCATTCATTCAGATGTAAACAGCTCTAAAAACACAATTCTGCCTTTAGATTATATTGGAAAGTCAGATAACATTGTACATTAAACTGTGTGGAAAACTTTTAATTTCCATGTGTTTGATAAATATCTTTGTGTCATGCCTATATGTAATGCCAAGTTGTCTGTTATCTATCTGTCTCTTTCACAGTAATAGTTTGTGTCTCATCTACACAACATCAACAGTTATAAACTAATCTAATTTAGCCCAAGTCCAAGTTCAAGTACATAAGTATTTCAGTAAAGAAGCCAGGTCTGGTTTGAGGGAAATGGTAGAAATGTGCAAATTGTTGCAAAAGCTTGGCTGAATTATTGCATTTTGAGGTATTTATTAGGGCTCTCTGATATAATTTTTTGCCAATATTTTGCCCCCAAAACTGAAGTAAACATCTCAGAACCATATGTGTGATTCCACACATTTTGTTTTCATTGTTGGAGGTGAAAACCGACATAGTTCTCAATGAAATCAAGTAATTATGCTGATATCGGGTATCCCTAGTTGTTATTTATTTATTTTTGTCGTTTAGGCAATTTTTGTTTTTAATATCTTTTTTTATAGCATATATGAATTTTTGTATTTGAATGTTATTGGTGTGTTTGCACTTTCTTTTGTTAATGTACAGTAAGGATCGTGAGAAATGAGTTGCTAGCACGGCTAAGAATAGAAACTCACTGCTGAAATTTTAATTTGAGGCTTATATTGTTAAATAGTCCGTGGTTCTCGTAGCATCATTTAGCTCCACGGGTGAACCTTTACTCTGGACATTTTCTGTTACAGACCTGGTTCTGTACTTCTGGCAAGTTCTGCTTCTGCCTCGGTTCTTTTGTTGTTTCATGTTTTCAGTCTAAATTTATTCCTGCGGCGAACAGAACGCTGCCGTCTGTTGGTCACAGCTGTTAGCCAATGAAACGCTTCGGTCTCAGGCTTTTAATTGATTTGCTCCAATCAGGGATAACCAGAGGGAACACACACACATAAACACACACACACTTACTCACCAAAGGCATCTGTGCTGTGAGTGTATGTGTGTCTCTGTGGGTTCAGGGTGTATTAATATTTCTAATAGGACTGTTATCAGCTCAGTGCCAGCTGCACACAGTAAACACAGACACACACACACTCACTGAGTAAAGCTTGAAGGCAAACACACACACTAACGCACACATAAATACAAACAGACGCTGGCGGAGTGTCTGTTGTGCATTTTGACAATGCTTTGTGTGTCAAAGAGACCTGGAGGTCAAATTCACTTTCCAAAAAAACTGCCATAAAACACACACACACACACACACACCGGCAAACTCCGGTAAACAGTGTGTAGGAGCGAGAGACACTGAGGGAAACAGGGTTTGAAGTTCCACACTTTGTTTGACCGTTTTTGTTTGTGTGTGTGTGTTTGTCTAGCCAGTATCCGCATTATAAGGGACTTTAGAGACACAAATAAAGCCAGAGGTCACCGTGTTGCAGGCTCTCTACTGGCCAACAGTGGAAAGACACTCTGGTTCCAGCTCAGAGAATTGTGTGTGTTAAGACTGGCACTGGATCTGATTTAATTTTTATAGCCAGTAGAGGTGGAGGGAGAGTGCTGGCACATCTGAGCAGAAATTCCAGGAGCAGACGGAAGCTTTTAGGATAGCTTAGTGGAATCATTGGAAACAGTTAGCCTGGTTTGAACCATAGGTGTAGGAGAAAGATGCATTTCCCCTACAGAGAGAAGCTGTTGTTTGTTTTTTTTTGTTTGTTTTTTTGTTTTTTTTTGCAGTAAAAGAAGATGTATGTGACACTACATTTTGCACAAACACTGTTAACACAGTTAGGTATGCTAGTAAAAATTAATCTCAGTATACCTGAGATACACTATTAGTCTGGGGGGCTGGATGCAGGAAATATAAAATTGTGTCCTGTATTTAGCTTTTGGTTGGGTTTGGCCTAGCAGACAGTGAAGCAGACTTTTGTCTGGGAACCTTTATGTTCAAATCCACCTGCAGTGTGTTTTTGTTGTGCTTGTTGGTGAAAATGAAAAGATGCATGAGTAGATGCAAATAGTTAAGCTTACAAAAAGCACAGGAAGAATCTTGAAAACATAAGAAAACAGCACAAGAAAACAGTTTGGATTTATGTATTTAATGGGGTTATGGAAAAGCAAAATAATTTATGCTAGCTTGACTAGTATTATATTTGCTCAATGGCTACAATCCCATTTCTGTTTATCAGGTATGGAAAATATCCGGACTCATGGGCCACTATAAGTGTTAAAACATGACAAGGGGGTGTAGATTGATGAAGCAATTGTATAAACTTTGATAAACGACATGTAGAAGGCTTTCATGGGATATTTTTGCTAAAATTTGGAAAAGCAAACAAAAGGAAATGAGGATGAAAGTTTTGAAATCCTTTATACGTGATATGCTTCCAGACATTGTAACACCAAGTCACTCTGTTTGTGTGTGTCTCTGTGTGTGTGTGTGTTTAAATGCGCTGCAGCTGCCTCTCCTCACGTCTCAGTGTGGCCGTGGTAATAGAATTACCCCTTCCATCTGCGGGTTTGTGTGCGTCTGTGTGTATACGTATGTGTTTGTGTATGTGATCTGCAGCTGATGTGATTGGTTTGCAGATGGCAGGGGCGGTTAGTGATTGGCCGATAGGTGAGGCAGGGCGGGAGGTTAACAAGAAAGAGTGAGGCTGAAACACGATCAAGTTTTGTTTGTCTATGTGTAGTGTGTGTGTTTGTGTGTGTTTTCCCAGTTCAGAGTGTGTGTCGCCTTTTTTTCCATCCCTGTCCTTTTTCACCTGTGATGGATTGTTTTTATAATTACCAAAAATCTGAGACAGGAAGTGTCAGCGATGAATCAAATGATGAAACAGGTGGAAACTCTTTTCTTTGTAACAAACTCAAATGTTGTCGCCAAACACTTCACGAAACAACACAGCACGACACAACAAAGAATAAAAAGTGCTTTGTTTGAGTCGAAAAGTCAAACTCGTACAGATGACGTGACGTGGCTGTTTCCTGAACCAACAATCTGAGGTGGAAAATACAATGTTTAGGTTAAGGATTATTTCACTGTTGCACAAACACAACATTCTTATTCTGCATCAGATCAATATCCATAATATCCTACAACATTTCTTCTCTTTTAACTCAATGTTCTAGACTTTGCAGCATTTCATAGGACTAAAGTGAAGGTTATAAAGCACAAAGAGAATTAGTGATTTTAGCTCAGGGGTTTATCGCAATGGCTGGTTCACTGTGGTTTGTGCCACTGAGGCAAAAGTAAAGCTAAAAATAGACGTAAGATTTTGGCTAACATTGGATCACAACAAAAATGATGAGGATGACAATGACCTATTACTTGATCGGCAATGACCTATTATAGGCCTATATATTTAACCTTTACACATACAGTACATTCAGCCTCAGCTCATCACAAAAATAGCCCGACAGCTAGAAATAGTGGAAAAGTGTCGTGGCAGAAAGTTAAGCAGGTGATCTCAATGGCCTTCCTGGATTGTTTTTTGTTGTTCTCTCTTTTTTCTGATTTTTTTATTGGTAAATATAGACAACAAAAAAAAGGAAAACACTAACACAGGGCAGCTTTATTGCAGGAAAACAACGATTACTGTTTTGAATACTTTCCTTTGGATCCTTTGGAAGCTCCCAGTTTAGGATTAAGGGTTGATTAAGTTAACTGTTTAAGAGGTTCACACTTGACAGATGTCTTACCATCCGTCATCCAAGTTTAGTGAGTGAGGATCTTTGTGGCTTGAGGTTCTAGCTGGCTCAGACTATCACTGCTCCATACCACCTTATGACCTTTAGATTATTATGAAGATCAGTGGTTTTACAACTACAACTACTCCTGGTTTTACATGTTCACTCTACTATACTGTGTGTCTTTGACGGATACTGTCCCCACCTGAGCAGTGTCGACCTGTACAGCTAATGCGCCCTGTAAAAGGTTTGAGAGTCACTAATCTAAGTAATACAGATATAACTTAGCAACATAAAGGTTGAAAGTGATTGCATAAATCTTAGTGTTTAAATATAGTCTGAAACAGACACAGTTTGTTCTGTACATTCTTAGTTGCTAGGGAGAGTGTTGAAAAATACTCACACACATATTGAACACAGTGGGACATTACCAAACAAGTTCAGACAATCCCCGGAATTGTGACTGTTTGACCTGGGAGAAAAAAATGCAGACAAGAGAGAAAAACTGATGAAACACTTTTTTTGATGATTTCACATGAACTGGAAGTGACCAGAAATGTCAATGTGATTTTCTCCTTCTTCTTTTCCTTTCAGCTTGTCCCTTTTATTGTACCTCCATGTCCCCCCTCACTGCATCCATCAATCTCCTCTGTGTCTCCTACCTGGTAGCTCCATCGCTAGGATAATTCTTCTACCAATGTATATATAACCACTGTCCCTCCTCTGAACATGTCCAAACCATCTTAATCCAGCTTCTCCAAACCTTCCTGTCTGTTTTGTCCCTCTAATCACGTCAATCCTGATCCTGTCCATCCTTGTCTCCCCTAAAAAGAATCCAGCTCTGCATCCTATCTCCTGCCTTTTCCTAATGTCTCTAATCCATACATCATGGCTGGTCTCAGTGTCCTGTAAAATTACTTAAATCAAATGATGATGTCCTAAAATTGATCAGGATTTTATGTTAAAATGGATTAAGAAGTCTCTTCCTTTCACTTGCTCTCTCTCACTCCCCTCCTTCTTTCATGATTTGCTATCACTGAATTCCTTTCTCACTCTTTTTCTATTAATCAGTGAATATTGTCCGCGTCCACCCAGCCTTCCCTCGTCTTCCTGTCCTTCATCGCGTCTCTTCTTCCTCCTTTTCTCTGTGGTGATTAAAACTCTTGTTTTTCTAATCGATTCTCCTCAAGGACCATTGATCTGAATGCACACATACACACGCGTGCGCACACACACACACACAGTGTTTGTGCTCTGATTGCATTGATCGTTCGGGACATGAGACTGGATTTTAAATCCTTGTGCGTTTGCTCATGATGTGAATCTAAATGTCACGCGTGTCAAATCACGACAGTTCATTATCAATGAAGTTATCGATCGACACTTAAAGCCGTGTTTGTTTCACTGTCGCAGTAAGAAATGAATTAAACCTTTTCTGACGATCGATTGATGAGTCAAATCAAATCACAGCCAAGATCAATAATAACCTGCACAGTATTTACATGGCTATTGATTAGTGAATTTACTTTCTTAATTACACATTTGTCTGAGGTTTTCTAAAATAATGGAGCATTTATATTTTTCTCCGTTGCATGCCTCTTGAAAGAATGAGGAAGAACTATTCTTTTTTGCAATTCTTTCTTGTGATTTTGCATCACTGCCAAACCAGCTTTCTATTTTTGATGGAAACTACCACAATAAAAACCATTGTACCATTTATAGTTACAGAAAACGTTTAGATAATGAATGTTATGTGTTGAAAATACATGTATGTTGTATTCTGTGCTGGTATGTCCGATTGGGACTTTTTGTCTTACATACTGATAATGTCCTATGCAGTTCTGATATCAATCAATACTGATATTGTCTTGGTAATATTTATTAATTTATCTGTACAAACCACTGTGTGTGTTCCTAGCACCAACATTCTACATTCAATCCCATGATTTTTAAAATATAGTAAATTAAATGAGCTGCTACACTGCCATCTAGTGACTTGACTTCAATATACAGCTGTTTTTCCCACAAGTATTTTTCCTTGGCATACATCATTTGCTTAAACACAGGCATTGCATTTTTGAGAATAAAACAGTAATGACACGTATAACATATAACATATAACATTCTATTATCCAGAATATTTGGCCACTAATATTGCTGATATGTGGAGAAAGCTTCCAAGATCTTCTTGTTTTCCCTTGATGTACCTTTTTCAGGGGTCCACAGTGAAACGTTCTCCATCTCCCTCTGTTCTCTGTATCTTCTACTGTGACTCCAACTACCTCCATGTCCTCCCTCACTGCATCCATCAATCTACTCTTTGTCTTTTACCTGTTTGCTCCATCTCTAGAATCATTCTTCTACCAATGTATTGTCCCTCCTCTGAACATGTCCAAACCATCTCAATCTGTCTATTCTAGTTTTTTCTCCAAACCCTCCTGTCTGTGTTGTCCCTCTAATCACCTCATTTCTGATCCTGTCCATCCTTGTCACTCATAAAGTCACTCATCTTTAATTCTGCCACCTTCTGTTCTGCCTCTGATATTTTGCCTAATAATGGAAGAAACGTGACCTGAGATTTCAAAATATAAGTCTGTAAGCTCAACCTAAACATAAAAACAAGGCAGTATTGAACATTCCTAAAAAATCTATAAATTTCTCAGGTTTTCAATATTTGGCTTTGTTATTTGCTAAAAATATCAATGGTAAAAATTCACTTGGTTCCAGTATTGTCCAACAAGATATAGAAAGCTAGGTTAGCAGTTACTCAATCCACCAGGGGAGGAATTTCCCAATATATATATATATATATATATATATATATATTCATTTCAAAATAAAGTCCAATAAATTACCACAGATATTAAAATAAAGTATATTAAATAAAGTAATATTTGTCTATATTACTGATGGAACTCTGGATTGTAAAAAAAATTAACTTTAAACTTCTCTAAAGCTTAGTTTTAGCTCAATAATAGTACAATCCACACATTTAACTCCCTTGAACCCCCTTAGGCTTTTGAAGACACACAGTTTCACTCTTGTATTTGGACTTTAACGCTGAGTTCAAAGGGATATGGCAACTTGGGATAAAAAAAATGACAGCAATCGCGTGTATGCGTGTGTACGAACAAATCTGTCACTTTGTCAACAGTAAAAATCTATAATTGGGAGACTTGAGGATAAAAGTTTGACGCTCAGCTATAAGCTTTGAAATGCAAGCCTGAACCGCTGTGTGAGCATGTGCATGTGAATGTATGTGTGTGTGTTAGTGTGTGAGCGGGCTAATTAGAGTCAGTCTGTGTCTCTGTGTTGTGACTACAGCTGTCAATCATCCATGCTCTTATTCTGTAAAGTTTCTATGAAATTAAAATTAGTGTGTCTGAGTGTGTGTGTGTGTTTTTGAAGGGCGTTGCCATGGTAACAGCAGCAGTAACACTGAAGTGCTGTCAGTCAAAACGACTGAATCTTTTACCGTATGGTTCTCTCTCTCTGACTGCGAGTCTATCTCAATCCACACTCTCCCTTTTATGATCAGAATTAAAGTTAGACTTAACTTTTTCACCTCAAACTGTTTCAAAGCATATCACTGCTTTACCGCTGCTGCTAACTTTTTCAGTTATTTCTGCTACATGACTGTTAATTATAAGAGTCAAACCATCCAAGTGAGTGAGTAAACAGCTATGACCTAAACCACAAATCAAGGAAGTTAAAAAAAAGATATTTTAAAAATACATTTCTTTATCCTTAAAATGGTAACATCTTCAGCTAAGGTGAAAGGAAAGATTTATAGGCCATTGTGAACCAGCCATGACAGACGAATTAGAGACACTAGGGATAGGCAAGACACAGGATGCAGAGCTAGAGGTGGAGGAGTTAAAGATGCTGAGATTCTCTTTAGGAGAGACAAGGATGGACAGGATCAAGAATGGGGTGATTAGAGGGACAACATAGGCAGGAAGGTTTGGAGAAAAGACGTCAGATTGAGATGGTTTGGACATGTTCAGAGGAGGCCCAGTAGATACATTGGTAGAAGAATGATTCTAGAGATGGAGCTACCAGGTAGGAGACAAAGAGAAGATTAATGGTTGCCGAGAGGGAGGACGTGGAGTTAGTTGGAGTCAGAGCAGACGATACAGAGGACAGGGTGAGATGGAAATGTGTTTTGCTCTGGCAAAAGGGACAAGCTGAAAGAAGAAGAAGGTCAAATGAAACTTTAACACAGAAAATATGTCTTTATTTAAAGAATAGACATTTGATTTCATAGTATTCATAGTTTATTTATTTAAGGCTGCACTCATATTGTTAGATGCAACAGCCTCTTTACCCTAAATAATAAATGACATTGTTACTTCCTGTCTGCAGGTTCCTCCTTCCTGTTTGTGAACACCTCTGGTCGTCACGGCGGTCAGCGGGCTCAGCTGCTGCTGCCTCCCCTCAAAGAAAATGACACACACTGTCTCAACTTCCTGTTTTATCAGGGAGGTGGTCGAGAGGCCGCGCCCACTACGCTCAATGTATATATCAAAGGTAGGAGCACGGAAGACCATTGCTGTGCTGCAGTACTGACAATACCCACTGTGGTGCACTTTTTGATGTTACCTATGTTGCAGAGAACAACAGTCCTCTGGGGGTACCAGTCTTCAACTCATCAGGCCCCGCCTACCACACATGGAAGGGGGTGGAGCTAGCTGTGTCCACATTCTGGCCAAACTTTTACCAGGTAAAGTCCATGAAGTAAAAAGAGCCCAAATGATCAAGTAAGAACTGTCATGACCCACATAACTTCCAGTGGGATCACCACCCGCAGGATCGCTCACAGTACGGTGCAGTGTGATTTGGTTGGCAGTCGTGGAGACTGCTGCCCCTAAAAGATGGCATGGGTGCATGAATTAGAATTAGAGCAGTAGAACAGGAAGCTGGAAAAAAGAATAGAAGGAAAGGGCTGAGGCAGAGTCACAGAGGTGGAACTTCCTGTCTCAGGTCCCCAACAGGAAAAGTGTACCACTTGCATCCGTGGCGATAAGGCTGGAATGTGAACACAGTATGAGTGATGTCATGAATGTGGGGGTGAAGTCAAACCTCTTTTGCACTACAGTGGGGGTTCATCCCTTATCTGCTCACATCCATGCTGGTGATTGTCCATTATTGTTGTAGGAGTCATGGTTAATTCAGCTGTTTTAATAAGAGCTCAACAACAGATAATACCTCCTGGTATCTACTACACATTTGGTATATCAAATGTGTACTAGAGTAGTCCTGCCAGAAAAATAGTCCATGTATAGTGGCAGGATAGCAGATTTCTTTTTTGTTTTTGGCCTGCGAAAGAAAGATTCATATTGAAAAAGGAAATGGCTAAACAAAAGATACGTAATAATTCGTTGTTTTATGATTCAGTGTTTACACAAAACTTAAATTTATTCCCAAACATCCATTCATCCAGACCCCCCCTCTCCCAACACCCTTCCTCAAGCTCATCTGGTTGGATCCCAAGGAGTTCTCAGGCCAGCTGAGCCACACAGTCGCTCAGGCATGTCCTGGGTCTTCTTCAGGGTCTTTTCCCAGTGGTGTAGGGCCCAAGCACCTCCTCAAGGAGGCGCACAAAGGGGTATCCAATGTAAATGCCAAACGCCCTTACGTCTATTTCCATAAGAAAAAAATCTACATCACGCCTAGCAGTTAAGGAATTGTACTTGGGTCAACAAGGCTTCAGGTTCTAATCCAGCAGCTTCCAGGTTGCCACTGCTCTGATTATTGCATGGGCCTGACCCACATAACGTCCAGTGGGCTCATCACACACAGGAAAGCCCACAATATAGTGCAGTGTGTTTTGTGTGGTAGTAGTGGAGATGCTGCTTCTGCATCCTGGTAACAGATTCAGGATAAAGATGAATGGATGTAAATTCTACGTTATGAATCGCGAGAGAATGGAAAACATACACAATTTATATACATTTTTCAGTAAATATTAAATTTCACTCACAACTGACAACCATGATCTGGGGCAGGTGTGTCAAACTGGTTCTCCTGCACAGCAGTACATCTGACTTGGCTCTTTCAATCAACTGATCTGAGTTTCCAGACAGCTGATTGGTCAACCAATGTACTCTGAATAGGTTGGAACCATAACCTGCAGCCACATCTGCCCTATATGGACCTAGTTTGGACACTCTAGAAGAAGCTTTTTTCCAAGTCCTTCACATTCATGGCAATTTTTTGTTTAAGCAAAAATAAGATCTTCATAGCTGTTGCAACTTTTTCTTCTCTTGTTCTGTCAGGTGGTATTTGAAGCTGTCAGCACAGGTCACAGAGGAATTCTGGCCATCAGAGATATTACCCTGCAGGGACACCAGTGCAGTGAGTACACACACATACAGATGTAGCTTTGATACTCCAAGCCCCACCCACTTGTAAGAAAGCACTCCTAATTGGCTAACAAGGTTTAGCTTTATTAGATAATTATGTTTAGAGTTGAACTTCCATTGCAGAATCAAGGTCACAATTGGTGCAGTGATTGGTTTTGTGTGTGTGTGTGTGTGTGTGTGTGTGTAATCCGAGAGGCTCATTAAAACATAAATTGATTAGCATAGACTTTGTTCCATCTGTCCGTTTATTTCTTTTTCATTCTGGATGTTTTCATGAACATCAAACACAAACACAGACAAACACACCCACAAAGACACAGGTTCACGTGGATCCTCCTGGATAGTGTTTCCGGATAGATCGATGCCGCTGTTGTTCCTGGCAGTCCCAAAAGATTGGACCATAAAACTGTTTTTCTGATGCCGATGTCACCAATGCTGATCTGTATGTGTGTGTTTCTGCATGCGATTGTGTATATTTCCTCAGTGAGCACACCTCATTTCCTGCACATCAAAGGTGTGGAGGTAAATGCAGGTCAGACGGCAACATTTCACTGCACCGTCAACGGGCGACCACAAAGTAACGTGCTGCTCTACCTACAGGTTAGTGTTCATAAATACACAGATTAATATTAGAATTGACAAGGCATCAGTTAATTTTTAATACATTCATTAGTACTTTGACCTTTTTCTGTTTTTACAAATGTCAATCAATCTAATTACTATTATTGTTAATATTTTGATAAATAAACCAATCAAAAAGTGTTCTGTTTTAACCAATATATTTTAACAATTCTTCACTGATCACTTATAATCTGATAAACTAGCATTCTTGGCTGTTCTATCAACAATTCCAGATCTATTACATCAATAATGGTGTCAGTAGTCTTACCAATGTTATCATTAAGACTCAATACTAAGATAAATTCACTGATCAGTATTGTTTTCACTGCTGTCTAGATTGTTGTCACAAAGAAATAATGATTTAAGTCATCAGTACTGAAATCATTAGATCTCTTAATACAGTAGTACTAGTCAGTAGACTGATCAATATTGTTAGTGTAGTACGGGCAATAAATACTGTAACTGTTACGGGCAAACTCTGGATGTTGGGTCACAGGTGGCCTGTTGCGCTTTTCAATCTAGCCTGCCAATATGGTCCAAATTATAAAATATCTGATTATATTGTTATCCCTACTTTTTTTATTACAATGCCCACGTAACAGTCAGTTTATAGTGCAGCGGTTAGCACGCCTGCCCTCCGAGGAGAGAGTCCTTGTCTCAATACCTGAAGAAGATTGGCGCTTGTCAGGGTCAGTGTGTTAACAGCAGGAAAAACAACTGCTGCTGATATATCAATTATCTTTTCCTTCTATCATTTGAGCATTTTTGCCTCTATGTCAGACTTTCACACACATTTAAAGCTAATTATGGCACAGGCCTGTTATTGTCTGATCCATACTGGTTTTGATTAGCTCAACCAAGATTTGTATACTCATTGTAAATATTTAAGAGAGATATTTATTAATATATATTGTTCATGGCAGATGATTTTGATAAATATATTAACAGTCATTTAATGATAAGTGGTAATAGCCACAACAGCAGTGAAATAATTTTGATCAATTACTTCTCAGTATTGGGTGTTAACGATTGTATTGATAAGACTACTGACAACATTATTCATGGAATCGTTCTGGAATTTTGAGGAATTGCCTTGGAATTTGACGAGATCAGTGGAGAATTGGGGAAATACATTGAGTGAAACAGCAGAGTATGTTAGGTTCAAAGACACTATTAATTGGTCATCATTGATTGATAGGAATAGATATTGAACACCGTAATTGCCATGTGTGCGTTTTAGGGCATGTCTGGACGTCAAGCTGCAGTCAGAGAAACCAAACCCGTGAATTCCCGCCGTTACAGCGCAAGTTTTGATGTGACTAACACAAGCAGGGGAGACTCCGGACGCTATCGCTGCATCAGCCAATCAGAGAGAGGTGTGGGTGTGTCCTCCTACGCTGACCTCACCGTCAAACGTGAGTATCGCAACAGTGTTTGCCTGTGTGTGCCAGCGTGTGTGGTGTGAAGTGGGTCACGAGGAACTGGAGCAGCACCACAGAGGATGCTGGGTAATAACATCCAGGACTGTCTTGATCCGCTGAAGGTCACAAATATTAATTAATTTGTTAATTCCCTCCTGTGTGTGTGTGTGATTGTCTTCCTCAGAACCCCCTGTTCCCATCGCCCCGCCTCAGCTGACAGCAGTTGGTGCCACCTACCTCTGGATTCAGCTTAACGCTAACTCCATAAACGGAGATGGACCAATCATAGAGAGAGAGGTTTGAGTGCTAATCAGCCCTTCAACAACATCATCAATATTGTCCATTTGTCTAATTTTAGGCCATGAGGCAAATGCAATGCATGAATTAAAAAATGTCACCAGGCTTTTACCAGATTTCAACCTGTGTGTTGATAGATTATTGGGTTATTGATAACAATTGATTCATATGTCAATAGTTTATTAATTAACTTGTATTGCAGGATTGAAAAAATATATTGACCAAGAGGCTTCATCAGTTCTTACTTATCAGTTCTTACTTACAGTTCTTTGGAAGGGGGTTGTTGCAGAAACCACAAAAATATCTAAAGAGGTGGGAGATGTAGCACAGTCTTCAGGTGACTACAGTCTCATCACAAAGAGTAAAACAAATCACTCCAACAAACAACAAAACAAAGCGCAGCTCTAGTGTTACCAATACTACTCCCTATTCACCTGTAGATTTGTTAGTGTGCAGTCAGCTCACCTGGTATAGGGCTGAATGCTGACCGCCTTTCCCAGGTAAGCAGTCCTAAATACTGAACTCCCCTGTTAGAACCGAAGAAGCTTCTTGGATGAGAGGTCTCCAAGAAACCTACTATGTCCAGCTACTCTTGAAGTAACTATTTTTGGATTAAACAACAATCATAAAATGCTACTGATATGAACATTTGGCTCTGATCATTGTATCACTCAGGTGGAGTATCGCACCACATTAGGCATGTTGATAGACACAACACCTGTGGACAAACCCACTCACAAGATCGGCCACCTTGACCCCGACACTGAATACGAGATCAGCGTCCTGCTCACCAGGCCCCTAGAGGGCGGCACAGGCAGTCCTGGCCCACCGCTGCGAGCAAAGACCAAGTGTGCAGGTGAGTGAAACGAAAGACATTATTCAAAATTTTTTGCCATCTTCCTGTTTTGAAAAACACTCTTATTCCTGTGTGTTAGCAGCTAGCAGCTAACCATAGGACAACACCCACACAGAGCTCATTAGGAGATTTATGGTAGAGTCATTAGCATAGCATGCTGTGCTAGGCCACGTTAGCGCTGAGCTCATCAGGTGGCTAATGGTTAGCAGTGAGGTCATTAAGGCAGCGAGCTGTGCTTCGTTAGCGCCTCACTAATTAGCTGCTAATGAGGACAGTGGGTGCCGCACACACATCCTGCTGCAGGTGTGTGTAGGTGTAAACATCGGGTGCTTGCGTTTGTGTGTGTGTGTGTGTTATGGTTGTTAGGTCGTTAATCAACGACTGCAGGTTTTCACTTTATTTATTTTTAATGATTGTTATCATTCAGCCTCATTAAAAACGCGTTTTAAATTGAATTTGTCCTAGTTTATGAATAAAACATTCACCCATAAAAATAAACAACATGCCTCAAACAAAAAAAAAACTTCAGTAAATAAAAACTTTAAGCTTTTTTTATTCTTGATAAAAAAAACACTTTAGATTCAGTGAGAAAAAAATTACTGGTGTTTATTATCTCTCTATACTGTTGGGAGATTCGTTGTCTTCTTTTAATAAAAGGAATAATCATCTATAAATAGATACACTTAATGAACAAATATTTTGTGTGAGTGAGGCAGGGATAGAGCAAAAGACAGTGGGAAAAGAGAGACAGTCACAGACTTGTTAGAAGCAACACGTCTGGGACTCTAAAGAAATAACACGTGCTCCCTGTCTGGACATGTTGGAATGATGTCACAGGATACCTGTAGTATGTTCTCAGGAAAACACAAAGAGTCTTTGTTTCCTGTGATTTTATCTTCTAAAGTTAATTCATCTACAATTTATTGTAGTAAAATTAGAACTCATACAAGATAAAAATAATATAATCATATAAATAACGACCAAATAACGATTTTTAATGTAAACACTTTAATTTCCACTTAAGTAGCCTTTGGAACTGTTCTTTGTTACAGTGGTGGTTGGGATTTGTCATTTTTAGAACATATACGGTAGAAAAGATGGCAAACAGATGGTAGCCTGGATGCTGCTCACTCCTGGTTTATGGACAGGTCCGTTGCCCCGACATACTCCTCTCATGGTCAGGCTCCAGCTCACAGTGACAGAACCAGAGGTTTTTGTTTGACAAGAAATTTTGAGCATGATACAAGTCTGATAAAGTTTTTTTCACTTGGTTCTTTACTACACAGCCTTAACCTTTCTTTTTGTGAAGGTAAATGTAATTCTATATGGGTGAGGATCCCCTCTTCTGTCTTTTATCCTGAGTTTGTTTCCTCATTTTTCTCCCCACTTCTGAGTTGTTTCTTAGCTGATGTTTATAAGGGCAGGGGGTCTCCCCAAATTATCTGCTCTCTTCTGCAGTACCCAGTGATCATAACAATACTGTTTTGTACTGGATAGAGCCAGACTATTGATATCCAAAAGTCACATTTGCAATATTTTGGCAGAGTTAATTTCTGGGTCAGTGAACAGGGTGTGTAAGGAAATAATTATAGGTCATGCATGGCTTGCAGCCATCAGTCATTTCCTGGTTGGTTGTTCTGGTCTCAGTCTTGAGACAATGTCAGACAATGTCTTTCTGTAACGGCTGAGGAAAGGACACAGTTCCTGCTTGCTTGCACCTGGGTGGGTGGTCACATGATCATTGTAGGCAAATACACCAAAAACACTTGTCTGGAGTCAGACAATTTTTATTGGAAAATGTAAGCTTAGTGTGTGTTGAAGACACAAACAGTTCTGTGATGAGGGTGACGGCTCCGTCAGAAAGTTGACAACCATAGAAAAAACGTCTGGCGTAAGCTCCTCCCCTCTGGGACTGTCAGCAGGTTAAAGAAAGCGTTCCCCAAAGAAAACACAGGGAAACAAAAGATATTTAAAAGTGTGTGTGTGTGTCTGTGTGTCTCTGTCTGTGTCTGTGTCTGTGTGGGTGTATGACAGTGAGATCCACACTCTTTTAATTCCCTATATCTCCATCAACTCACTTTTACTTATTTATTTACTGCTAATGAATTATAAACCAGTGTATGTGTGTGTGTAATTTTATTTTCATGTCACAGTGTGTTTAATAATAAATCAAGCTGTCCATCAAACAAGCTTTAGGACTTAGAGCTCAGTGAGTCGACACAGTATGGTGTCGGATAAACATGATGATGTCACTTCCTGTTTATATGTTCTTTAGAAAACCAAAGAGGACGCGGTTTTCAATCATTTATTATTCTTCTACGTTATTCTTTTTAACATTCAACTTTCTGTCTTCTACTTCACCAAAATCAAAGTCCGTTGAGGACATCAGTTTGAAGCCACTGATTTGAAGCCAAACTGTATGAATGTCTTAAATAAAAAACAAAGGAATTTTGTTCATAAAAAGGATGTGCTCCAGCTAATGATATGTCAAAAAAGGGTTTCCTTCCATTTATAAAAGAAATAAGACTAAACAACTGAGGGTATTTATTAGTTATATTTTAAAAGCATTTTAATATGTATGACGAGATAGTCTTGGTTTTTGCACTGCTGCAGTTTGAGTGAGTGAGTGAGTGAATGAGTGAGTGAGTGAGTGAGTGTATGTGTGTGTGGCTGAACATCCATTAAAGTGTGTGTGTATGTTTGTTACATTAATATTTCACTTCTATTTTTTCACTTCTGATCTTCACGCTCTGCTCGTCTTTCGGAGTTTCTTTTATTTTTTTATCTATTTTTATTTTCTGTGTCACCATCTTCACCCAAGATTGCATTCTCCCAAACTTTATGTCAGATTTGTGGTTGTCTGTCAAATGTAATATTTTTTTTAACTGTATGCTAAGCCTCTTTACCAAAATTAGCCATTAACTGCTGGGATAGCTGTTACACTAAATTATATTCCATGTAAGCTGATTATTATGTTATTATGTTAGTGGTAGTAAGTTATATAAGCTGTGTGGTTTTAGCTCTGTTGGGGACAGCAGTCTCCACAAGTTATGTTGGGTGCTATGCCTGGTGGCAGCTGGTAGATTTGAACCTAAAGCCTTCTGGACCCAAGTCCGCCTCACAACCACTAGGCCAGAACTGTAGCTTCCTTTTTAATTAAGTTTTTTCTATAATTTCTCACCTCATTGCCCAACTTGTCCTACATTCTATCAACAAAACAGTAACAGACTGTACAATTTTTCAACTAAAAATAGGATCATATAAAAGCAGAAACTCCTCACACATCCTGATGACACAACATGTATACCTAACGTAGAGCCTTAACTTACTGACTATAAAAAATAATCTTCATAATATTTATAATAGATCGGCAGACATTAACAATGGGATACATTGGAAACAAAAAGAGGCCTATGTAAATTGATTATCGATGGGAGTTCTGGTTTCCTATCTCATGATCTTTTAATGTTTGGACAATTAGTTTAATGTTTATGGCAATTAAGCTGGGCATACACTATGTGATATTCTTTCCAATCGTGGCTGTTTGCCTTCAACCGCTAACTCTGTTCGAGTGATTGGCTGAAGGCAAATATCTGATTCCTGTAGTCCTTAGCTGCTTTGGTGTCTGACAAATGTATTGCAATGTATTATTATGTCATGCAATGAATATAAAGGAAGAAGAAGTCAGTAATGTGAGGTGCATGGATAGCCACAGATTCTCTCTAAGAAACAATGAGAATAACGGTCAGTAAACGAAAACTGATTTCGCTGAAAATTGTATCTTATTGTGCACAGTCATAGAAAAGAAAAGTTGTTGACGTCATGGATAGACAGGGAAGACGTGGTCAGTCTGGTCAGCTCTACCATGCTGCTTCCTGTTATTGACTTGTTTTCTCCTCTGTGTTTATGTTGTGTGGAAGGTTGAGGTTGAAATCGTGTATAAATTGCCAAGATTTCAAAATCTTTTGATTTTCACTTGTAGTTGGGAGAAGATTGTGAGGTGATAACACCTTTGAGTAACTCCGTGTTCACTGCATGACGCACGCCAAACACTAAAAATCAGTGGCAAAGTGTGCATCCAGCTAAGATGTGAGTTCTGTTTTTTATCTAATGTTCTTTTAGTGTTTGGACAATTAGTCTACTGTTTAGGACAATTAATTAATACATGTTGAGTGAGCAATTAACTTACCGGCGAAACACTGATTTTGTCTCACTTAGTTCCCTTCAGCTGTTAAATATTAGCGGTTATTGTTAATCTATCTAAAATGTTAGCTGTAAGCGGCTCGAAATGTATTTTCCTGAAAACGGAAATAAATGTATGCTTTTAAATCGCTATTATTATGTCTGAAGTGGTAAATGGATTTTTAATTAATGTGCCTCGTGTTGTCTGAATGGACAGTGTAAAAAACACGCTCACCGGATGTTACTGCACTTCACCACTAGCTCCCCAGTGTTAACGCTCCACAAAAATAAATAACTGTGACCTGAGCCTTGACGCTTTCTTCCCATTACCACAGCAACGCCTTGTTTACACTTGTGTTACATAGAAACGGACGTGAACAGAGGCAGCCACATACACAAAGTCACACACACACACAGGATGCTAAAATAAAAATCCAAATGTCTGGCTAAATATCGATCAGTGTTTCACTCTGCTGGTCAGACATGAATCATCCATCACTGATTCTCATCTCATCTTCATCCCTCTGCCTCTCCCCCCTGTCCTCCTCTACCACCTCCTCCTCTTCATATTAAATCTGGTGATCTCCTGGAAATGAAAAATTAAACCTCTGCTCCTCCTCTGCCTCATCCTAAAGTCACCTTCAAACATTCAACACTCCTCTATAAAATATTCCTTCTCTTCCTTCTCCTCGACACTCGCAGCTCCTCTCACAAACTCCGCCCTCACACAGGTAGGAGAGTGATGACCAGACGTCCAAATTTATCGCTTTGGTGACTGTAATTCTGTATAAAACATTTCATTCATGCTGGGTGTGGATATTCAGTTATAAGTTTGTTTTGATTTTGTGGCCAGTTATGGATTGATAATTATTAATGAAACATTTGAACCTCTGCGATTAGCGTGCACTTTTAGAGGCAAGTGTATGTATAAGTACATGTTCACGTGGGTAATGGTTGTGAGCTGTACACAGAGAGAGGAAGTGAAGTCAACGAGCAGATGTCTAATGATGAGTTGAGCGAGAGAGAGAGACACCAAGAGGGAGTGAAGTGAGCGGGGTGATCCACTCAATGAGAAATTCTTGAAAAGCTCCAAATTTCCTGTTTTTCACTGAGAACAAAAGAGCAGCTGTGACTGAGTGTGTGTGTGTGTGTGTGCGCTGGATAGTGCAGTCAATTATCTTTACTGAACATGAAGTGGAAGCTCGATTTATCAGCTCCTAAATGTTTAGGTATTTGTAGTTACTATGATAGATACTGGTTAACCTGATATTCAGTGATTTTAGAGGGACAGGCTGGTGGATGTGGATGGTGTCTAATCCTGGTCTGCTCTTCTTCTAATTAAATATATGTTAATTGTATGCAGCTTGCTCCATTAAGTAGTTAAAAGTCTGGAAAATGCCCATGGGTGTTTACCACACCCATAAGCGTTGCCAGTAGGTGTTGACAATTCTGAAATTCATATTCAAGAACTTTCTGATAATCTGCCTACCACCAATAATAGTTTATTAATTATTTTAAAATATTTTAACTAGTTAGTTTTCAAGTTAACATTCGGTGCAAATACAGAGCTCGTGCTTCTAGGGAGAAGAAATATATCAATCACTATATACGTGTGTCTGTCAAATGAATGAATGAAAATATAAACAAATTTCTCTCCTAACTTGTTCGTCTAAAACCGCTTCTTGTATTTATATCAGTGAACTCACCGTGCCATAGTGAATATGTTTGCAGTGTTACAGGCAGCTCTAGTATTACAGATTCAAGTTAAACGGTCATCAGTGATGGATTCAGTATGTTTTTTGTTTTTTAAGGTAATTTTTGTAAATGACGATCTTGTTTAGAGGAAAATGTCAATTTGGTTTAGAGGAAAACATTTATTTTGTTTAGAGATAACTAATTGTCCAGTGCAGAGGAAAAGAAAGATCCAATTCAGAGGGAAGAGAAGATCCTGTTTAAAGGAAATGATAATCTCATTTAGAGGAAAATACTGATCACATTAAGAGGACAATAATGATCCGGTTAAGCGTAAAATGATGGTCATATTTGGAGGAAAATGATGATCATAATTGGAGGAAAATGATGATACTATCTACAGGAAAATTATATTCCTGTTTAGAGGAAAATGATGATCCTGTTAAGAGTAAATGCTAAATATATGGAGAGGTACATGGTGAACCCAATAAAAGAAATTTGTATGCCTGTTTAGAGGAAAATAATGATGAAGGTGTTTGGTGGAATATAACGATAACATTTAGAAGATCAGATTTAGAGGACATTGCCTGGTTTAGTTCAGTACTTATGAGAAGAATACCTTGTAAACATCTGCAGAGACTCTGACTAGAAGCTGGTACCCTGCACATCTGCTTCCACATAAGCAACGATGGGTGTCAGTGGATCATGATGAGGATGATGCTCTTCATCATTGCGAAGACAGGGCCCTCCTCATCGTCCTTTTTAGTGCCTTATTTCTATTTGATAAAATTTAACCAAAAAGTCTGTCACTCTGTCTATGTCTCATTTAAATGTCAGCCAAAAAATGATGGGATGAAAACCATAGAAACCATAATAGCTGCATACACACTGACACACACACACACACCGGTACGTTCTTGGGGAATATAGAGGGTTTTATATGATAGCGCTCACTTTCCCTCAGGGATTATAGGTAATAGGATCCACCTCAGTCCTCATATTCTTCCTCATCCCCTTGACCCACGACCCTGCTCGTGTGCGTGTGTGTGTGTGAGTTAGATGGAGCACAAGAGAGACACAACTTTACTCCCTATCTCTCACACACATAGATGAAAGAGGGAAAAGAACAGTAAAGGCATTGTTCACAGACTGCAGAAAAACACCTGAGAACACACACACACTGATATACACTTTTTACACACACACACACACACAGAAATTGCTCTCTACTGCTCTCATCCATCATTCTCTCTCTCTGAGTGAATCGCTGTCTGTCATCTTGAAATACAGCACTTAGACTGTGTGTGTGTGTGTGTACGTGTGCGCGTGTTCCCGCGCCGTATGCAGCTTCCTTTAATCTCCTCACTTTTGTGTCTCTTCTCTTGAAGCTGTCATCACCAAAATTCACTCCACACTATGTGTTTTATTGTCAGAGAAGAACTTTTATGACCTTTTGAGCGTCCACTGGTGATGGTGGTGATCATGACAGGTCGTAACCACGGCAACAAACACCTTGTCACCTATGACCTTCAAGAACAATTTTTCAGGATTCACCAGATGTAGCTGGACATTGGGCGTTTAATGCTTTAATGTAGAACAAAGGTATCCCCTTTAGCAATACGGTTCCCTAGCTGTAGATTATTATATATTTAAGTAACACATACAGTATATGTTCATTTCTGTGTATATAAAAAACAACTTTTTATTTAAGTAATTCTGCTGTATCGATCTTTTAAAATGCTTTGTAAGCTCTCTAAGGCCATACAATATGACTAACCTGACCCGCTTAGGCCCCTGGGCCTTCTGTTTGACACATTTTGTCTAGAAAAATTGATTTGCAATCACTACTCTGCCATTTGTGACAGTTTTGAAGAATGCACAATACATGTTGTTATATTCAATACAGCTTATTTAATGAGGGTTGTCAAACTTAATGGCTTGAGGTCCACATCCAGCAAATATATATATGAAGAGTGATAAATCTCAAAATTACTCTCTGATTTTCAGATCCGATGCATGGTCCGCGCCATCTTGAGGTGACAGATGTTCAGTCCAAACAGGTGACTGTCCGATGGGAACCATTTGGATACAATGTGACCCGTTGCCACAGCTACAATGTAACCGCACAATACCGCTACAAACCTGCAGGGGGGGGCAACAGGTAAAGAAACAGGCAACTCTGTGCTAACAATCTTGTCAATGTGGACCTAATGGATAACTCCACTTCTATACCCTTAGGGAGCAAGTGAAGGAAGAAGTACGAGAGGAGGTGGTGTACGACACCCTGAGCTCAGCGCCACAGCACACTGTACGCAACCTTCCACCGTACACCAACGTTAGCCTGAGACTGGTTCTCAGTAACCCTGAAGGAAGCAAGGAGAGTGAGGAACTGCTGGTGCTGACCGACGAAGATGGTACGTGTCACAGAAGTGTCATTTTTAATAAATTGTGTCCTTTGTATTTAATTTTCATTTGACGTCTCTAAATCTCAGTCCCTGGAGCTGTCCCAGTTGACTCTGTGGCTGGCAGCAGCTACGAGCAACAGATAAGTCTCAGCTGGAGGGAACCTCTTCAGAAGTATGGCCTGATCCGGCAATATGAGGTGAGCATGTTGTTATCCAGTCACTAGGGTGCATTCAGCTCTTATCTAGTTAAGTTCATTACTCACAGACCCTTCCGTGTGTCCCCAGGTCTCCTACAAAGCCCTGAGCTCCTTTGACACAGAGTTCGATCTGTCAAATCAGAGTGGGAAGGTGTTTAAAACAGCCAATGAAACAAGTCACGTCTTCACTGGCCTCTTCCCAGGCTCCACCTACTCCTTCACGATAAGAGCCTCCACTATAAAAGGCTTTGGACCACCAGTGATCACGCAGTTCACCACCAAGATTTCAGGTACGTTTTTCGTAAAGGCAAAAGCTGAAGAAGATGGAAGTCAACATGAAAAGAATAGCTGTTGAGAGATGAGTTCAAGGACAGAGATGTAAACAACATTTGTGTAGCAGGACAAAGACTGCATGTAAGAAACATATTGAGGAGACACAAGTGTAGACGCTAGCAGGTGGTAAAAAGGAATACTGATCCGAAAAGACAGAAAACAAGAATATGAAGGACAGAGTCACAAAATACACCGAGAACATTTTTAGATGTAGAAAGGACATACAGTGAACATAATAGTCATGCATTCTTTGAAATAACAGTATTCAAAGTTTTTTCAAATTCAAATCTGCAGCAATTGACTTTCCTTGTGTTACGGTGACATTTCCAGTTACACTTTTCCGACCAAACTCCCTTGTTGATTTGACCCTTTTCTACCCAACAATATCAAATATTTTACTATATATTTATGATTTTATATTATTGATAAATTTGTCCAATATATGTTTTTGATGTTCAGTTTGCAAAGAGATTTTAATTTTGTGATCTATTGGTATATTTTCTGGAGTGCTGAAAGAATTAATTGTTTTTAGTCATTTTTATTGTGAAAATGTGATTAGGATACGAGGGAATCGACACACAAATGCTGCTGTAGAAAAGATTAGACTTGTAGGTTGGAACCCCACTGTGAATGAAAAGACTCAGATATGAGGATGGATGTTGGACATTGTTGTGTCTTCAGCTCCGTTGATGCCAGCCTATGACCAGGAGTCTCCTCAGAACCAGACAGAGACCAGCGTGACCGTCCTGCTGAGACCAGCTCAGAGCAGAGGCGCTCCAGTCAGGTAAGACGCATGTGTGTGCGCGTTCACACGCACAAATTATTCAGACTTGTGCACGCACTCACACACATACAGATATAAAGTTTTCATGAGTAAAACATCAAATGTTAAAAGAAAAAAACACTATCTCATGTTTTTATTTATTCTTCATCATCTATTTATGTTTATTTATTTGTTGTTTATTTATATTTTATTTTGGCTTATTTAAAGTTCGGTCCATCTGTGAGGGTCCACACACGCTGACACATGGGCAGAGACGGTATCCGCAGTAACAGTTGTCATGTCAACAGCTGTAACCAGGGATTTGGTTAATTAGTGATCGGGGCGGAGCTAATCAGGGGATTAACGGGATTACTGGCTGAGCTGCCAATCACTATGACAGACTAGTTCTTTATTAAAAATAACAGATTTAGTATCAAACGAGCCATGGATTTGAAGGAATCTCCTCTGCTCACATACACAAGGCTAACGGCTCTATCTATGGGCGTGATCTATGTTTACATTACTGGATACTGTTTGTAGTTTTCGTCACTGATGTTGTCTGTTGTTGCTGCAATTATTATCATTATTTATTTTACCCCCTTACCACTGTGTTGTATAGCTTGAAAATGAAATAGACAAAGATCCTCCCTAACTAATTAGCCGCAAAGCTATGTTAGGCATGTTATAGTTAAATGAATTGAACTGTGGGAGGTGACGTTTTGAACTGGAACTCATAGAAGATATTGAATATTAATTAAAAAATCAAAAATAACTAAACGTTGATATTTGGTAGATCATTACCCAAATCCCCTTGAGTATCTAAATAATACTTGAGTAGTATTATTTAGATGCCTGGTAGCGTACCTTTAGAAAACAACTTTCTTTTTTTCTCTTCTAAAACAACACTGTCTCATCCCAACTTTGCCTCTTATTGATGGGGACCAACAGGAGGCAACTATTTTTCAAATTTTTCCATCAATTTCTTTTTTTTTGGGTGTATGTTAAACTTTCATGGCTAACATTCTTAAGAAGTTTCTCTACATGTGGCAGATCCACAAACAGAAACGTTTCAGTACATTAGGTTTGTTTATAGGGTTTGAGTAGAGATGACTGTTGGAGCTTCACACATGTGTCAGAGGAATATGACATCGGGTTAGTAGAGAATGAGCACAAAATAGGGAATAAATCACATTTGTATGTGTGTGTGTGATGTGCACTGTGGTAATTGACATGATAGCACACTAAGCAGATGCTGCTCTCAGATATGATTTCATGTTTGTTTATATTTAACTTTGCTTTTGTCTCTTCTGACATTTTTGTGTGTGCCGCTCCACACACCGAGCACTCACACACACGCATCACACACATTCACGCAGAGGTACAAGAGCCTCCGATTGTAAGACACAAGGTGTTGCCGCAGGCGACCTGCAGCTGTAATCAGATTACATTGACACACATGCATACACACACGCACGCAGATGAGTGTGAAGAAATGTGATTGGAGACATTTGTCAAAGAGAAGAAAAAGAAAAGAGATGAAGAAAGAAATGAGGGGGAGGAGAGAGACTGACAAGAAAGAGGAAAAAAGGATTTTGTGTGTGTTAGTGTCTTCCTGTCCTCCTTTAGTTTCCTGTCCAGCAGGAAAAATGACAAAGCAGCAGTTTCAGTGTCCATACACACCCTCGGAATTGTGTTTGTGTGTGTGTGTGTGTGTGTGTGTGTGTGTGTGTGATATATTACTTCTGTCCTGAACCTATTTCCTGCGAAAAACACCACTATTGTTTTGGACGTCCCTCAGGACACCAATGCTGTGGTGCGTTCAGGTGCAGCTTGGTGTTTTTTATGTGAACTCTGACCCCTGCTGGTGGAAGCCAGACTCTTATTGTCGTATTATTTTTTTTTCAAATTTTCAGTCACTCTTTATGCCAGTGCAAACTTATTTTCACTTATGCAGTTTTCCATGAAGGTCTGTCTCTCAGGTTGTACCTAAATGTTGCTACTTATGTATTTATGAATGTTTCTACAAGCATTTATCAGATTAAGAAATTTGGCAAGATTCAGCCTCTAAACACTTTTCAATGCAAGAACTGGGATTGGAAAATTTTGCTAGTCATTCCCACCACTAGATTATCAACTCAAAAAAACTCACCATATACATAAAATGTATTTTAACACTTACATTTCGTCTTATTTAGCACCAACAGCCACAGCCATGTATCAATGTCATGTGTCCAGTGAAACTGCACTTTTTGAGGTTCTGATAGAGCTTTAAGGCTTGGGAGAACATCAAATTTCTCCTAGGTGGGGCAATAATTCTTAAACATTATCCTACTGACATTGAAAATCAAGTAAAATATGTCTCTCTAGTGACATACATTACAAGATTACAACATACTAGCCGGGGCGAAGTAGAAATGATCATATCTACTATTTTTTTCTACTTTATTTTTGGGTCTTAAATGAAAAAATTGATAAATAAGGATACATTTAGGGAAATCGGGAGGGGAGAAGATTTATTTTTTTATTTTATTTGACATTATTGAAGTTATTGCTGATATAATTTCTCATACGGTCAAACTGAGTATCTTTTTTTAAGCTCTGTAGGCAACAGAAAATAACTCAACATTGAGTTTACACATGTGCTCTATCTAATAAACAGAGCCACAGCTAGTAAATGTGCCTATGTTTTCGCAGTAAGTACCAAGTGGTGGTGGAGGAGGAGCGCCCCCGCAGGCAGAAGAGAGGTACTGCAGAGATCCTGCGGTGCTACCCTGTGCCCATCCACTTTCAGAATGCTACGCTGCTTAACTCGCAGTACTACTTCAGTGCGGAGTTGCCGATGAGTGAACTCAGAGCGCCCACACCTTTCTGTGTTGGTGAGTCAATGGCATGTCAAAAGGAAAGTGATGTCATTAACGAGAAGGTGATTTACTCGGAAACATACATGTGTATGTGTGTATGTGCAGGTGATAACAGGACGTACAGTGGTTATTGGAATGCTCCTCTGCTGCCTCACAAGAGTTATGGCATCTATTATCAGGCCGTGAGCTCAGCCAATGGGGTGAGTTAAACTGTCCACATGACACCATCGATCCCACTGGAGAAAGGTCAAAGACGCTCTCCACATACGATTTTTGTCAAAGTGTGCTGCATGAATTTATTACTCATATCTAAAAACTGAATTTTCGAAGACAAAAATGTCTTGTCATTGACCTTATACCTGTTCTGTGCTCTTAAATGGTCAGCAGGAAAGAAAAATCCAGTACGGACATGCATTTGTTGTTTTTTGTTGGAGAAACTTGATAAAAATACATATTACATGAACTGTCACAATGTATCAAGGTTCTTAAGACCTGTTCTTTGTGAAAAAAATAACTCTCTATGGTAATGCTAAGATGGGTACAGGCTATTGCTTTGGCCTTTTAGCCTTTGTTGTAGGACCAGCTCCTAACCCTAACCCTAACCCTACATTGGCCAAATACCAAATTTCTGATTCCGATATTTAAACAATACCAAAGAATTGCAGCTGGTTGCCCCCAAAACTAAAGTAAAGGTTTCACCCTGTGTGTGATTCCAGCCAATTTGGCAAAACCCAGGTCATACGATTTCCAGTAAAAACCGATAATGATCTTACTGATATGTATCAGGCTTACATGCCTAGACCTCATGGTTGGCTCATGGCTACAGTAAAGTAATATGTTAATGTCAACATATGTATATAGTTTTAGACTATTGCTTTGTATGCTACTCCCATACTGTAATGGTATGCAAAATTTTAAGTCTTTGTCTGAGGACAGTCCCAGAAGTAAAGCCAAGTATTTTGGGGCATTTTGACTCCAAATGTTTCTGCCCATGATTCTCAGACCAAAATGCAACCATAAATTATACGTGTTGGAGGAAGCCAAGTGAATGTTTCATCTGCATTCTAAAGTGTGTATGAAGTTGCTGGTTGAGGTCTAATTTGTGTTATCTTCTCATTATTACATTAGCACATAAACACACAGTATTTAACATAGGTGGAGAAAGTTCCAAGAGCAGCAGCACTAATGGGCTGCTGGGGGACTGTGTGTGAGGGTACGAGCCTGTGCGTGTGTGTAATGAAGGTAATTGTTCACGGTTCACAGTTGTTCTCACCAGAACGCATGCACTTGCGGTGAGAAGGACAGGTCTGGAGCGGAGTGAGAGGAACATCCTGCTTCTTCTGCTTTTAACAAATAGACGACAAATTAACCACAAGAGCTCATGAATATTCATGAGCACACACACACTCACACACACGTCGCTGCGGTTTGGTGACAGTAAAAAGCTCTACTGTTGTTGCATTATTCAACACACACACCAATTATAAACTCCCCTGGTGTCAATAATTAACACACACACAATACAAGCAGTGTGTTTGTGCATGGGTTAGTGTGTGTTTATCAGTTGTTAAATGCCAGCACAGCCACTGATCCACAGCCATTTACCTTCTGTCCGCTCTGTTTACGATGACTGTGTGTGTGTGTGTGTGTGTGTGTGTTTGTTTGTTTGTGTTTGTGCACTTGTGCATTCTTTTCTCTCTCTTACAGGAAACCAAGATTGACTGTGTGCGAGTGGCCACTAAAGGTAAGACTATAGAGTCTTTTATTTTGAAAGGGACCCTGAACATCACTGTTGACAATAGTTGATTTTGGAAATAATCATGTTCTTTGTCATAATACCTAAACTTTTTTTTTTTCAAATTTAATTTTGTGTAAGAATCATACATTTTTTCTCACGGCACTTGAGATTATAAAATTAAAATATGGAAATAAAAGTTTTATTTGAAAAGGTTTAAAACCCAAAAAATCTGAATTCTCATTATTTCTCATTTTTGAAAGCCCATTTTATTGTTGGACTGTTAGCTTTTAGCGCCAATAGCCATGTGGACCAGTTCCCTGGATTTGAGAGCTAAATTAGCCACCAGCTAACCGCACAGCAGCCAAGCCATTCAGAATAATGACACACAGATGGCAGTTAGCTGTTGGAGCGCTAGGCTAATGGTTAGCATGCTGCTCCTATCCAGAAGTGTAATGGCCCGCAGATGGTGGCTAACGCCTGACACCTGTCTTTAAGTCAGTCATCCGCCGCGAAAACCAGCTCGGCTCCACATCACACATCCATACACGCACAAACTCAACTCTGTGCAATTCTGATGCTAAGCTAACACACAGCTAATGACTGGAACTGTATGGGTACCCAGAGAGCTGTGACGTGCTGTGGCTAAACAAGCTGACAGACTGTTACAACACACACATCTTTGTGTACACACACACACACACTAATAGCTTTAATTAGCTTTTACTGGAGCCCAGTTCTGAACGGCTAACGACACCAGATGCAGATTGGCTCTGCAGGTCCCATGACACCTGTCAGTCACACTGCAGCAGCCAACCAGTGCTCCCAGGAGAATGAAACTCCGCCTCCTCCGTTACCAGCAATGCCTTCAGGCGATTAAGACTGAGAGAAGCTGACGTGACTGTAAAAAAGAAAGTGAACATCAGTGGAATGTTAAAAAGAGATACACCAGCGCACTCAGAGAAGTTAAAAGAAAGGACAGAGGGTTTTTTTTCCTCTCATAATTGCTAACTCAGCTAACTGCTACTAATTTAAACCTTATCATTGATTAACTACCTGATTGATTGATTGACTGATTGATCCTTTTCTAGGTCTGTTTCTCTACTGTTGTGCTCATTGTGACACAGTTAATGGACAATAGAAAATATAATAAAATTGAAAATAAAAATAAAAAATACAAATACCATTTTTTTGGCAAAAATGCATGATTCGTTGTAAACCCATCATCAAATTGAAGAAAACAAAGGAAAAAAACAATAAAAACTAAGATGTCAGGGTGTGTACAGAATTTTAATTGGAGAAGAAAATGATCACAGAGACATTGTGATGAAGATGGGATCAAGGACAGAGTCCAAGGAAGCACAGAGTTTCAGGAGGCTGAGGAAGGAACTCTGGGCAGAATCAGTGATTCTGATTAAGCCTGGCTCTCCTGTCTCTCTGGTGTACTCTGAAGCCAGCTGGTTATTGTTGACTTCAGCTGGGTCCAGACGAGACTTTTTAATTACGTCAATAACAGGCTGACGCTGCCGCGTTCCTCACCAAATTCCAAAATCATACGAATCATGGATCTCACCGGACGGTGGGGTCACAAAATAACATATTGCTGCTTGGTAACGAAGGAAGCAGTAAATTTAAAAAAAACCAATCTGACTCTGTGTAGACTCTGGTTCTGCAGAGGGAATGCTGTTCCGCCTTGAGTTCTGTGCTGGAAAGCGTTTATTTGCAGAGATTTTTTCATTACTTTTTCTCTAAGGGTCCGCCTCAGTGTCTCCGGCTGGCTCAGTAGACAGGGTGCACTCTTAGCACCGTCAGCTCCCAGTGCAGGACTATATAACCCACACCAACCTCAGACACTTGAAAAACATGTGCTAATAACTGCATCACAATGAGCCGTAAACCATTTAGTGCACTTTTATATGGAGGTTGTTTTTTTTAATCACCTCCATCTGCATGAGACTAATGTTTCTGCTTCTGGTCAAACACTGCTACCGCTTCTCTCTCCCTCTCTCCCTCTCTCTGTCTGTCTCTCTGTCTTTCTCTCCGTCTCTCTCTCTCTCTCTGCATGCCTTCCTGGATGAATAGCCGCTATAATCGTCACCCAGCTCACCACGCCGTACGTTCGCGTCGCCCCGGCGGCAGGCGACAAGCAGCTGACAGGTCAGACACACAGCTGACGCAGTTTTCCACCTGTTTTTGACCAACTATTTCTGTTCATACCAACTCACAGCAGCCGAAATCACCAGCATCAATCTGTGTTTCCAGAGGAGCAGGGTTGTGTTCAGAACCATCAGCAGCAACAGGGTGACAGTGAAGGGAGCCTAGAAATGACTATGACCTCAATGAGGTTGTGAATGAAGCATGGAGCTGTGTGCAGGAGGGTCGGCGGGTGGGGGTGTGTGCATGTGTCAAATTCAGTATCAGATTTATTAATAAACAACGGAGAGTAAAACACACACACACACACATATACAGACACACACTTTGAGTGAAAATTACATTTAAATATTTACCAGTTTATAGGTGGAAACTTTTGCTCAGTGTTTTTTATCAGTCACCCTGTGTGTGTGTTAGGGTGTGTGTGTGTGTGTGTGTGTTACCAGCCAGCTCAAACACTTGTAACAGCTGTTCCCCTTGTACGCACACACACATACACATATTAATACCCACACCTCCCACTCAGCGTGACTGGCTGAAGCCCTGAAGCAGAAAACAGCTTCACTTACACATAAAAAAACACCACACACACACACACACACACACACACAAGTCCACAGAGGAGAGAGATGAAATTCTGCCTTCAAAGCAAAGTGTTTTCACAGCCTTTAAACTGAAAACAGCAGCTTTCACTCTGCCTGCGAGGCGTGTGTGCTGTCTGTGTGAGCGTCTGCATGACCTTGAAGAGAAAAAAGTGAGGAAATAGAGATAAACTGGTAAAATAAAGGATCCGCTTGAATTGGTTTGACATATGCCTTTACCGTGATGAAAATTAGAGTCATATGTATAAGTGATACACAAAAACTATTGGCCGAAACCTAAAACCAAAAATTAGGAAAATAAGACTAAAAATAACAATATAAAAAATAAACCTTATCATGGCAATCCAGTACCATTTATGACTGTGGACTGAACCTCAATAGAATGCAGCGACTGCAAAAATTAATAATGTTTTAAATGTCTAGTATTATTTGAGGCACTCTCCTCAAGGATCTCGCAGAACATATTAGAGTCCTTGCCCCTCAACTGGCACAGAGAGACCGGTCCTTTTCTCTGAGCTTTGAGCCTTGCTGTCTCAGAGTAGTTTCCCTGCGTACATATGTTCCACAATATATCTTAAATACATCCCCACATTTTGGTACTTCCAGAAAAGTCCACTTCCATCACATATGTCAAACTCAGACCTGGGGGCCAATTCTGGCCCGTAGTGCAACTCTGTTTGGACAGCAAGATCATATCAAATGTGCACTAGAGTTAGCCTGCCTGTACCTTACCTCTATATACCGGCACTGTATATGATATGATATTTCACATACATGTTGGTGTTAGCCTGTAAAAAGAGAGATTTACATTGAGAAGTAAATGTATAATCTTTAGATTAGATATAATATTAAGATAAGGTTGTTCACGTGTATTGTTCACACAAAACTCGAGTTTGTTTCTGTAAGGAAAAAATCTAGATCACTTATTTGGAGAGAAAGAAAAAAAATGCACAATTTTGCAATAAATATTAAGTTGGCTTACGCTTTGGTTTCTGACGTATGTCGTATTGGTGATTAAAGTTGAAAAATGCAGTTTGGGACATTTTTAGCTGAAAGTTTTTAGTCTCTAATGTATTTCACTGTAGATTGACTTGTTTCATTTTTGTTTATGGGAAAGCTGTAGGTCATCAGCAGAAGGAAGTTGTGTCTCCTCTTGTACATCTCCGTCTCTCTGTGTGTCTCTCTCTCTACCACACACACACACACACACACACACACACACAGGGTGACTGATAGCTGTTGTCAGGTTCTGATTGGAAAAGTGTAGTGGGTCTAAAATGACACATTACACAGCTCAACAGCAGCGTCGAGTCCTGAACGTTTCTCATCTACAGAGTCATGAGGAAGGATATTACACCTGCACACACACACACACACGCACACACTCGCAGCAGGGTAATGGGTTTTTCATGGCTCTGACATCTCATCACATTATTCAGTGAGGGGACGAGGACGCTGCTGTTCGTCTTCACTGTCACAAACACAAAACACATTTGCATCAACAAAACGCCTCCATTTTTATATTCATACATCCACAGCATTCATGTTCGTACAGTTCCCAGATTTGTTTGATAAACTACTTTTAAAAATCACAGAGATTGAAAAAAATGGTCTAGAATCCATTGAACCCTAACAATATTCTTGTTTTTTTTTTTACTTTAGTCCAGTCAGCACTTTTGATCTCTAGACAGGTCATAGATAAAACAGAGAAGGTTTTATCAAACTTTTGGTTCGGGGATGAAATATTAGAATCAAATTTGCTACTTGAGACAAGATTTAAATGTTACTTTATCTTTTTGACTAACTAATCTTATGGTAGAGAGGAAAAATTGATATTTTATTATATTTATTTTATTATTTTATTTATACAAATATATATCTATATATACATATATATGTCAAAAATATTTTTGGATATGGACCAACATTTATTTGAAATAGACTAATTTTTACGGAACAATGTTTTATTATAAATTAAATATCTATTATATATATATATATTTATATGTATGTAATTGTAATTGAAACAGCTTTATTATTATATATGTCTTTTTATATAAATATATATATTTACATATATATAATACATTGATTTATGGAACAGCATTTTATCCTTTTATTGTAAATTTTTTTATTATTATTATATGTTACTATCAAATATATGTAACTATATCAATATAATTTAATTCAGGATAAATATTTCCAAAAAGATTTATTGAAAAAAGTTAATATAGCTGAAATATTGATTGATTATGAACTTAATTATAGACCTGTGTTTTAGACATTAGAGTGTTTAAGAGTGTTATTTTTCCCTTGCAATAAATCAGACATCTTTTAAAGGTTGTCAGAAGTGTTTATTGATCAGTTGTTACACTGTCTGTCAACTGTAAAGATTATCAATAATATTTCATATTAAAGGTTAATGGAGGTTAATGCTTTCAGGTGCAGCCACCAGGAAACCAGAACCAGAGCAGGGGAACCAGTCGGACCACACGGTGAAGATCGCCGGAGCCATCGCAGGGCTGCTGCTCTTCATCATCATCTTCCTTGGCGTAGTGCTGCTAATGAAGAAACGGTGAGGTTTTATTATTGATTATTGATCAGCAGCTCACAGAAGGATGGTTAACTGTTACGCTCGACCTTGGGTTGTGTTCCTGCCGCTGCTTTAATAAAATCGGTGTTTTAACTTTAAATGTTCACAAGCGCGCACACACACATGCACACAGAGTGTCACTGAGGATGATGAGGATGATAAATGGAGCAAATCAGTGCAGCAGTAATCACCATTAAACTCACTTTTTCTCCAACATCAAACACATACACATACACTCACACACAAAACCCCACTGGGATACACACACAGGCTGACACACACATACACAAACACAAAGTAAAGCTGTGTTTGGAGAACGATGGAGATAAGAGAGAAATTTAGATGAAAGAGCGTTTTATTCTCTTATATTTCCAGAGTCGCCTCCAGTTGATGCCCCAGGCTCCAGACACACACACATCTATATCTTATACACGTGCGTGTGCGTGTGTCAGGGATGGTGCTCAGATCTTTGTAACTGATGTTAAAGAGCGGGAGGACGAGCGCGGCTCCCGCTGGTGATAATGAGGTTTTTAACGTTGACGGGTGCGTTTGATTTCCATCCCTGGAGCAGACAGAGGTCAGACTCTTTTCAACAGGAATAGGAAACAGGAAGCTGCAGGTTTAGGCTTTGATTAAGCTTCGGGACTCATTGAAGAATCAGTGGAACTCTGCTCTGCTTTTTGTCACTCGGATCAGACAAAAATGTTAGAATTTTTTTCATGTTTGTACAAAAAAAGGTTTTTTCATTCCAGGAAATAGGTTTCAACTCTTACTTAAATGTTTTTTACTAAGAAACGGGATGTTATCCATCCATCGTAAACTACAATTGTCATTTAGTGGTGTAATCCTCGCACTTGTCTTATGTAGACAATTTGTTCATTTGCATTTCAAACGGCCATCAGTCAGAACTATGGAATCTCCTGCTCAGGTGCAAGAAATTATATAAAATTGGACAAGCGCTAGAAAGATGATTAAACGTCCAGGTAAATTTGGACTTTAAAGTGAAATACTTACAAAATTGGCCAATTTCTCCCAAAACACAAACAAAGATGATAAAAAGCATAGATAATCTCATAGGTCCTTAGATTCTCACTAAGTCCTTACATTATAAAATCTGCCCGATTTTAGCCTAGTTATGTGATATCGGAAAGATGGATATCATTTTTTCCTCTGATCATGAAAATCCAATAGCACAATCCCTGGGTTTCGACACATTTTCTGGCTCACTCATAGGGTTCTGCGACGCTGACTTCGGTTTTGGGCTCAAACTGCAGAATATGTATCGGATTCTGTTGATACCGGTATCAGGTAATAAAGTGTTTGGATCAGCAAAATTGGATATCTGCATTGTATATATAGTTGTCAACAACTGGCCTTCTTCTTGGAGTTTTCATTCCTTAACTGAGGAACTTGGTGTGAGACTTCTCCTGATGGATTTGGCAGTTAGCATGTCACATGTCTGGAGAAGACCGCTGCAGTACCAATAAACAGTTAACGATCCCGCCTCATGTATTGGGAGTATCTGTAAGACTACGAGGGATTTTCAGCAAAGACAGAGGACAAAACTCTTAGGGAAGAACATGTAGTCTATACAGTACAATGCAGTAGAGTGTGTTTAAATCTGTATTTTGGGACGACAAAACAACAACTCTGAAAACGCATGGCCGAGTACAGGAGGGAAACTGATAAAGTTCCTCAGTTTAGGAATGAAACATGAAACTCCAAGAAAAAATCCAGTTGCTGACAACTCACCTTTTAGATATTATGACCTGGATGAATGAGGATCTTCACAGACATACATTCTCTCACCCACCCCACTCTCTCACACATTGTTCCGGCCGTCATGGCCCTCCACTTCTCCACGGTTGGTCATCTGTTTGTTTTTAATTTATTTTCTGAGACATTAATGTTTTTTTTGTTTTCTGTTTTTTCTTTCCCTCCATTTCATCCCTCCCTTCTTCCCTCCCCCTTACCTTCTCTGGCTTCACCTCACCATCTTTTGCTCCACCCACTCTTCCTTCTGCTCCGCCCCCACCACTCAGACGAAGAAACTCTCAGTCCTACACTTATTACCTGTAAGTAACCTGCTTGACCTTTGATACTAACTTGTAACACCTGCTGAAATCCCCTTCTCTAAATAACACCAGCGGTCATAAGTCACCCTGACCATGTGTCCTTGTTACTTGTCTTTCCTATGAACTCTAACCCCTTGTCTTTGACTACAGTGTATTAGAAATGACAAAGATTGAACTGTATTAATCCCTTGGGAGTATCCTTTGGGAAATTATGGTCCTCAGGAAATTAATATAAGGTAAAAAGTCCCAAAGTAGAACCCTGGTATCACCAGAGTAGAACCCTGAGGAACGCCAAGTAAAGGAGTGTTGTGTCTACACTTTTTGCTGACAGATCTTGTCACTTTTGTTGTTTTCTCTGTTTGTCGACAAGTTTGTTGCAGTGATTTGTGTTAATGTGGCAAAAGTTTAGGCTTTTGTTGGGTTTTTTCTTTGGCTGTTGATTTTGAAGTTACAGATTTTGACATGGGAACCATTGAGTTTGCTGCTTCTATAAATTTGCTACTGTGTTGCCATCAAACAAACTGTATCCAGTTGGTGTTGTCGAAGGAGTTTATGTCAGTGTTTCATCTATTGTTCCTTTGTTACAGGCACTGTTTTTGACTTTTGATTTGCAGTTCTGCTAGTTTGCTGCAGTGTTTTTCCTTTAGTTTGGTACAGCTGTTTGAATCGAACCAGTCAAAAAATGCATTTTATTATTATTTATCTAAATACACAGTCTTCTCTGGGCAGCTCATATCAAAATGATATAAAAAAAAAACCTAAAAATTTTACTGAGATGAAACGAGATGAAACTGATGCGACTTATTCTCAGGATTGACTTATAATGCAGAAAATATGATATATTTTGCCGTTGCAGTTTGTAGTTGCTGTCATTGTGTGTTTAGTTTCTTCTATGGTTTAAAACACAGAAAAAAAGTTTCTTACATGAACACCTCCTCACAGAGACAGGAAGTGCTCACATACGCCTCCTCAGGTTGTTGTCACTGTATGTGTGTTTCTGTGATGGAGAGAAGAGAGAATCATTGCACCTTCACTGCTCTGATTTATGGCCAGTTACCTATAGGAGTTATCTGTAAATAACATTTTATTTATAACATTATAAGAGTTGGAAAAAAATTGAGAAATACTGTATATACTGTATATGAGTTTAAGGTACCTGAATGTCTGACAAATATGAGAAGGTCCTGTGTTTCTTTTTATATTATGCTCTATGTGTGTGTCCAAGTGTGCATGTGTGTGTAGCAGGGTTAATAGAATTAGCCATCTGTAATAAACCTGTCCTATCAAATGAGCGTTACAAGGCGAGAAGAAATCGCACACAGACACACACATCCATTACCGCTAACAGCATTGTCCTGTCGCTCATTAGATTACCATAGATTAGCCTTGACATGCACTGTGTGTGTGTTAAGCGTTGCTAAATCAATCAACCTCTGACACCGCACTGATGATGTCATAAGAACACACTGATGCAGTGGTTTGTCCTCCAAGACAGATTTCCTCCCGCATTCGCTTTTTTCTGTCTCACCTCTGTTGAGTGGGTGTGTGGAGCGAAACAGGGTCAACGGTCAGGCGAGTTGTTAGGGGTTAGAGGTCTGTATGGAGACCAAGGACAGGAAATTAAAATTTCATTGAATGGCAGGACGAAACGGAGAAATGTCTGCATTGCAAATGGAACGGCTGCTTTGTTGAGGGTTCATATGTGTGTGTGTGTGTGTGTTTGTGGACGTTTGAATCAGAGGAGAAGAAGCGCTGCAGGTTTTTCTCTGACTGAACCACAGGAGAAGAAAAGGAGACATGAGGAGGAGGAGGGCAGCACCCTGCCTCGGGGCGCTTTCACCCCGACACACACACACAGACACACAGACACTGCATAAACTCACTCACTCACACTCACAGCTCTCACTGATGTCGTACTTTTAACTTTAAAAGCCTGGGTTTTTTTATATTTATTTATATATTTCATTATTTTTTTTCCTTTTACATTCTCAGGTCAGGGTTATACTGTGTGTATATCTGTGAGTGCACATGCGTGCATGTTTGCGTGTGCAGCCAATCATACAAATGGATGTTTTTTATTCACACACTCCGAATGGAAAGAGAGAAAACACATCAAGCCTTTCAAACAGTCGCCGTATTTTTCTGAGGCCGTGCTCTGGTTCAGATGTTGTTGTTTCCTCTGCCGCTTTCATAAAAAGGTGAAAGAAAGTGATGGACACCTGTGTTCAGACCGCAAGACAGAAACAGGAAGAGACAGAGGCACTGACAGACCATCAGCGTTGATCACAATATTACAGATGTCACCACGTTACCATGTAACGACATAACGTCGCGGTCGTTTAACGTCAAAAAACATCTGCTTTTCTCACTCCCGTTTGTTTTGTCTTCACAGGAAGTTGGCAAAGAAAAGAAAGGAAACTCTGAGCTCTAGACAGGAAATGACTCTGATGGTCAACAGCTCACAGCACACCACCGTGGTGGACGCACACGCACACACGCTGAATGGACGCAGTGAGTCTCTCACACACTAATAAGCATATGCCAAAAATAAATGAGAAATTCTTGTAAGGTGTGACACACGAGGATGATAATTATTGTCATCTGCATCAGTGGCTGTTGTTGCAAAGGGGCAGTGAAAACAAATAATAATAAGAGGGACTGGATTACAAAGGGGAAAAAATTCTGTAAAGGTGGAATTTTGAGAAAGTTGCAATCATGTACAAACCTAACTGTAAATATTTTTCACCCATGGGCTCCTTTATTCACTCCATCTCTCCTAGTAATATTAATTACCAACCCTAATATAAATTGCATTCACACGCCGGCAGGGTTGCACAGTGTGCACGCACTGTACATTGAATGTACTTAAAATTGTTTTTCAGGGTTGCATACTTAATTCTTTATTTACACTATCCAATTCTACTGTCATATAATATGGAAAAGGCCAATACATTTTAGGGGAGGTGGATAGAGAAAGGTCTGGAAGAGGTTTGTGAAGGGTAAATATATGCGTAAATAATATGATAAGTATCTCACCTCTGCTTTGTGGATTTTCTCTTTTACGGTGGGTCTTGGAAGGCATTAACCTGTATGTGTACAGAAAACTGTCATGCAGCAGTCAGAAAAACAGCATCAATGTTGACAGAGCTATAATAATGTAGCCTCTTCTCTGGTCAATGAAGTGAAAAATAGATAAAATTATGCACCTAATTTACCAGCAAGTTAATATATGATTATATATTATCAAACTGTTGCAATTCAGGTAAATTAATAATAATAATAATAATAATATATAATAATAATATTTAAAAACAACTGAGTTGACTTGATATAATCCTTAGGATTAATTCTGTGATTGTGCATGTGTTGGAAGAGTGGACCTGAGATTAAACTGGGATTAACCTGGTTTACCAAGATTATGCAATACATTTTCTCTCAACTATATTTAACCATCCTGTTGAGGGCTAACCTTAATTATCTGAATTTCTGTTTTTATCACATAGGTTTCCTCTAATTCTATTAAAAGTCTCCAACTTGGGTTGCAAAATTTCTGGAATTCCTGAGTGTCATTTTTGTTAGATTAGACAAATTTGATTCATACAAATTAGATAGTTACTGTTAAATCATGACACGGATGAAACAACATAGAGAAAATGTGACATTTTGTCAGACAAGAACACAGAACAAAATGAAAAGAGAATTCATGTTGAGACATACGCAACTATGGTGTATTAAGACCTTATGGATTTAGTCCAATATAATATATATATATATATTTACAGTGGTGCCTCAGCTTTCGAATGCCTCAGCCCTCGACCAACACAACCCTTGACCAAAATCTTTAAGAAAAATTTGCCTTCACCGAATTTCAGCTTTCAAATGGCCCGTGGCAAGACAAGAGAGCATTCGGGCAGCCACGCTTGGCGAGTCAAGCCAAACCGCGTGCATTCTTTCTTGTTCAGAACACGAATAGACCTACGACCAGTGCGGCTTTTAATTGAATTATTTCTTATGGAAAAAATTAATTCAGACCTTGACCACCAACCTGGAATGGATTAAGTTCGAAAGCTGATGCACCACTGTGTGTATGTATATATATATATATAAATTAACTTCAGCAAAATGAAGAAATAGAAGCATGGGTCATGTC
>JAFBJS010004115.1:379706-411572 GCA_016785265.1 Paraplagusia blochii | reverse complement strand
TCTATTGAATTATTTCTTATGGGAAAAATGAATTCAGACCTCGACCACCAACCTGGAATGGATTAAGTTCGAAAGCTGATGCACCACTGTGTGTATGTATATATATATATATAAATTAACTTCAGCAAAATGAAGAAATAGAAGCATGGGTCATGTCTGTGAATCCAACATGATGGATTTCTTCTGCGAGGTGTTTACTGTTGCCTCATCCTGACTCTGATACAAACAATGCTGTAGGCGCAGAGAGGATGGAGGGTGATGGAGAAATGATGGCGGGATTACAGGGAAGGGAGAGGAGTTGACCTTCCTCTAGGCCATCACCTCCTCATCCTCCTACTTCTCTTCATCTTTCACCATCTTTTCATTAATTTTTTTTTATCTCAGAAATAAAAAACATACCAACTTTGAGTGTGTGATAATTACTTTCTAAAATTAGTCTCTTCTCCATTATATGTTTATCATAAAAAGCATGACAATTTATAATTAACACTAAAATCAGTCAGTTAATTAAAAAAAATGAATTGTTGACTTGGTGTTTTCTTACTGCCTTAGCTGTTTCATCTCCATCCTCCTTCACCCTCAAGTCCAACACCATCAGCACCAGTGTCCCCACCTCCTACTACCCAGGTAACACACACGCACGCACTCACACATTCACACGGTTGATCTCAAACTGCACCAATGATGTTTTCCTCTTTTTCTTTTTTTACTTTCCCTGTCCTCCTGTCTTTGTCCACTACTTGCCTCTGTCCTCTTCCTCTCTGTGCTGCTACAATTTCTTGGTGACAGATCCCTTCGTACCAACAGCCATTCTGGGTGAGACCCTTTCTTTCTTTGTTATTCCTCTGGCAAACAGAACAATATGTCCAGTACAGACAGAGACAGGAAGTAGACAGACAGGAAGTGGACACACAGGAGGAAGGACATAGACGAGGATCAGAATGAGGAGAGAATGAGAAAGGAGAGAGAGAGTGATATTCTGCTTCATTCATCTTGCTTGCTCCTTGTTCGCTGCCTTTTTTTCTTTTTTGTTGGATTGATATTTTGTTTTGTTGGTTCACCTTTTTCTTTGTAGTTTAACCACAAATTTTATTTTGTTTAAGGGTTTTGGTGTTTATTTTTTAACACTTTAAAATTTAACTGCAGTAACTGAAAGTATTTTTCTACATGATTTTCTTTCGTTATTATTTTTAGTTTTGCTTTATTTAATGACGGTGAGCTTCACTCATCCCCACATCCACAACATTCTTGCGTGTGGTGTTGACGTCACGTCTGTCTGTGGCCTCTGATTTCTGCATGGACACAGCACACACACGTGGACTGGGGGGAGGAAAAAATTTTACTAGGAAAAAATAATTGGGTTACATTTGGTTTACGTTAAAAATAATAAATCATTTAGACCATCACCATACTTCTTCTACTTTATTTCTTTTGTAAAATATGAAAATACAGCTATAGAATCCCTTTCAAAAAGTCCACACCCTGCAGTTGCGAGTCCACTGCTGCCTCGTGTGGTCAATTTGTGTCACTGAGGTCAATCCGCAAAACAAAAATCATAATGCCCAATTTTACTATGAAATTAGTTTCTGATTGTGCAAGACTGAAAACAAATAGTTTGGACCACGTATAAATATTGTAGCCAAAGTTCCGTTTGGCGCAGTGTATGGGCAAATCAATGAATTAGTAGTCTTATCATAGTTCGCCTAACTTTAATTTTAACCATGCTGCTAGACCAGATTATAATCTTAATGAGAAGAGGGAAACAATCCACAACCAGAACCTCTCTCCTCAGGCTCAGGATAAATGTTCTCAAGCTCATCCAGGTTTAATCAGAAAATTAGCTAGGCTAGCTAGGTAAACTCCAGGAATGACTGCTAGCTACTATCTTATTTACATGTTCAAAACTAGCTACAACAGCACATGTAGCTGGCTTTCTGGTTAACTCAGGCTAGGTGTATTAGCAGGGCTAGCTAAGCTAAAGCAAAATCTGTTGCTTAAACTCTGTCTCCTCTTTTCTTCTTGTTCTCTTTTATCTTCTCTGTGTAAAGTGCCCATTAATGGTAAGTTGATGGTTGAAGTTGGGGGTAAAGAGGGCGGAGTCATGTTGGGAGTTTTCACCTATTCACAACACCTGCTGTGATGTCATGGGTTAAATGTGGAAATTCCTCCCATTTTACCCTTGTGTGGTATAATGACATTAAAAACCCTCCCACCATCGCAGCAAACCAATCATGTTTCAGCTCCTTCCACTTCTTTCTCACTGATTGGTTCTCATGTTTGTTTTGCTTGTTGTCACCCTCCAGTCAACGTACATATCATCACATCACTCATTTTACTGATTGGTTGGGCTGTTTGGGAAAGTATGCTTCTGATTGGTCAGTCAAACAACAGGCTAGCCAATAAGAGCAGAGTTAGCAAGCGTAGCAGAGGGTTTTTTGTTGAGTTGAAATGTTATCATCAGAGTCTGGGACGAAGAATTCCAGAAATCAGAGCTCGACTCTTTTCACACTGTCAACTCCACAAGCAGTGGACACTGGGTAACTGGTTTGAATCTTGACCCGTACCCAAACTATATTTATCTAAGCTTAAACATTTACATTTACTCTGGGATTAAGAAAATCTACCTTGAACCTTACATTAAAATATTCCAGACTCTAGACACCATTGACAATATAAAGCAGAGCAAGCTCTCAGGCAAGTTCTTCAAAAGCTTTTAATCTGACTTTTGGATCTGAAAAGAAAATATTTATCCTAATCTACAACATACCAGAACTCCGTGGAACTAGATCTGGGCTACTGATGCTCAGAATGTTGTAGATCCTGTTCTAAGCCCTGAGAAGTTACTGTATCAGAAACAGAAGTTTACTGTGACAAACAGTGTTAGCGACTGTGTGAAAAGAATCCAGGGCCAATCTCCATTCTTTCAGTCATGTGATCCGGTATCATGTGACTCCTGTATCATCTCTTTGTGTTTTTGTGGTTGTCCACAACATGGTTGTCGTGGAATTGGTTGTTTTTTGTCACATGTCCTTTTCAGTGATGCCATAAGATCAGAGCAGATGATGAAGTTAAATTTGTGTTGCACATGGTAAACCTGATAGCCTGGCTTACACAAAGAAAAGCTGAGCAAAAGTTAATAAATGAATGGCATAAATTGTACTATAACAAAAATCAAACCAAATATTCTACAAATAATATTTATTATGGTGCAAACCCTGTAAACTGATAACATTAAATATTGTCAACACAAAAAAATGATGAATGAATGATGGGTGAAATCAGATCCTATATATCCACATATATAATCAAAAACTGAGTCCGCTGAGACTCAAATCTGACTCCGTCAGGTGGGATAAATAATCAAGGGTTGGTTGCCTGGTTAGCTTTGTGGCATCATGCTCTCAGGTCTCATGTCATTTGACATCTTCCATTGTCATTTCCTCTACACCGATCCAGCATTAACCTTCCTCCACAACTGTAATCCCATCTTCTGGTCTCTTCCTTCCAGACGACAGTCACACCATGAACAGTGAGACTAGCAGCCTCGTCCAGTCGCACTACAAGCAGCGGGAAGCGGACCGAGAGGCGATAACATACCAGACGGGTCAGCTTCACCCTGCCATCCGGGTGGCTGACCTCCTGCAGCACATCACTCAGATGAAGTGTGCTGAGGGTTATGGCTTCAAGGAGGAGTACGAGGTGAGAACATGAATGTTCATACGCACAAGGAGAGATACATGCTAAACACACAGAGAGGAACATATCTTTATCCGGTTGTTTTCAAATAGTGGGGCAGGCCCCACTGCGATGGACATGGTGAGTTGCCGGGCAGAAAAGTGAGGCTTCCGATGGATTACGACACGACTAGACAGTAGTGGTCTACTGTAATTCTTGATAACAACCTCTAGTCACTAGGTGACAGAAACTCATTACAGTGGTCTATACGGATAAAAAAATACTGTACATGTGATCAGGTTTAGGAGTGGGGTTTATCGTTTATCACCTCAGAATCGACCCCTGCTCACCCCACAATTGCTTTTTATCAACCCGCCACACTGCACATGCGATAACACAGATACAGAGGTCAACAAGTCAGCAAAAAGTGGCCAGCACGGTAGATATGACAGACCAGACTGACCATCTTGTCCATGCAAGTCATAGTCGTTGCAATATGTTTTCTGTGTGTGATAACAGAATGACAGGAAAATTACTTTTTGTTTGGTCAGCATTATTTTCATCATGTCTTATCAAGATAAACAGTGAGCATCCATGCAGTCCTCTTCTTCTTCTTCTTCCTCCCCTTCTTACATAACCTTCAAACGTAAAAGTCCAACACATTTGGCAGACGCTTTTATACAATGCAATTCTGGCTTAAGGACTCCGCGTGGTCATAAAGTGTGAGCAGTCCAATTGTCCCTGACCATGGGATTGTACAGTGTGAGCATGACAACCCGATTAACTCGTACTGTGTTAGCAGCAGAAGTCTGCCACAAGAGGAAAACACACACACTAAACAAGGCTAGGCACAGGATCTCAATTGTAAAAAGATTTATCCAAATATCGTCCACCATCTGCAGACAATGAGTAATGAAGCTATTTCACAACCACTGACAGCAGATAGACAGTTATTAGTCTCTGTTCTCAGAGGGTAAAGACCTGATTGCTGAAAGCAGTGAGTAGATGTTAACCTTACCAGGATTATACAAAGTCAGAGACAGGGTTTAACTACTGACCAGCCTCAAGGAGGGAAGAGTCACTAATCAGTTTTCTTCTTAATGAAGGAATTGACTGAATGGATTAGTGATCAGTGAATTAACAAGTGGAATGATGACATGACAAGTGACTAATGACCAGGTGCACACACAGTCAGAGCCATCACTGTGCATGTGTGAGTGCATGTGTGTACGAGCTCCACATTTTCACCCATTTTTTTCATCTGAAGAAACTTACTAATGGAAGTTCCTGACCTGAACACACACACACACACACACACAGATGCATTATAGATCTCCCCCTAAGCTAATTGGCCAAAACATGGAGTGTGTGTTTTTGTGTTAAAGTGCGTGTGTGTGTGTCTCTGTGCGCGTGCGTGTGTGTGCGCTAGAAGGCTGCCCTCAGGGCTAATCCATTATACATACTGAGCACACACGTGCTCGTCTTCCTGTACCTGTGAGGACAGACCTGCGCACACACACACACACACATAGTTTCACCCTCAACCTGAACCGTCTTCTTCCACAAAGAGTTTCACTGCAGTTCACTTCAGTTACATCCAGTTTGGTTCAGACCGACTCAAACGGGTTGGTTTTGTTTGATCCAGTTTCTCAAGTTACGTTTTTTTTTATTTACCATGTACAGATTTACAGTTTAGGAAAAAAGTATCCTCTGGAACAGATCCAAAGCAACTCTGTGTTTGTCAGCTTTCTCTCTTGCTTTGATAACAGTGGTCTGACCCCTTCAGGGTGGAACTAGAACCAGGGCAGACTTCTAATTGGTCAACAGAGAATTCTCTATGAAATCAATCAAAGAACATACTTTTCAATAAATGTCTGAAGGAAGATTTCTAGTCATTTTTTTTTATTTTTATTTTCTTCATATTCCTGCTCTACTTCTTTATTCCTTATCGTGTGATGTAATGCTCTATGTACAGCTCTCACCAGCCTGGGGTGGAAAAACAAGCTGGAGTATAACAAAGTGACTGTAAGGTAGCTCTGGCTAGACAACAAATCACAGCTTCATTCTTTATTCATCCATCAGAGGACTTTCCAAACACACACACACACACACACACATACACATGTGGTGATTATTGATGATTGATTTCCTGTGGATCAGCTGTGACTCTGAGGAAACAGCTCTGATCATGTGTTCAACTCGATGATGTTTAAAGTGATCCATCTTATTTCCCTTCATGCTTCTCCGTTAAATTTAATCTGATTGGACAGCTCAACGAGGTAAGACATTTTAAGACTGTTCATACACAAACACGCAAACAGAGCAAACGTACACACACAGCATGTCTGAGCATGAACAGAGAGCACATTCAGAAGCTGAGAGAATGATTCGACCTGTAATTTGAGGATTTTTAAGAAGGCAGCACTGAACGTTCCAAAGCACCTTTTCATGCATGTGGAGCTGCGACCCAGATACTGGTCTAAAACACTGTGAAACAGCTCCGGGAGTTAAATAAAGTTTGGGATGTGTACTGAGGTAGAGCATGAAGCTGAGGGTGCTGTTATTATCCCCGTCAAACCAGGGCTCCTATTTGCGACAAACGAAACCATATTTCAGAATGTACGTCTGGTGTGAATTTTAGGCGATATTTCATCAGTTTTTGTTCCTCTTAAAAGCACCTAAATTTAAGACTGGTGCTATTAATCGTCTCAGAGGAGCTGCTGGAAACACAGAGTGAAAAATCGTCCCCGAAATGTAACCTACCTGTTTCTGTCTGAAGGGAAAAGAGAAACAATGTCAGCCTTGCAGGAGTTGAATTTGAACATTTTTCTGTCCAATATGTTTTGTATTGAAATCATGAGGAGTTGAAATTTGGGATAAAGCACTTTAGAACTGTGCTGTCATACAACCAATAGGCAGAAGACAGGAGGCAGAGCTGGAGGTGAGGGTTAAAGATGCTCAGGTTCTCTTTAGGAGAGACAAGGATGGACAGGATCAGGAATGAGGTGATTAGAGGGACAACACAGACAGGAAGGTTTGGAGAAAAAGGTAGAGAAGCCAGATTGAGGTGGTTTGGACATATTCAGACGAGGCACAGTGGATACATTGGAAGAAGATTGATCCTAGAGATGGAGCTACCAGGTAGGAGACAAAGAGGAGATTGATGGATGCAGTGAGGGAGTTTGAGACAGAGTAGATGTGGAAAACTTGAATTCACTGTGGAAACCACTGAAAAGGGACAAGCTGTAAGCAAAAGAAGAAGATGTCTATGCCGTCATGTTCATGGACCCACAAAAGTGTATTCACATTGAAAAGGAAGAAAGGATTATGAGAATAAACTCCCGTAGAGACCTTCAACAGAGCCCACTGATGTTATTGTCGATGTCCATGTAGTGAGAACCATTGCTCAGAGCTCATTGCTCACTGGACCTTCACCCAGTGGTGAAGGGAGTGGTCTAGAGGAGGAGAACTACAAGTGTTCCCTCCGACATCAACCAGAAACTGATGAAGTTCCTCACTTGAGGAATGAAATGTCTTTCAACTCCAAGAAGTCCAGTTGCTGACAACTAAACCCTTTTTGGGCATTGCTCAAATGTCTTCTTCTGCAGTGACGTCACCGGTCCACATTCTTGTTAAGACAGATGACTTTTAGACGAACGTGTTCTCTCCGTGTGTGCTTGGCAGGTACTATAGCGTTCCCTACTGTTTGCAACATGACATTTGAGTTTTAGATTAATTCCTAGTCAAGGCTGTTTTTCGCAGCCAAAGAAAAACAAGGAGTTCCAGCAACTTATCAGTGACTGGGTAGGAGGGTGGGAGCATGTGGAGCTATCAGAGTCAGCTAGAGTAGGTTCTCACGGAGCACTGTGGCCCAACCCTGAGAGAGAGAGAGAGATAAGCCTGAGTCAGGACTCAAACTGAAGGTCGGGGAATAACAAGCTGTCCTTAGGGAATCAGGAAAGTAAAACATAAATAAATGGAACATAATACACATGCACTAAATGTGCTTAGGTGAAATTGTTTATGTGACCAGGATAGTAAGACTTCGCTGTCTGATGTTAGTCAGATAATGTCTCGTCACCTTGTAGGAAAAAGTGGGAAATGAACAAAGTAGTGACTTCAGTTGTGATTTCATGGCACTGTTTACATCACTAACCTGTGCCAACAAAGTGTAGCTGTCAGAAATAGACAAATACTGTTGTGGTCCTAGTCCTGGATTATACGTCACCTCGTGTTCTAGACCTTTCCGTAGGAGAAAGAGTAATTGGCTATAAGGTACAGGTAGCATTAGCATTTCACTTCCTTCTCTCTGCCTCAAACACACACACACACACACACACACAATCTCAGTCACTGCACTGCCTGCAGTCATTATTTCACTTTTTTCCTTTATTTTTTCTTCCTTTGTTCTCAGCTGTCAATCATAAGTAGCTGTGTGTGTCTGTGAGTGTGTGTGTGTGACATTGTTCACCTCTTGGTTTTGATGGATGTCTGGAGCTGTTAGACTGCTGTCACACAAAGACTCACTCACACACACACGCAGACACACAAACAAGCGTCTGTCTGAAGGCATTATAATGAGCAACACTACAGTCGAAACTGCCTTCAATCAGAACACTCACACCAAACGAAGGACATGCTGGAGTTGTCCGCTTGTGGACGGGACCATAGATGCAACTAATGTATGATTTTTATTACTGACATTCCTGACTGGTTTTTATATTTGGTTTTCCTTTTTACTATTTTTAGACAAACTTCTCAATCTCACTGTACTGGCACAGAGTTTTTATTTTTCTTTAGTTTTTTTTTTTAGTTTGTCATGTAAGGAACTGAAAGGTCATCTAAAGTCCACAAATGTTCCTCCACTTTGTCTCTTTCAGAGTTTCTTTGAGGGACAGTCTGCTCCGTGGGACTCAGCCAAAAAGGACGAGAACCGTATGAAGAACCGTTATGGAAACATCATCGCCTGTACGTACAGTCAGAATTGTGGTTGCTCCAGAGCTGGCTCTGTGCTGGGTGTTCATGGGTATCCAGTGCATGCTGGGAAAAAGAATAAGTCTCTAGTTAGCAGGAATGAATGATGGATGAATGACTTCATTTTTCCCTTTACTGCTGACATCAAACTGGGAGCGAGGGTTTACAGACTGTCTATGATTTTCTACCTGCTTTATCTAATATGATAAATCTTACTGTTTGTTAGACGACCACTCCCGTGTGCGTCTGCAGTCTCAGGATGGAGAAAGCGGCTCAGACTACATCAACGCCAACTACGTAGATGTAAGTCTCACCTACAGACGTAGTCATTTTTTCTGGTGTTTTTGTAGTTTTTTCTTGTCATCACTATTGTAAATCTTATCTTCTCCAAGCCTTAGATTGAGGCTCTTCACTTAATATCTATTTAAAAGTATGTACTTTCTAAGAAGGGACAGCAGGACAATATAAATCACATACTGGTATCAACCCATGATCCTGCAGCACTCCAGCTGGATGTCCTAATACCAGAAACTGAGCTCCTAATTCTTAAGCTGATCATCTGATCTTAAATGTTCCGTGACTGAGTCTGAGATGATAATCGGGAGATTCTTAAATCATGATCCTCAAGCTTCTCTTTGTAAATCTTCTCATCCTGATCCTGATGCCTCTTATCCAGAGGCTATCCTACTGATCCTTGTTCTGCAGCCTCTGATCCTGGAACTATTGACCAAAAGAACAACAGGTCCTGAGATTTATGCTGTTTACACAAACTGAAACCTCAGTACCAGAATCTCATTGCTCAATCAATCATTTTTTGCCAGTGCAGAGGATTCTTAACCAAGTCATTCTGATCCATGATCACAGAGGTCCTGATCCATAACTATAACTGTTATTTCTCTCTCTTCAGGGTTACCACAGACCCAACCACTACATTGCAACTCAAGGTCAGTTCTGAGCACAGTGACTTCTGCATGTCTTACAGAACCCACTGAATTTTCCTTTCCAACATAGCACCTGCAGCAAAAGCATTTATTTTCTTAAATTATAAGAAGGTATACACGTCCAAGAACCAACCTGTTTGCACAAACAGGTTCATGCGTGTGTATAAATATTAAGCACATGCGTGCGTGTTTATGTGTGTGAAGCAGGAGATTCCTGCTGTAAAAAAAAACTCTTGAGGAAAGAAATGGATTAGTAAGAGCTAATTAGCTCATCAAAACACAGACTGTCAACAGTGATTAAAACTGTGTGTGAGTGTACGTGCACTTAATCTTAATCAACTAAAAGTGTGATTGTAATTCATGTACAGCCATGGTGTTGCCTGCTGTCTAATACAAGGCTACTGTGTGTTTGTGTGTCTGCGGGTTTTAGGTCCGATGCAGGAAACAGTGTACGACTTCTGGAGAATGATTTGGCAGGAAAACACTGCGGCCATCGTCATGGTTACCAACCTGGTTGAGGTGGGAAGGGTAAGGCTCTCTCTCTCACACACACACACACGCGGCCAAATTGTTGTGACCATCTGGATGTTCGTTCCACTGATGAAGTTTGGGACTTCATTTCCCATAATGCATCTCTCCAGTGCTTCCTAATTATTTAGCCCTTTGTTGTGGTTGGATTTTTGTGTCAGTATTCATTCCTGCAGAGCTGCATTAAAATGACTCATCTATTTCACTACATACTCTGTATATACATATATATAAATATATATCAGTGACATGGGTCAAGTGAGGCACAGCCTCACCTGTCATCATGGAATTATGCAATTATAAATAAATGATATGGTTATATCCATTCAGTGTTTTTCAGTGTTCCAGTTTAAGTTCTTTTTGATTTCTAAACTTTTTTAAATAAATCTTTTGGAAATGTTTTTCAAAATTGCTTCACATTTTCCATTCAAATATTAAGATGAGACGAGTGCTCAGTGCTGATCCTCACCTGATAAAACTGCTGCACTGAGAGGCCATCAGTCCTCTGGCCTCTGACATAAGAACCAAGTAAAACTGTAGGATCTTGTTGAACTGCATAGATCACCAAAGGTGAGGGAAGAATGCAAATCCCCTAGACGACATCTCAGCTTTTTTTTTTGGCCCAGAAGGATCTCATTGAAACTGTTCCTGAGGGGACAAAGTTAGTCCAGCACAGTCTCAGTGGTGCGGTCATTCTCTGCAGTGAAAAGACTGAAAACAGGAGTGATCAGGGTACACTTTCTTCTCTGACAGTGACCTCAATTGAGACAGAGAGACTTAAGATAAGGATAAAGAGGACTTTCACAGACAAGTAATCAATTGTTTAATTAAAAAAACTGGCATTTACCTAATTTACATAATAATACCAGTATTCATCACAGTTTTTTATGATACAATTTGTATATGAAAGAAAGCTGAAATAGAAGAAAATGTTGCCAATCACTTCAAAATGTTAAATAGCTACTCCGTAGGGTTCATATATCTGTAAATCTGACTGTAATGTAATGAGTGCATGAACCTCACTGCATGTCACTGCTATATATGTATATATGCATACATAAACTGTTTTTAAACATAAATATTTACATGTATCTATATTTATGTAAATTATAAAGTTTATAGTAATACTGATCACTGTTAGCTCTGTTAAGGGTGTTTGTTCCGTGTACAATTGGCAAATTGGGCTTGTGCTTCTATTCCTCACGCTGATTGGCTCATTTATCATCTCTCAGCATATCCCCCTTCATCTCTCTCTCTCTCTCTCTCTCTCTCTCTCTCTCTCTCTCTCTCTCTCTCTCTCTCTCTCTCTCTCTCTCTCTCTCTCTCTCTCTCTATATATATATATATATGGCTCAAATAGAGAAAAACTTTTATTTTTTATAAAGTTTGCAATAGAAAACCACTAGAGGACTACTAGTGTGTAAAATGACTGCCTAGACTCAGAGAAACCCAAAGAACACTGTCCCCAGACTCACAGAAACTCATGTGTCCCTAAAATATTTGATTCATCCTCCTTTACCTACGACGTCAACAGAATGTAAACACTCCGCTCTGCAGGAGAATACAGTTTCTGCTCTTCACTGTCCTTGTTAGTTACTTTTTTTGTCATTAAACCTTCCATGTCCAACACACACACACACACACGTGTGCACGCACACACACACACAGCCCGCGGCATGCTCCCTGTCCCAGCTCTCATTACCCACAATGCAGTAGGGACGTGTTGGCTCTCTCCAGGAGAGTCACAGAGGGGGATTGTGGGATTGTGGGATGGATCAGGTTGATTATCTCCCTCCATGCTCACCTCGTTGGTTTCCGTGGTGACAGTGTTATTATCTCAGCAGTAATTAGCCGTTAATGAGGGAAGAGAGAGGGCGGAGCCTCTAATGAGATTCATCTGCTTTTCTTCTGTTTATGTTTCACTTTAATTAACAACTTTGTGTTGATGTGTGTGTGTTTGTCCAGGTGAAGTGTTGTAAGTACTGGCCCGACGACACCGAGATCTATGGCGACATGAAGGTGACGTTGATCGAGACTCAGCTTCTGTCAGAGTACGTGATCAGGACATTTGCCGTGGAGAAGGTGAGCGGTTCAACTGCAAACTCACTACAGTAGGTCATGTCGACACAGCACAGACTGTTTCTAGAACCAGCCTGACATGAGGACTGACTCAAAAAAGGAACAAGGCGCCAGTGGAAAACATAAATTTCAGCCACTGAACAAACTGTGGTCTGTTTTAAAGGGAGGTTAGGATTAAAACAGAACAAAGAACAAAGTTTTATGTCACCCTTGGAAATATGAACAAAATAAATCTGACTAATTAAGATTAATCATTATTAGGGTGGCACAAAGTTACCACAATAGGAATTTTTATTGTCTTTTCCTCCAACTATATAAACCAAATAATGCAATGGCTGGGTTTCATCAAATTACCCTAAAAATAGTGTTGGCGATAATTGGCTGTATATGAAAGTGAGAGTCACTAGATGGCAGCATTGCAGCTCATTTCAATATTTTATATCTTAATAAATACTGGATTGTATGCAGAATGCTGGTGCTAGCAACATACAGTTGTTTGCATAGATAAATAAATGTAGAGAAGCTTCTTTTTCAAGTCTAAGCTAGCTGTTTGTACATCTTGCTTAGATTAAACATAGTATTTAGATTCATGCCATTTTTATTCAACATCTGACTCGTTCTCATTCTGTCATGTGACTCAGAGGGGCGTGGCAGAGATCAGAGAGATCCGTCAGTTTCATTTCACCGGTTGGCCTGACCACGGTGTCCCACTTCACGCCACTGGCCTGCTGGGCTTCATCCGCCGTGTCAAGGCCAAAACTCCACCCACAGCCGGCCCCACAGTGGTTCACTGCAGGTATAATGATGACAGTGTATCAAGAGATGTCAACTGACCTGTGATCATCATTAATTGTCTTGACACACGTGTATGTAATCTGTGTGTCAGTGCGGGGGCAGGGCGTACTGGATGTTTCATAGTGATTGACATCATGCTGGACATGGCAGAGAGAGAAGGTGTGGTGGACATCTACAACTGTGTTAGAGAGCTGAGAGCCCGCAGAGTCAACATGGTGCAGACGGAGGTATTTCAGTCACTTATTTACTGTTTCTTTTTTTTTCAGCTACTATTTGAGTGACTTTTGATGCTACTTGTTCTTCATCTCTGTCCACAGGAGCAGTACGTCTTCATCCACGATGCCATCTTGGAGGCCTGTCTCTGCGGCGACACAGCCATCCCAGCTAATCAGTTGCGTTCAGTTTATTATGAGATGAACCGACTGGATCCTCAGACGAACTCCAGTCAGATCAAAGAGGAGTTCAGGGTAATGAATTAATCAGTTCATCAAAACATTCCTCTTTTTTTAACATATCAGCATTCCTAAAAATATAATTCAAATAATAGCTGTAATAAAGTAATAAATTCCTCTCCTGTATTGATATTTAACATTTAATGAAAAGTGTGGATATAAAGTTTATGTTATATATCTTAAAAGTGATTGGTAAACTTACTTAGCTCTTTCACAATAAAGTTTAGATCCCCAGAGAAGTGTGATTACCAGGTTGTTGTCGAAGAGTTCCCATGGTTTGTGTACATGTGCGTTCTCAGACTCTGAACATGGTGACACCAACGTTGCGGGTGGAGGATTGCAGCATCGCTCTACTGCCTCGGAACCATGAGAAGAACCGCTGCATGGACGTGCTGCCTCCAGACCGCTGTCTGCCGTTCCTCATCACCATCGATGGAGAGAGTTCCAACTACATCAACGCCGCACTCATGGATGTATGTGACGAGCAACACAAAATATCTAAATTTTTATGTTTTGGACACATGTTTTTTTGGGGGGGGGGACTGAAAGAAAGAAAGTGTCTGTCTGAATCATGAGCTCTGGTTTGTAGTTGAGAGAGTATGAGCTGCCTCAGCATCTGGGTGACTTAATGGTAGGTTCAGTTAAACGCCATGTGCACTGACGTGCACGCGCACAGACCACAGTTCTGCACATCCTACCATTTAACTAATAAACAACTGTGTCGCCATGGAGGCTAAACCAAATACCTCACCACAGCGTGTGTGTGTGTGTGTTTTCACTCAAAAAAGCTAGAAATATAAAACTATTCATTTTCCATGTGTGTATATGTTTTCAGAGTTATAAGCAGCCATCAGCCTTCATCGTTACCCAGCATCCTTTGCCAAACACTGTAAAGGACTTTTGGCGTCTTGTCCTCGACTATCACTGCACGTCCATTGTCATGCTGAACGACGTGGACCCTGCACAGGTAGCACTCAGTTACACTCCGAAAACCTTTCAGTGGGGTTATAAAATCTAAATGGTGTCGCCCCCTCGTGTCCCAGCTGTGTCCTCAGTACTGGCCAGAGAATGGTCTCCATCGTCTGGGTTCGCTGCAAGTGGAGTTTGTCTCTGCTGACCTGGAAGAAGACGTCATCAGTCGCATCTTCAGGATCTACAACACCGCCAGGGTGCGTTCGTTTTGCACAACATGTTGTTAGAAGCGTTTAATGACCATTGTCTGATTGACAGCAGAAGTGGCGGATCATAAAAGACAACTCCAAGATAAATGTGTTTAACTAAATGGTGTTAATGATGCGTATTTCATACGGATTAGCTGTGTAAACTTGTTTTATTCAGTCGAAAAGAGTTTCCCTGTCTCCCCCCAGGGGGAAAATATTTTTCTTTCCTTCTTTTTCACCCTGCCCTGCCATTCATTTCCTGTCTTCTTTCTCCGTTTCCTTTACACTGTTTTTCCTACCACTTTTTCCACCAACTCATCCTTCCTTGTCATTCCTCCTCTTCCAATCTTCGCCTCCTTTCCCCGCTCTCCTCTTCGGAGTTTAGGGTGTGTTTGATGTATACATGTGTTTGGTTTATTTTTGGGGTACGTTTGATATATGTACATTCGGTTTGGTGTTTTTGGGGTGTGTTTGAAGTATGGGTTTGTGCGTTTGTTCTACAGCCACAGGACGGGTACCGTATGGTTCAACAGTTCCAGTTTCTGGGTTGGCCGATGTACCGGGACACGCCCACGTCCAAACGCTCCTTCCTCAAACTGGTTCATCAGGTGGAGAAGTGGCAGGAGGAGTACGACGGAGGAGAGGGACGGACGGTGGTGCACTGCCTGTGAGAAACACGCGCTAATCAATCAGAGCTTAGTTTTCAACTGCAGGGATATGTCTCCCTCAAGTGGTGATAAAAGGAATAGCACAAACATCGCTGTATTTTTTTTTTCATGTATTTCCTCTTTTTCTGTGCCTCTACTTTCTTTCTACTCTTTCTGTCTCTCCTCCCTTTTCTTTCCTCTATCATCTCCTCTGTCCTGAATTCTTCTCCCCAGGAATGGAGGTGGTCGGAGCGGCGTCTTCTGCAGCGTCAGTATCGTGTGTGAAATGTTACGGCAGCAGCGCTGCGTCGATGTTTTTCACGCCGTCAAAACGTTAAGAAACAACAAACCAAACATGGTCGACCTGCTGGTAAACACCGAATGTTTCTGTTTGTTTACTGACTTTAATGACAGTTGAACAGCGTTATCCTCGCAGTGAAGTTGTAGTTAATCATGTAGCATAGTTTTGTTTTTACTCTGATATGCAATCATTATTTCAAATGTACATTTTATAGGTCAAAAATGCTATTATATGTGAGAAAAGTATAAAGTAGCTCTTTAGTGTCTAAAGTAAGCGTGGTGAAACTAGAAATGGTTATCAAAACATACTTTCTTACAATAAGGAAAGGTTTAAAGCAAAATTAATAACAAAATGTAAAGGTATAGTGAGCAACATAATTATTGAAAATAAAAAAAATTAGGTGTGTGTCAGACTTAGGGCCGTGGACCACAAGTGGCCTGCCAAGTTGTTTTAAGTGGCGCACAGTCAACCTGATTTATTTATTTTTTATTATTATAACTTGTTTTAATAATATGTATTGTTGATACATGTATTAATACATAAACAGTAACAGTCTCCCAGTTACAGCTAATCCTTCAAAGGGAACTGTATTGATGATTAATATTCACTTACAAGTTTTAAAAAAAAGATTTGACTGCCATTAACAAAGGGTCTGAGAGAAATTCTAAAAAGAAAATTAATTGTGTTATGTTGGAACATAATTAATGTATATTTACTGTGAAGATTGTTGTTTTGTTAAAAACTTTAAACTTCTATGACATCTCTCTACAGGAACAGTATAAATTCTGTTACGAAGTTGCTCTGGAGTATCTCAACCCTGCATAACGTCACCTCATCCTGCACCTCCTCCTTTCAATCGTCATGATCACCACCATCACCACTGTCTTCGTCAGTGCAGAGCGAGGAGACAGGGCCACAGAGGGAGGAGGCAAAGTCCACTACTGACTGAAGGCGAAGAGGAGCAGTACAATTTTGCACTGAAGCATGAACACAGACTTTTGTCACGTTGTTGTTGCTGTTGTTGTTGTTGTTGTTTTTTTTTCCTGTTTTACTGTATCCAGAATCTGAAGCTAAAAGATCAAAAACAGTACGACAGTAATGTCTCCTTAAAGAAGGGATGGAGCTCTATGAATTAATTCAATGAATACAACAGCATTTTGGCTCTGAGATCATCTGCCAGGTTCAGATTCTGGAATTGTGTTGATGTTTTATAATATATATATTTTAATAAATTTGACATTCGTCCGTCTCTTCAGTGTTGTTGGAAAACAGAACGACTAGGACTGGAGTAACGTCGGCAGCTGGGCCGGGCTAACTGCCGATAATGTTAATAATGTAAATAAAGCAGGAAGTTAAATATTTATTCCTTCATTGTTTCATGCTAATGTCATCTCTCTGAAGCACAAAGACAGTCACCTAAACCCTAGTTAGTTTAATCATATTATAATATATTTATATGGATTACTGTATCCATGACAATGCAGATTAAAAACTGACCAGGTATATCAACAAAGCTCACACTACATCTCTTAACCCTGGTTTGTCCAATATTATTTAAAAAAGATCTTAGTTAGTTTAGTTCTCAGTTTTATTTGCCCTGGGAGGACAGGCATCTGGTGTAGTTCACTTAGCCAATTGTGGTTAACAAGTCCATTAAATTGATTTAAACCTCTGTTACAACATGATTTTAGATCAAAATTACTGACCTGTTGAGTTGGTTCTATACTTACTAAGGTTAAACTAACTAGGGTTAAGATTGACTGTTTAAGCTGCTAAGGACATTTATTTATGTTGTACAATTCCAGAATATTCCAAATAAAATATGTACACTCACTTTTACCTGGAGTCTGTGTGTTCTTACCTCCCTGATGCAATGCTGACACATTGTCATTGTATTAGCACAAGGGAAAAGGGAAGATGGCTGATGTACAATACATGGTAATTTTTTGAAGGTTTACTTTAGTTTTTTATATATCAAAAGTAATCAAATTATCATACATCATCATCGTCAAAGCTGCTGAGGTTCTCTTTGGGGTGACTAGGATGGACAGGATCAGGAATTAGGTGATTAGCGGGACAAGACAGACAGGAAGGTTTGGAGAAAAAGCTATAAAAGCCAGATTGAGATGGTTTGGAAATGTTCAGAGGAGAGACAGTGGATACATTGGTAGAAGAATGATCCTAGTATGGAGCTACCAGGTAGGAGATAAAGTGGGAATGGTAGTGGAGTTAGAGTTGAAGATACAGAGTACAGGGGGGGATATAAATTGTTGGCTTGCTGTGGCAACTCCTGAAAAAAGGGACAGGCCAAAAGAAAAGAAGATTAAATTATCATAATTTATTGGAGAGAGCAATCGAATTATTATGTTTTTAATTGCCAAAAATGTGAGAAATTTTGTCAAGAAGTGGTTTAAAAATGTGACACAATAATAAGATGTTTTCCTCCTGACCTGTTGGGGCAGCACCGAGCCGCTAACGCAGATAAACGGCAGCAGGAAGTAGTTACAGAGCAATATCAATGTGATTCCTGATGGTCCTGTCTTCTATGCGATTTTCCTTTTTCTGTGTAAAACTTTAATAACTCTAACTTTAATGTTCTATGGATTTCTCGTAAAGTCAGCTACCTTATACGAGGACATATTCAACCTTGGGTGATCCAAAAACGGTCATACAAATATTTTTCGGCACTGGTGGGTGACAGGCGGGAATTGTTGGTTTGCATGCTATCAGTGTTGTTAGCCTTAAGCTAACGTGAGAGTGTGTTTACATTGATGTTTGTTGAAATAAGTGATGTTATGTAGGAAATGTAGCGATACTAGTGGCAGGCTGTTGCCGTTATCTCTAGTTATTTAACACATAAGTTACAAGCACGTATTCCAAGATCAGTCACAAGGTTTGACCAATGTATTAATAATATTAAAACAAAACCAACTTCCGAATATACAGAAAAAAAAACTGCATTGAAAGCTATTAAATTTGACGTGGGTTGTGCGTAACGTTTTCAACTTTTATTATATTATTTACAATGTGTAACTTAAAGTATAAATGATTGTCTATGTCGATCTTTACTAAATATCTCTTCAACATGGCTAATGTGTCTATCAAATGGTTAAGAAACTTATTTTATTCAAATAAAATTTATTTATTTCATTAATTCAGAAATGTTCTTACTCTGTGATTCAGGAAAGAGCAACGTTGCCTGTAGCAGCTTAGTCATTATAGTTACTTAATTGTGGAGAAACATTACATTTTTACTGTAGCCTGTATTGGTTGTCATTGATCTTTGGACCATTCTAGAAGTATCTCTGTCAGGTGACCAAAGTCTGAGTCTGTCATCCTGCTCAGGTGTTAAAGATGGAGCCCTCTGCTGGAGGAGGAACAGAGCAGCTGTGTGTTTTACTTTTGGGAGCAGAAGAAGTTGTGACAAGGAAGGAGGTGGCATGTCAGTGGGAGAGTCAGTTTCAGCAGACTAAGGAAGTGGCCTGCCAGAGCAAATCGACAGAGCTAAGGGATGTCGGAGTCCAGGTGGACCTTCTGACCCATCGGCTCGGTTGGGGTAACTCAAGTAAGTTGGAAGCTCTTATCCCAAATGTAGTGCCTTTTAAAGAACTGAACAGCAAACAGACTGTGTTTATAAAAGAGTTTCCACAAAGAGTTTGTTAGGAAATCTGGGTAATATGCAACTCCCTAAGAGTAAAAATCCCTTTCTTTTACTTTGTTGTGAGAGTGAGGGAACTTGACTTTTCAGCAAAATCTAATGATGTTGGAGCTGAGGTTAATTTGTTGTCTGTTTCTAACAGTAGAACCTAAACTATAAGTTTATTTATTATTTGAAACTGTTTGTTAAAGCTTAACAGAAAAAGGAATGCAAATATTTTTTTGAAAAACAATGTCAATGACAAAGCGGATGACCAGCACAAAATTCTCATCTGCGGGAGTTGTTACAGTAATGTATTACATTTTGACAGGACATACCAACAAATCCCTAATTCTCATACATTTCTCATACAAACATTAAAAAAAAATCATAATAAACAATAAGTTGTGCTCTGTCCAAAAAAGAGAGGATAATGATGTTCAGATCTGGCCCTGTCCTTGTGGAAACATTTTTCTCATTTTATTGCCTTTATCTTCACACGTTAGGTAGTTAAATAACTGATTAAACTAGTTATTTAGTTTAATCAGGATATATATTCTTCACCACAATACTGCCATGAATTGACTTCTGTGCAAGGTGACTGTAAATTGCTTATTTCTTGTACTAGTTTTGTACTTTATCTGGATTACTGTATCCATGACAATGACTATCTTCAGAAGTCAAACTTCTTTGTTTTAAAGTTCTGTATATTTTGATGGTGCATTGTGGGTGCTCCCTTCCTCTAACTATCTATATATATGTTTGTTATACATTTACACACACACATTGTTTAACCATAAGTCTATGATGTTTTTTGTGTGCGTGGTTGTTTATCAGCATCATCATCTACAATGCTGCTGGAGTGTTTTTCTGTCAGACCAGATGGATCGGACGGGGGCGCTCTGTTGCAACACTGCACGTCTAGAACCAGAACTCGAACCATTAAACCTGCCATCAGACTGTCTCCAACACATGAGTCCAAAAGTCACAGAAGAGAACCTCAGGGTAGAGGTTCAAATAAACCGGGACGTAAACGGCAGAGAGGGCGACCGCGACTGTCCTGTGATACTGAAGCACGAGCGGAAAAAGAGCAGCTACAAGGCAGAAAGGAAGAGGAGAACGGTGTGGCAGATGTGCAGGAGGAGCAGGAACTAGAAGAAGAGGACGAGGAGCAGGAGCAGGAGCAGATGGAGAAAGACGATCCAAACTGGATTCCATCTAAAGGTGAGCTGCAGTTTTGCACGTTTTTTGCATGTCTGCCTCTCCTTTCAGCTTGTCCCTTTGTTCAGGGTTTGCCACATCTCCACCTGTCCTCTGTATTTTACAACAAAGTAAACTGATTAAAATACAGTCAGGCCCAATTCACTAGCCATTCAACTAATGATTATTCTGACGTACAAGCAAGCAACGTTTTTTATCATTTTTACTGGGCTAGGAGGAAGTACTGGGTTACGAGTGCTCAGCAGAAGTTCACCTGATTCCAGGTCAGCTGGCGAACCATCACAGTCAGCCTCAGTTGTCTATCTCATTTTCTAAATGTTGCTCTATGAGTCTGTACTCCATCTGAACTAAAAAAAACCCTCAACTCAAAAACTGCTGATGATACATTACCAAATCAAAGATTAAAGGGTAATTCAACTACAACAACTTCAACATTATTTGTTCAAAATGCCATATCACAACAACCGTTGTCCCAAGGCACTTCACAAACATTTATATAAAATAAACAAGATATATTAAACACAACAGGAAATAGCCCCCTGCCCTTATAGACCCTCACACCAGCTGAGGAACAACTCCCAAAAAAACCCAGACAGGGAAAAAAGGAAGAAACCTCAGGGTGATCAACAGTGGAGGGGATCCTCACCCAGGACGGACAGGCAGGGACTAAGGAGAAAAACTAATTTAATTTATCAATAAATAAAGGCTATAATTAATTAATGTAATTAATTATAATTAATTAATTAGGACTGTCAAAATAACAGTTATGTGTATTTTAACCGAGTATTTTAACACATGTTATATTCATGCAATATTCAATCACAGCTATGTGGCTCAGTGCGTTTCCAGAGGGAGGCATTCCAACCGATACGTCAGAGCACAGGTTTCGATTAAAAACTCCAGAGATTCGACAAATGTGAAAATATAAAAATAAATTACACAACAATCTGGTGCCTTTTTCTTTTCCTTTTCAATTGCTCTCTCTCTCTCTCTCTCCTGACACACTGTGCACTAAAATAAAATGTTTTCTTAGTAGTCATTTAACATTATCTATATATGTGTTTATGACAATGTTTTTGATGTTATAGCAGGGAAATACAATTATATTAATAAAAATTATATAAATTAATAAATATAAAATTATTATAAAATTATATATTATGAAATAATATATATTATATTATAATATGATATAATAATATAATATATTATTATTACTATATTATATATATTATATAATATATCATATATTATGAAAACATATAATAGTATATTTTTAGGGGCTGGGAAAAATGAATTTGTTTTAGATATTTTTAATGTCAAATGTGCATTCAAGATAGGGCTGCTGTTGAATGGATTGCACCCGACAGCATTTATTAATCTTTAGCTCATTCTTTACCTTCTTTTACTCTCTCAGACGTTGAATTCCCTGAAAAGTCCTTAGACCATGTGGATAATGACTTGAACTGCCATGAAGCGTCTGAGGCCTCGTCAGTGAAGCTTGAGACAGAAACCATCATGTGTGACGTTTGCGGGAAAGTCATGAAAAACAAGTCAAGTTTGGCACGTCACTCCTTCATCCACACGGGGAAGAAACCGTTCGCCTGTCACCTCTGTGACCTGCGCTTTAACCGACGAGACAACCTGCAGCATCACCTCAGCAAACTCCACCCCAACGGCATTGCCAGGCTGGAGAAGCAGCGGGCGGTGCAGGCTTGGCTCTGTGCCGTCTGTGGCAAAACCTTTAGCTGCAGGTCAAGGCTAAAAACTCATGAGGTCATTCACTCAGGTGTCAAACCTTACCGTTGTGATCTGTGCTCGAAAGCGTACATGAGGACCAATGACCTGGAACATCACAAGAAGATTGTGCATGTGGAGGGAGGAAAAGAGCCGCGGCCCAGTTTGTTGCTATGCGATTTTTGCGGCAAAGAGTTCAAATGTCGTTCGCAGCTTCTCCTCCACCTCCAGACTCACACGGGTGAACGTCCGCATCTTTGCGACATCTGTGGCCGCAAATTTGCTCGACCGCACCAGCTCAAACGGCACAAAATTCTCATTCACTCTAACCAGGTGAATGGCGAGGAAAACCCTGCACTTGACTCGTCTTTTACCTGCAACGTGTGTGGAAAGCGTCTAAAATCTGAGGCTCATCTCATGGCTCACTCCCACATCCACACTGATGACAAGCCACACCGCTGCAACATCTGTTTGCGCAGCTTCCAGCGGGTCACGTGGCTAAAGCAACACCACCTGCGCGTCCACCTTAAGGTCAAAGTCGCCGAAGTAGCACGAGGGGGAAGCAGGATTAGGAAGAGTACTTCACAAACCAAGGCCTTCCCTTGTCTTGTCTGCTGCAAAGTTTTCAAATTTAAGTCTCTACTGGAGAGTCACTCACTGATTCATAGCGAGGTGCGGCCGTACCCTTGCGATTTTTGCAACCGTAGCTTTAGGCGTCGCAGCCACCTCAAAAGGCACCGGGAGGTAGTGCACGCCAACGGTGAAAGACTGCCGCAGAGTTTCGTCTGTCACATCTGTGGCAAGGACAAAAAGTGCCGCTCACAACTGGACCGACACGTTATCATCCACACAGGGGAGCGCCCCTTTGCCTGCGACCTTTGTCCCGCTCGCTTCAACCGCCGCGGAAACCTGCAGCAGCACAAGAGGCGAATGCACGGTGTGGGGAAGCAGCAGTCTCAGGAAGACCCCCCCATTCTCTTTGACGACGACACCATGTTGACATACAAACAGGAGGAGACGGTGGTAGCGATTGAAACTGCGGCCGAGGCATTTGAGGAGAACGATGATGCAGCCCAGCAGCTAGTAGCTTCCTGACACCTGGTGAACTGAGCATTGCTTGGAGCATCGTCCCACTAACAATCTACTGACATTTAGCTAAAGCTGTGATCGAATTCTCAAGTAAATACTTGAGTCAAGAATTGTCACTCATCATAGTTCTGTTAACTATTTCATGGTGTCTATATATTGTAAATAACAAAAGATTTATTGCTGACATCAAAGTTGATTTGTGTGAGTGCCAATACACGCACACACCTTTTTTTCATTATAAAGATTATTAATTTAACAGTGCTGTAAGTGTCATTGTCAGCTGACAACAGTGCATTAAGCTAAATGCTGAAGACAAATAAATGATGTCAATGGGTCAGATCTGCCTTTGCACACATTTTCTAGGAAGGTGCAAATAAATTGCTGGTTTACATTGTAGTTGATTTAACTCTTTATTTCATTAACACAACTGTTGGGGACATCAAAACAAACAATTCACCTGAGACAAAGATGCCATGACAGGGTCAAGATACAGAAGCTTGGTGGACTCATTATGCTAAGCTACACTAATCATATCGAACACTGACATTACATAGAGAAACCCTGAAAAGCTAGTGTCACATGTCAGGATGTTCATTTAATCAGCATACTCTCTGATGCTTAGGTACTTTTGAAATGTTTTTCTTGATGTAAACAGGTTTAGTTGATTGTTGTGTTAGTTGCTAACCTGAAGTAGTTGAAGATCAAATTTCCAAACTAAAGTTTCAACCTTCCTTATATTTCGTAACAAGATTTTGGTAAAAACGTACGAGATCCCGATTAATTTTTTGAGCATTAGCATAGGAAACATAAACAGAGCTAGCTTTTGTACATGTCCCTTTCAAAGCAACAGAGGGCGCCAGAGCTGAACACAGACACCCTATTTACTACAGAATTAAACGTACATATCCTAACTAACATTTAGCCAGTATCACATAGCATAAGCAACATGAACTCAAAGTATTTTCATTTTAATGAATTAAAAAACAAGGTCAACATTAAAGATGTTAATGGCTTAATTATCCTGTTTAAAAATTAATGAATGTTTCTTTCCCCCCATTCTCCTCCACCATTACACACACACAAGATCAAACCAACCCCTGTGCCCCTCACCCCACCCTCATGAGGGATCTATTCCTTCCACAGAGTTACTAAATCTTCCACTTCATTAACTTATTGTGGGTGAGGGGGTGATCAAAGGAGAAACTATAGGAAGAAAAAGTAGGGGATTCTATAATGGTATATTGTCCCATGGATTTGAACGCACCACAAACCAGGTTAATATTGACAAAGCGGGCCACTGTGTGATGTCATCCCTCCACATGTGTCATGCATGGTAGCAGGACGTAGCTTCAGACCTCTATGGTGTCATTCTTGGACGGCTTGGAGATCCATAAGTTTGATTGGTTTGCAACTGTGGTCTTTGTGCGAGGGGTGCTGGGGAGACAGAGGCCATGAAGTCAGTGATTGGTTGACTAACAATTGTTCTCAATGTTGAAGCAACAGACAGAGAGACAGACAGTTTGGTCCCACTACAGAAGCCTCTCTAGGAATTTCTTTCTCAGGTTGTTATCCCAGCGGGGTCAGTTGGAAAAACTTAGATCATTTAAGAAACATGACTTGTTTTGTCTGTATCTTCAAATATATCTTCTCTTTTCAGCTTGTCCCTTTTTAGGACTTGTCACAACAAATCATCATTTCCATCGCCCCTCTTTACTCCAACTACCCCCATGTCCTCCCTCACTACATCCATCAATCTCCTCTTTGTCTCCTACCTGGTAGCTCCATCTCTAGATCATTCTTCTACCAATGTATCCACTGTCCCTTTGATGAACATGTCCAAACCATCTTAATCTAAGTTCTTGAACTTCCTATCTGTGTTGTCCCTCTAATCACCTCATTCCTGATCCTGTCCATCCTTGTCTCTCCTAAAGAGAATCTCAGCATTTTTAACTCTTCCACCTCCAGCCTCCACCTCCTTCCTATTTGGCCACGTGGTTTGTGTTTTCACAGACCATGTGTCTGTGGATATAGATAACTACTGGCCCACAGCACCACGTTTGGGGAATCAAACAAGCTTTGTCTTTCTCCGTAAGTCACACTCATGAGATTATTTTTGTGCAGTGCAAGAGAATAAAAAAAATCTGTGTCTGAGGGGGAAAAATGAGCTGCTGCAAATTCTGTAGCCTGAAAAGTTGATTCAGCAGAAAATCAGAAATCACCTGAACCAGTGCCAGTTATTGACTCACACTCACACACTGTCATAAATCTTCTCGTTAACCAAAAGTCAGAGTGTTCGTCCCGTCATAAGTACTGACTAAGCTCCACACAATAAAAAGCTGAGATCTCTGCTGCTCAGACTGATGGGAACTGGGTTCTCACCTTTTGCTGAACATCTGTACACAACAAGTTCCTGAAGCCACCAGGATGAGCAGCAGCAGAGGAATTGTGGGAATGATGACGTACACCAGTAACATGCCTGAAGAGAAAACATAAATTAGACCATGCATAGGCAAACTACAGCTCAGGGGCCAGAAGCGATCAATTTGGCTCCTAAATCTGACCCCTTGAAAAGCAGGAAAGCAAACTCCTTGTCATTGTGACATTGTGATACACACCACTTCACACAATGAAATGTGACCTCTGTACTAAACCCATCACTAAAGAGCTCCTCAGTCCAAGGCCACATTAACAGAATGGGCTAAAGGGGCTGTAACCTCGGGTCCTGCCACCAGGAGTGGCCTCAGGTTGCTACTATACCTAGTCTACTTATACTAATTTTACTCCACCTCAAACACCCATAATATCTACCTACCCTCTAACTACAGATTTGGCTATAATCTTTGCTATCGGTAGAAAAATACTTCAAATCAACAGCACCCACACTTTGTCTTGACGCACAGTCAAAATAAAGATAAAAATACAATTTGGCTTCTAAAGTGACTTGGTCAGTACATATGCCGTGATCAGGACATGACATACAGGGCCTCTCCCTCATTAAAAGCCCAAGGACAAAGATAGTGTTAACCCTAACTCTGCCTCAGTGGTTGTGGTTGGTGAATTTGAACCTAGAACCCTTCAATCCCAGGTCCAGTTTTTAACCACTGCCCCAATTTGGCATTTTTGCCTTTATGCATGAACTAATCTGAACCCACACCCCCTCAGTCACATATAGAACCCAAATTTTAAGACTTATGGGACAATAACTAGCTGTTCTCTATAACTTTAGAACATGGTCTTTAACAGCAGAGTGACCTGATGGGAAAATGTCCAAGAACTAGAGTTAGTACCTGAACCTGCTGCCGTTATGACTTGAGGCTCTAGCCCTGCTGCGCCTGAAGATTGTTTGATCACATCCCCATCTCTTGTCACCTCTGAAAAGGACATGGTATCAATTCTGACACAACAGTAGTTGACTGCTCTTAAAGGAATGGAAGAATCAGGAAGTGTCACGAACCTGTACCCCACCCAGTGGTCACATGACTCTCTGAGAAAAGAAGTGAAAAAAAATCAAATATGTCATGAGATGCCAGCTGTTACCAACCAACAAGATTGGTTGGTAATAACAGCCGAGGTGCTGATCATATAATCTAATTTGGCTCCTGGTACGATTGTAAAAGATAATGGCACGTTCTGATTGGCTAGTCTTACCTGGTTTATATTTGCAAATGAAGTTGTGTTTCATGTTGCAGCGGTCATCATTCCACTGGTACAAGTAAGGCCCGCCCAGACCAGAAGGTGCTGTTGGCTGATGGTACATGACCACACAGGCCTCACCTCCACACGTGGGTTCGTCATAGTACCAGTTCCTACGTCATCATGACATATTCCGTCTTTAAACAATTTTTCAAATGATCTTCTACAAAAAATGTAACAGCTGGGGGTGTGCAAATTAATCGTTTTGGATCGGTTTGGATTGAATCGGTTTGGATTGAACTTGGATCGATCATTTTATATTTTTATGAATCGTTCCTGAAACGGAGCGTAGCCTGTGAATCGAGATATCGTTATGTGAGTGAATCGTCACACCCCTAATATACACTATATTAGGGGTGTGCAAATTAATCGGTTTGGATCGAACTGAACCAAATCGGATCAAACTGGATCGATCGTTCAATATTTTTTATGAATCGTTCCTGAATTGGATAGTTATGTAAGTGAATCGTCACACCCCTAGTAGCAGCCAAAATCTTCTGTGTGAAGTGTTCTTATATGAGCAGCACCTGAAGGCAGCGGGGCTGCCGTCACTCCACTGGTAGAGTCGTGGACAGGAAGTGAAGGTGTTGGTGAGTTCAGGATGAGTTTGATCGATTGTGTCCACCCTAGTCAGACCAATCCAGAAGTCTCCGTCAGCTATGCCTCCCCCACTCGCTCCACCTCCAGCCCCTGAACGCAGCTCCTGGAAGGAAGCAGGATTAGTTTAAGGAGGCTGGGAAAAAAAGGAAAGATAAAAAAGGCAAGGTCTGTGTCTCACATGTAGCAGATTCTCAATGTCCATCTGTTCATCTTGACTCTCGATGCTGAGCAGTGACCCACCGTCCATCTCACAGGCTCGGTATGCCTCCCTGAATGCCACACGACTGGAAACATCATGGAAGTAAGCAATCTTGTAACAAGGACGACCTGGACCGCCATAACACACCGTCTGACCTGAAGGTAGAGAAGCCACACACACACTGAACTACTGCAATAGCTGTGGCTAGAACTGCAGATATATACGTAGGTAGGTGGATATATTGATGGATGGCTGGATAGATGTTAGGTTGGTAGATATATAGGTAGAGAGATACCTAGATTAGTAGGTAGGTTCTTAGGTAGATAGATGAATGGATAGGTAGGTTGGTCGAACCAGCAGCAAAACCAGTTCTGAATTGGATGTGCAAAACCATGTGACCTGGGACGGGGGAAACGGTCCCTGCATCCTCGCTTCTGCCGCCCATAGTAGGTAGGTGAGTGGATGGATAGGTAGGTACATAGAAAGATACTCTAGGGAGATAGGTAGGTAGCTAGCTAGATAGATACAGTAGATAGATTTTGCAATGGAGCTTTATTAACTTCGTACAAATCAATTCAGAGGTGATCCACCGTCAGTAGAAAATAAACAGCCACAGTGTAGCTGTCACACTCCACCGACATTGGACCAGAACACATTAACCAGAGACCAAAAAAAAGGAAACATAAGAAATTATACACTACTGATGTTTAGGCTTCCGATGATGAGATGTTTCATAGAAAGAAAGAACTTTATTAATCCCTCAGGACTATCTCTCGGAAAATTATAGAAGGCATAAAGATGGATGGATGGATGGACAGGTAAGTAGGTGTGATGGATATGTACCTTAGGTAGGTACTTAGAGAGATAGACATATACATATATGAGGGACTTTATTAATCCCTCAGGAGTTCCATTTGGGAAATCTTGGATGCAGCAGAGAGATCCCAGTACCGCTGAGTACCTTTCACGTTTCTTACACTTTTAAAATACAACCGTGATGTATTTTTAAACATAAACTGATGTCACTGTGGTTACTGCCCTGATGTCAGTGTCAATGCAGACTCCCATTAAGAATTACCCCGTCTGTGTGTGTGGGTGTGTGTGTGTGTGTGAGAGGCACACACAGCCACAGCTACTTTAAGTGATTAGCTGGATCCTCTTCTGCATCATCATCACTTTACTGTTAGAGCCACTAAAGAGCTTCATATATATATATCTGTCTATGAGCTGCTGCTGTGCTGCTGCTGCTGCTGCCACCCTCCTCCAAGTCCCGGAACTTAAACCATCAACCCCTCTGGAATCAGTTCAGCTTTGATGATTAAGCCTAGAGAAACCGTCAACCCTACTCACCACAGAGGTGAGAAATAGAATAAATAATAAAACCTAAAATATCTGTACTCTCCACGTTTCTTCTTCAACAGTTAATCAAGTAGATTTCAATAAATAAAACAATAATTAGATCTATATTAATCCCTATGGAGTATCCTTTGGGAAATTATGCCTCTGCATTTAACCCATCACCGTAGTGAGCAGGGGGCTGCTGGCTGAGCCTACGCCTCCGGAGCAGTGTGTGGGGGACCATGCTCAGGGCACATCAGCAGTAACTTGCTGGTAGAGGGATTCGAACCAGGAACCTTGCAAACCCAAGTCTACTTCCTTAACCATAAAGCCACTGACCCCCCCCAAAAAAAATTTACATTATAACTTCAATGTTAAATTCACAATCAATTGTCATGTTGTATTATTGGATTACTACAGCAGGCGGAGCCATAAACTGTGGTTTATAATGAAAAAAAAAGTTTGGTTTCGTTTTCTTTACCATTTTAATGTTAAATCAGGTGTTTAATGTTGAGAAGTCCTTAAAATAAATAAACAATTATCAGTCAAATAAACAAGTATTTTTATCGATCCACAGTTTCACATTAAAAATGAATATATAATATTAAAATAAATCTATAACATTAAAGAGATTGAAAATAAACTGGTATAATTCTGTTTTTCACTCACCACTGAGAACCCGTGCTCCGTCCACTCCAGTGACTGTCATTGTCAAGGCAACCATCAGCAGCAGCATGTGAGAAAACATATTTTCTTCTTTTATTAAATAAAATGTTTTTTCTTTTCGTTGTTTAAAAAAAAAAATAAATTCAATCAAAGCCCCAGGTTTTGTCCATGTTTCTCTTCCCTTCTGTGGGTCGGCTACTGTGGCGCTGACGGCGAGAAGGAACTGAGTGTGTTTCAGTCAGCACACACACTCACACACTCACACACACACACTCCTACCCCCTCCCCTCTGCTGCCTCTAATGGATCGATCAGCCCCACAGTAACCTCCTCTTTCATTAAACCCTGGGGGGCCACACATACTTACTCACTGGCACACACAGACACACACACTTAGTTTAATTCACTTACAGAACAGCTGACCACTTCAGTTGTAATCCAAATTCATTGTTTATGTGAACGTGAATGTTGAGTGGTCCTCTATTTACATTTTTGTGTGTGTGTGTGTTTGTGTGTCATTTGGTCATGTGACCACATTCATAACCAAAGCTAATCTGTCATTAACTGCAGACGTGGCTAAGAATCTCTTACAGTTTGTGCTGAGTTCATAGTTTTTTTTCTGCCTCCGTTTTCTTTATCCTCAACTTCCGTCTCCATCAAAATTTGTACCATAGAGTTAGACCGTCCTCAGAGCTGGTCCTCTTTCAGGATGGACTCTTCTGCCTTTTCCCTGTAATGCCCACATTTCCCCAATAGATAGAGTGGAATAGCCTAAAGCATTTACTGTTTTAGCATTTTTGCATGACTTTTACTTTGTCATTTATCGTAATTCTCACAAATGCTTCATTAATCTACCCCTCCCCTGGCTTCCGTGTCAAACCTTGGGACCCATTGTGGCTCAGGAATCAAAACATTACATCCTACCATAACATCATGGGACGTTACATGTCATTGGTGCGTAGGAGGTAGTTGTTTTAAATTCTATTGTTTTTTGACTTTATTCGCATTACAGCTCCCACAGACAGTATATGACGTCTGTTAATACAGATGCCTTGTTTGCATGCATTCATTTGGACATTTTTTTTGTGATGAACTGAAATCCTCTGATCAGCTTTTGGAAGAGGGGACTGACACAGATGCTGTTTCTAAAACAGATCTAAAAACGTGACTGAGGAAGTTTATTATTCATCTGACAGAGACAGGAAATCAATAATCAGTCAAATCAAGCATGAGCTGCTTCCAATGCCTCTCACTATTCAGCATTGACTGAAGAGGTCCCTGAATGCAGCACGGGAACATTAAACCATTTATATTCTGTATCTGTGCCTGAAGGGTGTTTGTATTTCTATGAGTTGTCTGTGGCCTGCCTGTTCCGTCTTCTTTTGTTGGTCCATTGTGTCTTTTATTAATCTTTCTGTCCACTATTGTGGACAGTCCACCTATTGCTAGTGGAAAAGTTTTAAGAATTGAAGGTTACAGTTTACAGTTAGATTTTAACCATCAGATGAAAATGCATTTTTGCATTAATCTTCATATATAAATTCCAAATAAAGCAAAAATTGAAATCTGAAATTTGTCTTTTTCACCACTGAAGGAGCCTTAGGCCAGGCCTTGCCTGGAGGATGTCGATGTAGACGAACATAAGGTCAGAATGAGCTGCATTGTGTTTTAGAAGATAGATGGGTGCCAAAGGAGAAATTATGGTTATGTAGGAGGAAGTCAGGAGTGGCAGAGAAGTATGTCAGATTGGTGCAGGACATGAATAAGAACAGTACAACAGACTTAAAGGTGGAGGTGGGACTTTATCAAGAATCAGCCCTAAGCTCCGTGTTTGCTTTAGCGATGAACAGAATGACAGATGAGATGAGTCAGAAAAGAGTCTACATGGATAAAGATGTTTGCAGATGATATCATGAGCTGTAGTGAGAGTTGGCAACAGCTAGAAGAGAACCTAGATAGGTGGAGGTTTGGACTGGAGAGAAGAGGAATGAAGGTCAGTCTTAGACAGACAGAGAACATGTGTGTGAATGAAAAGGAGAACAGTGGAATGGTGAGGTTACAAGGAGAAGAGGTGGAGAAAGTGGAGGAGTTTAGATCAACTGTTTAGAGTCAGTGGAGACAGAGCACAGGCAGGA
>JAFBJS010004115.1:244117-379656 GCA_016785265.1 Paraplagusia blochii | reverse complement strand
GAAGACAGGGGACAGAGCTGGAGGTGGAGGAGTTAAAGAGGCTGAGCTTCTCTTTAGGAGAGACAAGGATGGACAGGATCAGGAATGAGGTCATTAGAGGGACAACACAGACAGGAAGGTTTGGAACGTTTATTTGCTGTGGCCACCCCTGAAACAGGGGCAAGTGAAAAGGACAAAAGAAGAAGATTGGTAACTTGTGCATGTATACTATAAAATATGTATTTATATACCTCATATACTTCTGCCTTTATTTATGACTATTCCTTATCCATCCATCCATTAGCCTTCATCCTGGGGCTGTAAAGCTTTTAGCACCTTTTGTTTAATATAAGTGTGCAATATTTGTATTTTAAATGTTATTATGTAAAATATGATATCACCTGATCAATACCTTACAATGTGTCTCTGTGTGCATGAGTGAATTGAAGATCATTTTACTGACACACTTAGACTGACGTCATTAAATCACTAACATCATTATGTTTAACCAGCAGAAGTCAAACCTGGATCTGGGAAAAGGGTGGATCAACAGACCAGGACAGAGTAACAGACCTGGTGTCACAACAGACCAGGATGGAGCAACTGACTTCAATGCAGCAACAGACCAGACCTGGACAGAACAATACACCAGGATAGAGCAACAGACCACTATCAATGAACAAAACTGGTCATCCCAACAGACCAGGGCGGAGCAACAACCCAGTATAGAGCAACCCACCAACTGACCAGAGAGGAGCAACAGACCAGGTTAGCTCATCAGACCAGGTCTGAGCAACAGACCAGGACGGAGGAACCGATCTGGTTGTCAACACAACAGACCTGCATGCAACAACAGACTTGGACACAGCAACAGACCAGGGCAGAGCAACAGACTACAGTGGAGCAATAAACCAGGTTGTCACAGAGGACTGGGGCAGATCAACAAACAAGTACAGAGCAACAGACCAGAGGAGAGCAAATAACCTAGACGACCAAGGAAGAGCAACAGACCTGAGTGGAGCAACAGACCAGGGCAGCAGAGCTTGTTTGATTTAAGGTGAGTGTATTTTTATTTGGCATCAATGAAATATCCTTAAAAGATAACTGATATTATTGTCTCCATTTTTGCATATTTATGTTATATTGTTACGATTGCTATTGAATTTCCTTGCACTGCTGAAAATCTCATAACTCAATGCACAAAGTTTAGTCCAATTTGCTGGAATCGCACATAAGTGCCTAAAACTATTACCTCATTTTTGGGGGCAAACAGCTGCAGTATCAGCTGATATTGGAATCAGAAACTAAATCTTTGGACAATATTGGCAAACTGAAATACAAATAGTTTGAAGTTGATGTCATTGCAAAACAAAACACATAAATACAGGGGGTGTGTATGGTAATCAGTAGTAAGAGGAGTGTGTTTGGACAGACGATCAGCTGTCTGCTGGTAATCAATACACAGATCAATACTGAGAATACAGAGGACATAAGCACTCATTATCCGTGTGTGTGTGTGTCTACAATTTCTTGATACAGATTGGTTTTCATTCAAACAATGAAATTGTGTTTGGAAAGGCTTATTAGCATACTGATGTATCACTTTGTTGTGTTTCCATTGTTCATGCGGGAGAATGATTTCCCATCAGCCACTGCTCTGATCCAGAAAGCACCAGCTGCTGGAAAACGTCCATCTGTGAAACACTAAAGTGAGGAACCTCTGTCAGTGAGTCCTGGAAAACACAAACACACACACACACACACACACACACACACACTCCCGTCATCAAGTCTTAAAGATTTGCTGAAACTCCAACCTCATCAGACAGATTGAGTTAAAGCAACCAATTAGACGATAGCTGCTCAGACTGCATAATGACTCATTAACCTGTCTGTGTGTGTAGCTCCATCTCTAGGATCATTCTTCTACCAATATAATCCCTGTCCCTCCTCTGAACATGTCCAAACCACAGACTAGTTACATTATTTTTATGGACAGGTCTTTAACAGGTAAAAATGTAAGTATAACCAACATTAAACTAGCGATTCCCTAATATCACAACAAAACATAGACACATGCAACTTTTTTAGCACCATCCTCGTACCATACTGTATGTGTGTTGAAGTATTTCTGGAGGTTCATCTCCTTATTTGAAAGCCACATGGAGCATGGAAACAACTTGTTGCAAAAAAATCCATATTTCAGTAGAACTCCTGGAAATGTCTCTTAAACACAAATTTCCTCTTTTATGACGATCAAGGCTCTTGTTTTGTCTTTTTAACCATGCGCTGAAAAACCTTGAAAAGACATTTCTTCATCAAGCATCAGGGCATGGATGAAATGGGAGAGATTGACAGATGTGTCTTCATCCTCTTATCTGTTGCAGATTCTCATGGGCAGCAGTCTCCACAACTGCCACCCAACTCACACATCACTATACTGTGAGTCTCCCTGTGGGTGGTGAGCCCACGGGCTGTCTCTTTCCCAGTCCCTCCTCTGAACATGTCCAAACCACAGACTAGTTACATTATTTTTATGGACAGGTCTTTAACAGGTAAAAATGTAAGTATAACCAACATTAAACTAGCGATTCCCTAATATCACAACAAAACATAGACACATGCAACTTTTTTAGCACCATCCTCGTACCATACTGTATGTGTGTTGAAGTATTTCTGGAGGTTCATCTCCTTATTTGAAAGCCACATGGAGCATAGAAACAACTTGTTGCAAAAAAATCCATATTTCAGTAGAACTCCTGGTATTGTCTCTTAAACACAGATTTCCTCTTTTATGACGATCAAGGCTCATGTTTTGTCTTTTTAACCCTGCGCTGATAAACCTTGAAAAGACATTTCTTCAACAAGCATCAGGGCATGGATGAAATGGGAGAGATTGACAGATGTGTCTTCATCCTCTTATCTGTTGCAGATTCTCATGGGCAGCAGTCTCCACAACTGCCACCCAACTCACACATCACTATACTGTGAGTCTCCCTGTGGGTGGTGAGCCCACGGGAGTTTATGTTGATTGAAACAGTGCTATGCTCAGAGTACCTCCATGGCAACCTGGCTTACGTAGCAAAGTCCACTTCATTCACCACTGGGTCACCACTGCAGCCGGAGGTGTGTTCAGAACCAGATAATAAATAAAACTGAAATAATCTAAAATTTGCAATATTTCTGTACAGTCCAGTTCCAATTGACCCACAGACCTGTGCTGGTCCACAGCCTGGATTTAGGAACCACAGTTCTAATACACAAATGATGTATTGTTTTTTTTGCGTGCTTAGTCAAGTCACCTCTGACCACTTTCATTCATCTATTGATTACCTAAGATTATTAATCGCTCCTCTCTGGAGAAGTTGTTCCAGATCAATAAACTGAACAGCTCCCCAAACACCAACAGTGAGGCACACTGCTGTGTGTGTGTCCAGCAGTTCAGCATTTTAATAATTAGCTCTCTGTGTTTGTCAATATTCTCAAACACACTGTTGTTGTGTATTGATGATTAATCTACTTTGCCTGTATCCTAACTGGGCTTGGACAAACTGCAGCCAAGGGGCCAGAGCAACAGACCGACTGTTGCCCACCATGTCAAACTTTGCCCAGGACTGTCCTAACCTGCGGTTGGAATTAATGACTTGGTTATTATAACCAGCTCATCCCTTTAGGGGTTGCCACAGCAATCAACATTTTCCATCTCTCCCCGTCCTCTGTATCTTCTTCTCTAACTACCTCCATGTCCTCCCTCACTGCATACATCAATCTCCTCTCTGTCTCCTACCTGGTAGCTCCATCTCTAGGATCATTCTTCTACCAATATAACCGCTGTCCCTCCTCTGAACATGTCCAAACCATCTCAATCTGGCTTCTCTAGCTTTTTCTCCTTTTATCTTTCTGTCCTCAATGACCTCATGCCTGATCCATCAATGTCTCTCCCTAAGAGAACCTTAGTATATTTAACTCTGCAACCTCCAGCTCTGCTTCCTGTCTTCTGCCTTTTTGGTAGATTCCTCTAGAGACCCACATTTCACTGTCATTGTACATACAGTCAGTGTTCCAAACTTCAGACTGACACTTTAAACTGATTCAATCTGCTTCTTTTCTTCTTTGTCTTTGACCAACAGTAGTCCAATATCCAACAGTACCCTGGAGGTTAGCAGCACTGATGGCAGCTGATGTTAACCTGGGCCCTCACCGATATGGTAAGGAAATAATCATTGATTTGGCCAAGGTTTTATGGCAGATGCCCTTCCTGACAAAACCCTCACCATTTATCAGCACTTGGGTCCGACACTAAAAAAAAAAAAGGGACAGAGGAGGAGATGATACTAACGTTCCCTGTGGACTGAGGTATGAGAGATTAAATGTTTATGAAAAGCTGCTTCAATTTCCAAAGGTTATGTTGGTGAAGGACGAGAAACAAAATGACATAAAATGAAAGAAATAGCTTGACACTGCCCAGTGTTGTCCACTGGTGTAGCCTGTCATCATACACGTCAAACACTTTTATTGATTGTTCATCAACATTGAAATGTTCCAAACTAGAAAATGTAAACAAGTGATGATCAGTCCATCAGTCAGCTGACTCTATACTGTTCCGTTTTTAGGTGGATGAGGTGTCAGATAATTCAGTGTTAATTCTCTTCTTCAGCCTTAATTAGCTGGACCTCAATGATAAGCTGGATTTCAGCTCTTCCTTTCTCAGTCAGTGAGCATTGGCTCTCTGTCGACTGGTCATAATAAATCCTCCGATATAATATGTTAGTGATAAGTTAAAATCCAGTAAGAGCTGATAGAGAATCAGCTGATCATTCGTGGATCAGTCTAGGCAGGATGGATCAGTCAATAAGCAGCTGCTCCTGTAGTGATCAGTGGTCAGCTGGTTCTCTACTGTATTGAAATGTCATTAAAACACCTTGTGGTCAAATCTCAGCCAGTTTGCCATGGTCAGCTCATTCCTTGTTTTCCAAGACACTGACACTTTTAAATTAAATACAGATAAAGCAGAAGCTTTACTATTGTCCAGTAAAAACATCCTGGTCACTCCGTGAGTCACTCCGCTCCAGACCTAGGACAGTCTTTTCCTTCTCTTCCAAACCTTTTTTTCCCACACTTAAAACACAACCGCTTAAAAAAAGAAAACAACCTGAGAAGATACATTTAAAATAAAAACATTTAAAATGGGAAGATTTCGATTGTCATTGAAACTAAAGAGGACTGTGTTTGGTCCTCGGGTGGTCTCAGGAGCGGTCTCTTCTTACAACTCAGGCTTCCAGTTGCCATTGCTGCAAGTCTGAAGAGTCACATATTGCCATGAGGACGTAACCCTTAGGCCCCAATGGCTGAGAGACAGAGAGACACTGTCCAACTGAGACCTGGTATAGACGGTTGGACTTCTGCACAGGAGACAGGAGACCAAAATAAGAGAGGGGCAAACCTGCAGACAATTCTCTGAAATAACAGCACAATCTGTGTGTGTGTGTGTGTGTGTGTGTGTGTGTGTGTGTGTGTGTCTCACCCCCAGGCTCCACTGCTGTGACCCTCCTGACCCGTGACATTTCATCAATCTGGGCAAGTCAGAGGTTCTGACCTCGGACACGTCCAAACACAGAAGACCAGAGAGAACTAGCTGACCCTCTTCATCGTAGAGCCACACCTGGAAATACACAAAGGACACAACTTCAATGCCAAAGCTCAAATAATTGTTGCCCACTACTGCCCCCTACCAGGAGGTTCAACTTTGTTTTTGTGTCTTCGACCACAGTGACAAATATTGACCACACAAGCCAGCAATTGATGCATTAAAAAATAAAAAAAATTTATTCTTCTCTTTCCGCTCATCTCTAAATCTCACCTGTTCAGGATCCTGGGGGTCACACGGTCGCAGGACAACAGCACCACCTTTCTGGCTGGGTCGTCCCTGGGCCACAAGACACCGGCCAGTTGAGAGGTTGCGCAGCTATAAGATAACAAACACAACATGACAAACACAACACTGATCTAGTGATGTGTATTGGCAAGAATCTGGCAATATGCATCACGACACAGGAACAATTTTAGAATATAGAAAGATGGAGGTTTGCATTAGAAAGAAGAGGAATATGAGGGTTGTGGCAAGACAGAGTATGAGCGCAAATGATATGGAGAACAGTGGAATGGTGAGGTTACAAGGAGAAGAGGTGGTGAGGGGCAGGGGTTTAGATAATGAGGATCAACTGTTCAGAGCAGTGAGGAGAAGAATAGAGTGGAGAAGAATAGTGGGACAGGATGGAACACCTGGAGGAAAGTGTCAGGAGTGATGTGTGAATGAAGAGTGTCAGCTAAGGTGATGGGAAACATGAGACAAGCCATGATGGATGGACTAAAGACACTAGCAATAGGCAGAAGACAGGAGGCAGAGCTGAGATTTAGGCGAGACAAGGATGGACAGGTTCAGGAATTAAGTCATTAGAGGTAGAACAACTCAACTCAACTCTATTTAGAGTGCTGAATCATAGCATCAGCTATCTCAGGGAACTTTACACACAGTTATAGACAAATAACCAAGAAACAATATACAAAATGGACAACAAGGACCCTCTGCCCTTCAGAACACAGACAGGAACATTTGGAGATGAAGCTAGAGCAGCCAGATTAAGATGGTTCGGACCTGTTCAGAGGAGGGACAGTTGATACATTGGTAGAAGCATGATCTTATAGATGGAGCTACTAAGTAGGAGACAAAAAGGAGATTGATGGATGCAGTGAGGGAGGACATGGATGTAGTCAAAGTAGAAGATGCAGAGAAAAGGGTTGAAAAAACATGTTGATTAACTATGGCGACCACTGAAATTAGAGCAGAGCAATCTACATTTGCACTCACAGAAAAAAAAAATTAAAGTGAAACCAAGTGTACCAATGCTAAGAACATTTGCATGCTACATTTTAATGCAAAAAAACATCACACAGTGCTGCAGAACATCAATTCAAACTAAAAAAAATGAGACCACTTGCCCGCCCTCGCTGTAGGACCTTGGGTCGCCTCACGCCTTTGTTAAGAAACACTGGCGGCACCGGCTTGTTTACATTGGCGCCAGTTTGCATCTCTGGGTAGATGTTATCTAGGTACCAGCGGAACGATTGACACTGCAGTCGTTTCCTCAGAGCAACGCGTTCGCTGACGTCACCGTAACTGCGCTCACGTAGCTCTGGACGCAAAGACAGATACTGCTCCTGATTAAATGAAGACACATAAAATGAGGTCTGAGGTGGATGGTGATTGTTCTGTTTCTTTTCCAAGTAAGTGATTAAGAGTTTACCTTATACTCATCCATCCACACGTGTGCTAACCGCAAAGAGTTATGGGCCATGGTGTCCTGACCTCCTGGTGATCCATAGGGCCGACGCTTCCTAAAGATATGTCCGACTCTGGAGCAGGGGATGATGAGGAGCTGACCACCACACATCCAGATCTGTCCACAAACACAGGGGACATCAGACTTTACTCCTGCATATGTGAACTAACCAACGGCTAATGGCTAACAACTCCCACCCTGAAGGAGATCTCCAGGTTTTCTCCACCCCAGATGTTCATGCCAGCATCATATTGGCCAAGCTCGATGAAGTATTTCCTGTTGATGGCAAACAGACCACCTGCCATGGTGGGAGACCTGTAGAGAAGCAAGGACATGGCATGACATTTTGCCATGTTTCATCATCTTGCAATTTTTCGTACATGAACTTAACTGTCCAAAATCTAACCATCTACAAAAATGAGGACACGTCCAACCTGATTGGTCCAGTGGCTGCCTGTGATCCACTGAGCTCAGAGGGAGGGACGGGGTCCCACTTGAAGTGCAGGCCCCAGTTAAAACCTCCCCTGACAACAGGAGAAGGAGAGTAAGTGAGGGTGTCTGCTGAGATGATGTCAATGACGGGACAAACAACTGTGCGGCGGTCTTTCTGGATGGGAGTGAGCAGCGGCTGCAGCCAGGCATTGTTGACTTCACAGTGACTGTCGAGGAAAACGAGGACGTCACCTGGAAAGGGACAAGGACAATTTAGACAACTACTACAACACGTCAACAACTACACGTAGCTGAAGGGTGGAGGACACACCTGTGGCGTGTGAGGCTCCGATCATTCGGCCTCTGATGAGCCCTTCTCTTTTTTGGTTCCTCACCAGTTTGACCTTTGAGCCTTTGAGTTCCTCACGAATGTAATGGTCTAAGCCATCCTTCAGCTCATCTGTGCATCATTAGAGACAAAAAGACAGAAGGATTTTCGAAAAGTTAGTGTCAATAAATTCAAGATTGAAGATTAGATTTCCTTTTTTTTGTTATTGTGACATTGTGATTCACGCCACAGCACGCAACGAAAAGTCACCTCTGTATTTAACCAATCATCAGATTGAGCAGTGGGCAGCTTTTCAGCACGTGGGGAGCAGTGTGTGGGGACGATACCATGCTCAGTGCACCTCAGCAGTAATTTGGCGGTAGGGGGATTCAAACCGGGGTCTGCTTCCTTAACCACTTGGCCACAACTGCCATTATGTAATATTGGTAAGATACTATGGTTATGATGTTTGGGTCATGAACACAATGGATACAAGCGTCCAAAATGAGCCTTCTCCATTGGGTAGCAGGGTGCCTCTGTAGGGTGAGGGTGAGGGTGAGTGAGGAGCAGTGTCACCCAGGGGGAGCTCAGAGCAGAGCCGCTGCTCAGAGCTCAGTTTTGGGGACAAAAGGCTCTATAAATATTGGTATGTGTTAATATTACAATCAGAAAATAATTTTTGGACAATTTCTGCACAAAATTAATACCAGGTATTCCTACTTAGGAAATTCAAAATTGATAATGAAAATGATTTTGGCAGTTGCTGTGGTGTCAAGATGTAGAACGAACAAAAGCTTCTTTACCAAGCTCACTGTGGTCATCTACCAGGATGATCTCGTGCAGTAGGTATGCCGGTGTTCGGTCTAAAACGCTGTGGACAGTCCTCAGCAAGGCAGAAAAGGCTTCATTAAAGAAACAGATCACCACGCTAGCTGATGGTAGTGTCACAGGGTAGACCATATCATGACACCTGCACAGATCACAGATATTGAACCCGAATCAGAACCATGGTAAACACAAAGGTGTTCTTACATAACCGAATATCTGAGCAGTCTTACAGGGCATCCCGGGTGTCAGGTAACTGGCGGTGATACCCCAGGCGAGTGGAGATGAGAACGTTGAAAGCGTGGCGATGGTACCCTGTGTCCCTTAATTCCTGGTCAGCCTCATTAAAGATCATCCCTGCAATGGAAGATTTGGTAAACAGTAACCCAAAGCTCACATTCCCCCAACAGAAACTGCAAACACTCACCCATTTCTGGCGACAGCTCCACTCCCTGAATGGCCGGTAGAGGTCCACGCTCCACTTTGTGTCTGTCTGTCAAACCTCTGATTTTATTTTGTCCATGTTGTTTCAGCGGCGTCCTGCCATCGCCAGGCTCGGTGGATAAAGAGAAGTAGAGGAAGAGCAGCAGGGACCAGGTCACTGATGTGGCAAGACAGCCATAACAGAAGTACCGAAGCGTGATACTGGCCATGGTGGCCGGCAAAGCATTGTCTTACATCACACTGCAAAAAAAAAAAAAATTACATAAGTTTGATTCAGGATGGCTGAATACTATATACAGTATATACTAAATCCAAGTTCCGTCACAGTTCACATGTTAATAAACATAGTTACAGGCTTGTCCTCTGTTTAACTGAAATGTTTATTGTGTTCACTCATTTACTTAACCGACTTCGCTCGGATGACTCCACCTGCTGAGTCCAGCACTTCTTCATATATAGTATCAACACAGGTTCAATGGTCAGAAGTTTATTTTTTAACTATTCACTAGCGTTTTCACATGGAGCATAAAGCAATTTAGGTCTGGTTCTAAAACACAGGAGGCTTTAATCTTAGTTCTACTAAATATGGAGAAAAACATATTTGAATGTTAAAAAAATCAACACAAATCGGACTGACTCTCACTCAGTACTGGAATACCAAAATAATCTAACTTCAAAACTTTATTACAAAAAAAAAACAATCAAACCAATGAGAAGGTGAGGTGGATGAGGATGTTCGGTTGGTATTTCCTCATGTTTAGACAACATATTGTAAATATGTTAGACAACCATATTTTTAGAGCCTAATTCAAAAGAACTTCACCACCTGTTACATGAGAGTGGCAGCAACTGATGTGCTACGACAGTGACGTACCAGTGTGGTTAAATAGATGTAAAAAAAACAATAATGTTAAAAAATGTTTTATCATTGTTTTAAACGTAGGAAACACTTAGTGTTAACGCAGTTTAAATTTCTTCGCTACTGCAACAAAGAAAAATAAAGAAAACATCTACGAACACTTATTTATTCATTTGTGAACAATTCAGGGGACATGTCAGAATATTTTATCTTGCTGCAAACACTTTGTCCGATAATAGAACACGTTAGCATGCTTAGCCTAACTGGACTGAGATCTCTTAATCGCATCGGTTGTTATCTAACAACGCGTCTAACTGAGTCTGGAGCATACCTACCCTTTAAGCTCAAAGCTGGTTGCCTAGTAGCACTCTGGAGCAGCGGCCGCTTCTGAGTCTATGGCTCAGATAGCAGTGAGCCGCTAGCCGCCATTGCGGCTAAAATAGTTATTTTCAAGAGCAAATCCGATGGAGCTGTAGCTCCACTGTTTACTTCAGTGTTCAAATAACCACAGCTGCCCCTCAAGTTTCCCTACTGACCGTTCACTCTGACACGTGATTTCCGATCCATCTTTTCATAATAAGGTGCATATATTTACTGTAAAACACTTTCAAAATAAAAGGTGGTTGTGAGATGACGCTGAGCATAGTGCTAACGAACAGTGATGGCAGCAAAATTATTGCGCGCGCTGGTTAGACAGTATGGTAATGTGACTTTTGCTTTTTTACGGTAAAAACAAAAACTCCAGCGGAAATAAAGTTAGCTCTGGGAGAAAAAAAAGAAGGAATATGGGCGAAAGTTCGGCTGGGGTGAGTAAATATAAGCATTTTGTGAACTGTGTGAAACTCACTTCTAACCGTGAGACTGTCGTTTGGTGTTTTTCAAGGCGAAAAGGCGGAATATTTCAAAATAACACATTAGGTAGATCTTCTGCTGTTAACAGTGTGCCTGACATGATGCTAGTGGTTTTGTTTACAGTTATATTGACACTTGGTCTCTCCTGTCTCCGTCCCAGCCCAGAGAACGCCGCTGCTTGAAAGACATCGAACCTCATCTTTTTTCCGATGACGGCAGAGTAGAGCAGGGTGACTGACTACACACGTTTCTGTCACCTGATTAGGCTGAATAACTATTGACACCAATAACAGTATCATTATCAGCTCTCCTTAAGGTTCCATTTTATTTTTTCCAGGTGGAGTGGTGGAGCTGTATGGCCCAGAGGGTACAGGTGAGGAAGAAACAACACTGGATTGGAATGTATATTATTTACTTTACAAATGTAGGTGTTTTTTGTGGGTGTTAGGTAAGACAGAGCTGCTCTACCACTTGATATGTCGCTGTGTGCTACCAAAGAGTGCTGGGGGACTAGAGTTAGACGTCATGTTTGTGGACACAGATTATAGTCTGGACATGTTTCGACTGGTTAGCATCCTGGACAGTAGACTCTGCAAAGGTAAGCATATTTCATAGAGATGTCTCATATGAACCCTTATGAGTGAGCTAAATGTCTAACATCAATCCTACTGTTATCATGTAAGAATTCTAATATCAGGCTGATGTTATCTGACATTCTTATATGTCTGCTCTGCTCTCAGAATCAGGACTTTTTAAACAAAAAGCAGTTTTTATTGGAAACAACAATCCAGAGGGACATTTTCTCGCCGTTTTCAGTTTTTGTGACTATATGTGTGTGCAGCTCTCTCTAAAAGTTCACCACCATCTGCTGGATTAGACGAAGAAGTACTACTTCGTTCATGTCTTTCTCGACTTCTGGTCGTCCACTGCTCCTCCTCTGCACAGCTTCTTCTCACTCTCCACTTTGTGGAGAACTCCTTCTCGTCAAGGCCTAGTCTGGAGATACTCCTCATTGACAGCATCTCTGCTTTCTACTGGTTGGATCGCTGTGAAGGTGGAACTAGCTTTTCCAAACAGGAAGAGAAGCTCAGCAAGTGTTCAGATCTGCTAAGTCGACTACTCAGGTATTCATCAACAAAATGAAATAAATAGATTTTTGTAATAACTAATGTTTCTGTGATGTGTTTGATGGGTTTTGTTGATGTTGAGGGGTGCTTATTTGCACAGAATGTACCATAGAACCATATAATAAATACTGATACATGCCTACTTTTCCCAGGGACTACAGAATTACTGTCTTTGCCACCTGCCATCCCATCAGGAGGCTCCAAATTGGGCCGTCCTCTTCAGCCTCTTCATCATACTCATCTGACTCTGACAGATCATACCTCTGTCGGTCCTGGCAACGCCTTATCACCCACCGACTGCTTCTCTCCAGACAGGAAGCTGCAAATTACACATCTGATGAAGCAGGAAGCAGTGTCCAACAGAGGATACAGCTAGTCTTCAGTGTCCGCTGCACCTCTTTATCACCTGGAACAAAACCTTATAGCAGCAACAAATTTTATGTGACAGATTCAGGAGTAGAATTTGTGTCAATTTGAAGTATTTGGATGTTTTGTGTGAAGGGATTAGTTAATGAATTGATATGAGTCCTTTTAAAATGTGTTCAGTTATTTAAAAGGAATGACTAGATCCTGTTACATTTTCTATTAAATTGATTAATTGTGAGAACTAAAAAAGCTTGTTATTTTACCTTATGGGTACACAGAAAGTGTTGGCTTGTTGTTTTGAGTGAACAGATGCTGCCACAAATTGAGTTTTAAAGGATAAGTATTTTATATTACATATTTGATCCTACATGTGTAGGATCAAATATCTTCATTAAGCTGTCTGCTTAACAAGGTAAGGTGCATAGATACAAAGTAAGGATGTTGTTACATAGTTTATAATAGTACACAGGTGATAATACTGTGAAATTAGCTTTATAGCAGCAATCTCCCATGTGCAGTATATTTGGGTGAGACCAGACAACAGCTGGAAGAGAACCTACAGAGGTGGAGGTGTGCACTACAGAGAAGAGGAATGGAGATAAGTCATAGCAAGACAGAGTACGTGTGTAAAAGAAAGTGGAATGGCCCTGAGATGGAGCTACCAAGTAGGAGAAAAAGAAAAGATTGGTGGATGCAATGAGGGAGGACTATGGTTAATTTGAGTCAGTCACTAGAAGATGGAGAAAATGGTCAAATAGAAAACCTTGACCTGGTGTAGCAACTTCTGTAAAAAGAACAAGCTAAAAGGACAAAGTACGAAGAAGTATGATCAAACCGTCACACTTGTAAAACGTTTGTGTCTATTGCGTATACACAAGCAAACTGTTTTTCTCACTCACCTGTGAGACGTGCTTTAAATAAGCTTCTGAAATGACCTGGTCCCTTTAACATTAATAAGTAATACGTTTAGCTAAAGAGACTAGTCCATACACATAGAATATTAAAGAACCACGCGATTACAGCTTTATTCTGAAATACTTGAGTTGCTCAAATAAATTACAATTTTTAAATTAAAAAAAATGGGTATAATGTTGTGTTGTGCTTAGATCCTGGTTCAATCCTAACCACCGTAGATCCAGTCCGGGTATTGAGATATGATGACAGAAACCGCTTTGCACATCATACAGATCCCTCCGCGGGGTCAGGCACACTTTTTACACAACACAAACAAATGACTGGAGTTGGGCGCAGACGCCGACGTCGCTGCAGACTATACACTGTCTTTTTGACGGAATTATGCTGTAAAATCGAGCAACAATTTAACTGAACACGGTAAACGATTCTTATTTTCCTCAGGTAGGAAACGCTGAGCGAGACCTACTTCTCCTGCTGGAGCTGACAGGCGGTGCTTCGGTCGCTCCTAAACATGGCCGCCATGACGGAGCGACCGCTTCAACTTTAAAATTTCGCCAGTTTTCGGCAAATAAACACATATTTTTCGCGACTACCATGCGCGGCGATGCTGTGCCGCGCGCTATCACCATGGTGGGGCTTTAAATCAGCTCACCGCAACCCTCTGTGATCAGTAAGCTTTAACTGTGCTAGAAAAGCTGGAGAGGAAAAAGAGAAACGCATCACATCAGTAAGGACGCACTTTTTCGTCTCTTCCATTCGTTCACCAGCGGGTTTAACTCGCGCACTTTTTATACGTGGCTTCTTATAAACTGTCGCAGATACCTTAATTTTGCTGTAGTGGTAAATAACATTAACACAGAGTCTCGTTGTGCTGGTTTGTGTTGCGCGCTAACCGCTAATGCTAACAGAGGTAATCAGTCAACTGGGCGGAAGCTAAAAGCTAATGGCTAACGGTTTTATACACCTCAACTGCAGGTGATGGAGGTCACAGCTTGTGATTAAACAAAGCGGATGCATAACTTAGTTACAATAATAATATTTATTACTTGAGATTATGCTATTTTGTTGTACAGCGTTTGTAATGACTGATGTTGATAATTGATCAGTTAGCAACTCGTAAGGATACACTGACAGTTTATTTGATCAGGTCATTGAACACGTGACATAAACACTTTTTTATAAACGATTATTAAAATCACTTATGTAGGCAGTTGTTCTCAATTAAACGCTCACATTCTAGATAATGTCGAATCTTTTTTACATGACAACAGAGGGAATTTACGCGATTTTTAATGCTCAAATCTTGTAAAAAAGAAGACCCAAGCAATTGCATCAAGCGCCCGCTTTTGGAATGTTTATATTTCAACTTGTGAATGAAGTCTTGAGTGCAAGAGTCAGAGCCATTTGTCCATGTTAAATATGTTTTTGTTATTGTGTACCAGTCTACCATTACTAAGTATATAATTGATAGCTGAAAGAGCAAATTTCCCAAAAAACAAGAGAAGTTTTTTTTTAACACAGCGCATGTCACATAATATTTAAGAACAGGTTAATGGTGCTTTTCATTTTTTTCTTATTATGAGACGGCATGTTTAGAGCAGTTATAGATTTTGTTTATTGGGTAGATCCTTGTGATTTTGACAGTTTGCAAGTGTCTTTTGCATGTCTGCACCATACAGAACCAATACTTACATTTCCTTCATGTGCTTTAATGAAATAAAAGAGAGAGTGGTCCGTATTCATACTTGTTTCACACTTGAAAAAAAAATGAAACAAGTTCAGAACTCTCTATTTGTGAGATGAAACCTACTGATGTATTACACCTTGATCCTTGTTTGAGATTATCTTCTATCACCGGGTTATGAAGCATGAAGTAGTTTTAACAGTGAAAGTTGAGTAAGCTTATTACTTTGACAAATGACATGTGGAACACTTAAGTTACTGCATCAGCACATGCTTGAGTTACACAAACCAAAACAAAATGTCATGTACTGATAAGTTAAATATTTGTTGCCTTTTTTTCATCTAGAATGCCTTCTGAGGCTCAGTCTCAGGAGCCTCGGAACAGAGGACCACCTCCTCCTGTCACTCGAGCGGGACGCAGTGCCCAATTGGCCAAAGCTGCTGCTGCAAGCTCCATCAATGACAGGCGGCCTCGTGGGCGACCTAGAAAGGAGGGCAGTGGGGGGCGTTCAAAATCACCTGTTCCTCCGCCACCGCCCCCTCCTTCAACTTCAAAATCCAGAAAAAAGTAAGTAACACCAAACCATCCATAGATCCTCGTCCACTTTTCTAATGATATAAATATTTCCAAGTGAAAACTTTGAATCTATTAAATCATGTAATTAGTCAGATGATTGTAACAAAGCCATTGACACTTGACCAGAATTGTGAAGTCTTGCTCTTATTCAAATGTATTTGTGCAGGGGGAGAAGTCGAGGAAGAGCACAGGTAGAAGATGAAGAGAGCATGGACACGATGGAGAACAAACTGCCCCCAAAGACAGGTTTGTAGATATGAAAACTATTTAGTAAAAAAAAAATGATAATGTCAAATGGTGGTAGTAGTTGGAGTAGTTAGTAGTTTGAGTTAGAGTAAAAGATGCAGAGAATATGGTGAAATGGAAAACCATGATACACTGTGGCAAATCCTAAAAAAAAGTCATAAGCCAAAAGGGAAAATAAGAAGATTAAATGGTGGTACTAACTATATGATTTTTGTTGTGTTCGCAGAGGTTAAGGAGAAAGCCACAAATTATCGACGATCCACATCCAGGAGGAAATCTTCCACAACCCCTGACCTGGACCCAGATCCCCAACCTGATCCTAAACCAGACCCTGACCCTGAACCTGAACCTGACCCACATCTTGACCCTGAACCTGACCCACATCTTGACCCTGAACCTGACCCACATCTTGACCCTGAACCCGACCCACATCTTGATCCTGAACCCGAATCACATGTTGACCCTGAACCCGAATCACATGTTGACCCTGAACCCGAATCACATGTTGACCCTGAACCCGAATCACATGTTGACCCTGAACCCGAACCACATCTTGACCCTGAACCCGAACCACATGTTGATCCTGAACCTGACCCAGTTCCTGATCCTGACCCAGATCCTGATCCAGACCCACCTGCTGTACCTGAAACTGAACATAAACCAGAACCTGACCCTGATGCTGATCATATATGTAATCCTATATTCACACCGTCATCTGAACTTAAAACTGACCCTCACCCAAGTCAGGACAGACTTAGTCCAGAGCCCCAGCCTAACCTTGATCCACCTCCTTCTGACCCAACAGTTACAGACTTTGCAACTAAAATAGATCCTAATGCCGAGGTGGACTCTGGGGACAGCTCTAGTCCTGTGTCCTCTCTTGGGCCAGATTCCAGTCAAGGGAAAGAAGTAGCTAACCTTGTGATCCATAGTCTTTGTCACAGTCCAAGCTCAACCCTCCAACCACCCCAAGATCCTCTCAGTAAAGAAGAGGAGGACGCATTCACCACAGCGCACAACCCTGCACCTACAGACAGTCCCAGCAAGGAACCCACCAAAACAGAGGGGGAAGTAGCCAGACCCATGGATCAAAGTCCTACTCTGAGTCCTTGCCACAGTCTTCCTGTTTCCCCCTGTTCCCAGCTGGAGGACGAGGACTCGCTATCCCCACTGTTCCTCAGGTCTTTGTCTGACGACTCCGCCAGCTCACCCACTCCCAGCCTGAGCCATGCCCACAAACGGTGAGAAAGTTTGTGACATGTTGTGACAGTTGGCATGTACACCATAAACCTTATGACCTTATTATTTCTTCCTTTTGTTTATGCATACAATGTGTTCAAATTATTTTATTGACTATTTTCAGTGTCAACTTATTTCTGTTCTGGTTTGTAGATTAATAGGAATTTTAACAAATTTGTTCTCTTTTGGAGTTTAGTCTGCAGCAGTGTGCCTTCTGTTACCGTGGCAATGATCCTCCTTTGGGTCAGGGTCATCTGCTTGTCTTCGGTCCAACACCTGGCTACATCCCTCTCCACATCCTCAATCGCCGCACCTCATCTGATCGAGACAGCGACTGCCATGACCACTGCTACCGAGGCAGCAAGGCCCCTCCATTGTGAGTAGCTCTTTTGTTTACCTCAGAGAACTATTGTCAAAGTTAGAATTTATTTTAAACAAAAACATGCTGAATAATTTTTGGTTTGCCTTTTTTGTGTAGGCCCAGCACTCCAGAACAGTGTGGTGAGTAAGCTTTAGTTTGTCAGGTCAACACTTGTACAAGTTAAGATTTGTGTGTATCGGTGCCTAAAAGTTTGTCGTTTTTCTTTGTTGTAATGTTTCAGAGTCTTCCTCAGAATTTGTGGAGCAGCTTGGATTCATTGGCCTACCACATGATGTTAATGTCCAGTCACTGTTTGACCCAACAGGTAAAAAAAAACCCAGTCCTACCCCTAAACCACTGTGCTTTTTTTTCCAGCAGGCTTCCTAACTTTTTGTGTCATTTCGTAGGTCAGTGTTGTGCTCACTTGCAGTGTGCAGCTTGGTCAGAGGGCGTGTGTCTTGGTGAAGGCCAATCGCTGCTGTATGTGGACAAAGCCATTGATTTAGGAAGCACGCAGGTCAGTAGCTTTATCATACCTACTAATAACAGATCACCAGTCTTGGTTTAATCAAGTAATCAACTATATCCCTGCTGTCTCACCTGTGCAGGTGTGTGCTTTCTGCCACCGCCTTGGGGCGTCTTTGCGGTGCCGAATAGCAGGTTGTGGACGGAGCTATCACTTCCCTTGTGCAGCTGCGTCTGGGGCTCATCAAGACTGGAATCAGAGACGCATACTGTGCATAAGACACTCAGACAAAGGTACACACAGATTCACATGTACACACACACAGGTTGCTGAACGTGCTTCACAAACTTTGTCTTCCACTCAATTACATTGTTTCTACTCAATATCATTGTTTCCTTTTGTTGCTGCTCCTTTTTTACTCATCCCTCTTTCTCTTTAGCCTCTTCAGCACAGTGCACGTCATGTTTATGTTCTGGTGATGCTAGCAGCCTGTTGATGTGCTGTTGCTGTGGTAGTCAATACCACAGCACCTGCCTTGATCCCCCACTCCATCCCTCACCCCTTCGACGTGTTGGCTGGCAGTGTCCGAAGTGTAGAGTGTGCCAGATTTGCAGGTAAACATACACACATATCCAAGATTCATATATGCACAGATACATACTAAGTAGTAACTTGTCTTTATTTTTTTCTTATGCACTTGACTGTTACACCATTCAGATTGGGTAGTGACAAGGGTGTGCTGTTAACGTGTGAGTGCTGCGATAAAGCCTATCACGCTTTCTGTCTTACACCATCGCTGGACCAGACAATGACCAGTGGCTGGAACTGCAAGGTGAGATACACTAGTACAAAGACTTAGATAGATGGGTTCCATGTTTCAAAATTTTTGTTTTATATCATACGCACGTTTAGTAGTCCTTCCAGTAGGTCCCACAAATATCTACTAAAAACTGACTTTGAAATTGTTTTTCAATAGAACTGCAGAATCTGCCGTCGTTGTGGTGTGAGGTCTTCAGGCCAGTGGGCAAATCACCCATTTCTTTGTGAGTCATGTGACCTGGCCCTGCCCTGTCCTCTCTGTGGCCACAGCGCTGGCCTTGATGGACCGCAACAGTATCTGACCTGTACTTGCTGCTACAGGTATGATAATAGATAAAGGATGTGGTCCTTTATCTGATATAATTTTTTGGTAGTTTCAGAAAACAATATAATCTTTTTGTTGTATCTTTTCGTTTTGTTTCAGGTGTGTCCACACAGAGTGCATTGTCCAGAGTGGGGAGGGCAGGGCAGGGTCTGACACGTACCTATGCTCCACCTGCCTGACTAAGGAGGAGGAAGTTATTCCAAGAAGTCCAGCAGAGAACAGCCCTACCAGTCTGCAACCCATTTCCACACAGTCTCTGTCCTCAAACATTTTACAGCTGTCAGACAGCAGCGCTACAGAGAATTCACCCATCAGTTCTTTTCCACAGCAAAGTCTCAAAGCAGCCCCTTTGGATATGTCACAGGTTGAAAAAATTGATGAACTTTCACACATACGTTTGCCAGAGCCTCAACAGAATTCCACATCTAGTCCCACTAACTCAGTAGAGGTCCCAAAGAGTCCAGTGTCTGTTCACCCTGAGATTCCAGAAAATCCCTCTCAAGATATTCTCACAGAGCTCTCCAAAAGTCCAGAAGAAATAGACAATTGTCCCCCTGAAGTTCAGCAAACTTGTGCACCTTTATCCCCCAATGTATCAGAAGTCCCCAAAAGTCCAACATCTTTTGATCCGGGCTTAACAGATCTTCAACACCCTCCTATACCCCTTGATGAATCAGACGCCTTCTGTAGCTCTCAACCCTTCCAATCTGATTATATGGATGTACATCAAACCCAGCCAGATCTTTCAGATGTGTCTGAAAGTCCTAAACACTTTGTACCTCATTCATCAGAGCTCCACCCCACTTCTTCAAGTTCTCATTCTGATAAAGTTGAGGACCAGAAGGGAACTGAAGCTTTCCACACGGATCCATCGGAGATCGAGCTGTGCCCCACACTGCCTCACCCCAACACTGAGGTCCAACAAAACAGCCCATCCACTGACTTTAATCCATCCGATGAAAAAGCTCCTGAACTGCTTAGTAATAATTCAACTGAACTCCAAAAGAGTCCCACACCAACACAACCTGGTCTCCAAGAAACTCCAGAACTTGATGTATCAGACCTACAAAATCCTCCATCTTCAAATTTTGATCCATTGGATTGCCCACCCACTGACTCTCATTCATTAGGGCTCCCGTTGAGTTCTATCACTGTAAACTTTGATTCTACTTCTGAATCCTCTGAAAATGATCCATTGGTGCAACAGTCTCCGAAACCTGCTACTTCTGTTTCATCAGAGATGGAACATAACCTTGAACCTCTTCAACATGAAACTTTGGTGGCCCAAAAAGATCCAGAACCTACACATTGTGAGCCATCAGATGAAGAATGTTCAAAATCTGCTTATTCTGAATTCACCAAAGGTCCTCCAACCAGTCAGCCAAATTCACCGCAGCCCCAAGAAGATGATTCATCTATTCATCATGATGCATCTAATCCCCAGAGAACTCACCCTATTCCATTAAATCTGAAACAGGGTCCTACTTGTCATCATTCCTCACCTAATCATACTGATCCAGTCAAGATTCAATTAATCAAAAGTCTTGAAACTGAAAATAATGATCTGTCAAACATTGAAGTCAGTAATAAACTTGTAGAACTTGGAAGTCCCAAACCCAACCCATCTGAACAATCCCATAAAGACTTTACTGAGCTCCAAGTTGGCCCATTGGACAAGGAAACACCTGCCTGTGATGTGGAACATGAAGTCTTACCACTTACGCAGAATCCTGCAGAACATCAGGAATTATTGCAAGGTGGTCTGATAGAATTCCAGGGAAGTCCTAAGCTTGAAGATGGACCTACACCATCTCCTCCAAATGCAGGATTGTCCTCCACACAGTGTCTTTATGGTTCAACAGATGATTTAAAAACTGAAATATCATCCTGTGATGTTGTGGAACATCAACAAAGCCCATCTCACACGATTTTAACACAGGCCTCAATATCACTTATTCATAATATCTCAGAGGAACAACCTACAGCCGAACAGCCTCAGCCAAACAGCCCCCTTCCTTGTGGCCTTGCACAGAGTCCTGCTGAGGACACCACTGCCCAGACCCAGTCTGATGTTTCAGGCATTACATCGGTTGTTATTTTAACACAATCCCCTACAAAGTCTCACTATGATGCACCTTGTAATATGACCCATAGTCCTGTATGCCATGGCATTTCATCTTCACAGAGTCCTATACAGAATGATAAATCTACACTGGACTTAAAGAGCTCTGGTTTTGCCAATTCTGTTCACCTGTTTGAGACTGAACAGGATACTTCAACACTGGACCAGGAAAACGTGTCAGTCTATCATTGGTCTACCCAGACTAAAAGGAGACATACCTCAGCCCCATGCAGTCCAGTACAATCCACACACCGACCCACACCAGCATGTTGTCTGTCTTTGCCTGGAAGTCCAGTACAGGTCGAATCTACACAACTTCTAAAGCCTTTACAGCTGAGCCCACTACTTTCTTATCTTACTGAACGGTCTACACTGAGAGGGGAAAGCTCTGAAAACTCAAATGAGAAGATGCTGTCTGTCAAAGTTAGCTCTGCACAGATGAGTCCAAATAAAGATGGCCAAACACTGGAAAATAATCCCACAATTGAAAAGCTTACCTTGTCCCACAACATGGATCTAAATCAGAGTGGTATGATGAGTCTAGACCAATCTAGTCCATGTGGTATCCTTCCTGTCCCTGCACCAGAAAGCCTTCTTCCCACTAGTACTTCGGTGGAACACAGTAGCCTAACCCTATCACCTACTGCTGACAAAATGGAGGAGTCTTCATCCCCTTTCAGCCACATTCATCAAATGCCTTTAAATGACACACATTCTGACAGCATGGAGGTTAAAGGTGATCCTCACTTGCAATCTGATTTAGATAATTGTAACCAAACACATGCTATTGAAACCCCTGTGTGTCCAGCTCCTCAGGCCAATACTAGCAGTAGCCAGTCCAGCATCAGCCACAACCCTGTTGAAACTGTCATGTCAGCAGATATACACTTTCGGCAGGATGAAAAAATGCAAGTGGCTGTCAACACATTAGCTGCTCATCCTGAAACAAAAGAGGAATCCTTTAACCTTGAGCCCCTTTCAGTTAGTCCCCTTATTAATAATACTGAAACTACTGTTCCCAATGAAGATATGGGTGACTTACTGCACACAGATACTCAGTTGGCTGAAAGTCCAGTGCATTCTTGTCCATCATCTCCAATGCATTTGGGTCATTCAAGTCCTAAGCATCACTTAAGTCCACAGGAAATTTGTCAATCACCTCCAGTAATTTGCCCGTCAAGTCCACCAAATCCCACTCTGTCAAGTCTCCCAGATCACCATCTGTCAACTCCTTCGAGTCCCTGTCCATCAAGTCCCACAACTCCCTTGCCTTCAAGTTCTTTGAAACCTTGTCCACAAGATTCTTTAAATCTCTCTTCATCAAGTCCCTCGAATCCTTGTTCACCAAGTTCTTCAAATGTTTGTACCCTAAGTCCTTCGAATATTTGTCTGCCAAGTCCCTCAAAACCGGGTCTAGAAAGTCCTTTGCATCTAGGTTCGCCAAGTCCCTCAAATTCAAATCCTTGTCCAGAAAGCCCATTGGATCCTTGTGTTTCAAGGCCTTCAAGTCCATATCCATTGAGCCCCACTCGTCCTTGTCAATTGAGTCTTGCTCACTCCTCTCCCTCAAGCTCTCCCAACTCTACTTCACCAAGCCTTCCACAGCCATGTCCATCCAGTACTCCACTTCCGTGTTCTTCAAATTCTCCTGATGTAGAAACTTCCTGCAGTCCTTCACAGGTGACTATAACTAGTTTTAGTCCATCTCATTCTGGTCTAACTGACCCTACTCCAAACAGAAGCCCTGTTAGTCACAATTTCAACAACATAACCTCGGACAGTTGTGTCCACCCAGATCCAAACTCGGCTATTCTGACTGGTGATAGCATTCTTCACAGTTCTCCTAGGTCTAGTCCTGCTGGTCAAGCTAGTCCTGTCCAAACCACTTTCACAGACATCCATTTAAGTAGAAAGAGTTCCCCAGTGACTTACTCTCAGCACAGCAGCCCTGCACATACTTCTGTTATTGGTAGTCCACCCTGTAGTCCTACTCAGGCAGTAAAAAGTTCTGTAGATATACTGCATTATAGCTCAACAAATGACACTGGAACCATTTTTGGGCACACTGTTGCTCAGACAGGCGACCCGTTACCCATTTCTGCATCACACAGTCCTATTACTTATGGGAAGGTCACCGTCAGCCCAATTCACGAATCTCCAGATCCATTAAGCTCAACAGATCCAAATTCTGATCAGTCATCAGTGAGTTTGTCGAATCAAAGACCATCCTCCCCTGCTGATGCTACTGCGACCCAACCTGCAAGTCCTGCTTCTAGTGTGTCCTCAGCTCAGGATAACACTGTGGTGCTCCTGTCTAGTCATGCTCCTCAACTTGCTGTTGCCAACTCACAGGTTGACCCTGTTCAGACACAGTCTGTATCCAGAACCACAGTTGAAAGTTCTGTACATGCTCAAGATTCAGTTTTGACTCAGACATCTGCAATATCTGATTTGCATAAACCTGCATTGTCAGGAGAAGGGCATGAGTCTGACAGTGAAGCCAGTCCAAGTTCTGTTTGCCCAGTTGTGAGGACGAATAGTAGTGAAGAGAGTGAAAATCATATAGTCACTGACCAAGACAATAAAAACGAGGACAAGTCTGTGTGTAGTTCCACAGAAACAAGATCTCAGACAACTGAGGACACGGATCAAACAAGCATACTACCAAAAGAAGAGGGTGATCGGGCAAAATTGAACTGTGAAGAAAAAAAGGAGAGTGTGGCTTCAGAGCAGGGCAGAATGACTGAGAAGTTTAAGGTTCTTCCTAATGAGAAGGTCCCTTCAGAGGTTAGGGAATCAGTTGTGAGGACAGAAGGACTACAAGACGAGGAGCAGATTTCTTCATTAGGTAAGTCAAGTTTTCATTCTCATGGTAAAATTGTTTCACCCTAAAGGTTCACATGCTGACACCTGGTTAAATTCTGTATATAGATGATGTGGTTTGGTATAAATAATGTTTAGATACATATATAATATTTTTTTTTTGTTTTGTAGGTGTTGATTCATCCTTACTTCCTGAAGACCCTCAGTCGTCTCCCTCGACCACTTTACCTTTACAGCAATCTTCTGCCTCCCCTTTACTTCAAAAACGAACTCCTTCCTCTCCTCTCTGTTCTATGCCAGAGTCTCCTATTCCCCAATTACCATCTCCTTCTGCTACCCTTGGTTCCTCATTACCACCTTCTCCTGTTCCTCCTGAAGATGACCTTGAGGAAGAATCTTCTTCCAGCTTTCCCTGTCCAAAATCTCCTCTAAGGCCCTCCAGGTCCAACTCTTCACATTCTTCATCTCCTCCATTAGAGAACCAAACCCTGCAAACAGAGCCAACAGCTCATCAAAAAGAACCTGTGCTTGAAACAGGGGAAAAAGAGGAGTCTGATATCACAATAACTGCCCAATTTCAAAGCCAGTTTGAGTCTTCAACAATGGAATCAGCCAAAGATGATCACCAGTCACTTGCTGAGAAGTCAATGGATGTTACTGAAAAACCGCAAGTAAGGGAGGTGCAGGAAACAGAAGACGATAAAAAGGAGGAGAATCAGGAGGATGATTGCCTGGAGAACCAGTCCATCTTTGAGGTGAAAGAGGATAAGTCAGAAAGTCCAGTGCTGGACATGGACTCCACCTTTGACAAGGAGGTAATGGACCTCATGACGTCTTCTTCTCCTCCACCTTCACTCCTCAACCTCTCCCCAAGTAGTTCTCCTCCCTTCTCCCGTCGCGGAAAGTGTCGTCCTCTAAGGGCAACTCCTCCCTGGAGTTCCAGACCTGTGGATGATCTGTCCATTCGTCTAAGACAGTCCCCTTTTTCTACTGAAGCCTCCCCTGAAACCTCACCCAACAGGGTTCCTGTCACCCCTCCACCTCTGTCCCCACCGTCTCCTCCCTCATCTAGAGAGTCACCAAACCTAAAGGTAATTCATAAAATGATTTACTGTTCTAAATTTATTTAATTATTTCCCTATTTTTTTTCTATTGTATCTCTATTTTCAATGGTCCATATTTCCATTTTCGCTTCCTTCTTGTCACTTCATTGTGTTAATATTTTTTATCCCCCTCTATCTAAGTCATTTAAGTTTTTTTTTTTTTCAATCCAGGTTCCTCCTTCAGTCACAGTGTTTCCCCTGACTCCGAAGATTGGAATGGGTAAACCTGCCATCTCTAAAAGGAAGTTCTCTCCAGGCAGATCGCGGGTCAAACAGGTAAGGAATATTGACTTAATCCTCCTCTAAGCTCAAACAGATCATATTCCTCCTCTTTGCCTCCACACACAGTTGCATGTTTTTTTGTTTTTTTTTTCATGGTGACATTGTTTCTTTTTGCTTGATATTATTTTCTTTTTTTATTATTATTATTTTTGTGGCTGCATTTTATTTGTTACTGCATTTTATCCTCTTATTTTCCCTTACACCCTCTCCCTCTAACCGTCCTTATGTCTGCCTCCATCTTTTTTGGCCTTCGTCTACTTCATCCTCCTCCTCCTCCTTCCTAACTCAGGGTTCGTGGTGGAGTAACCGCAGGGCAGCAAGCCCCCCCTCATCCTCCCAGGATTCCATGGGGGAGGGCGGGTGGGACAGCCCTAAGCCCCACCCATCGGACTCCCCCCTCTGGAGCATGAGAGTGGTAAACAAGCACATCCTAACTCTCTAACTAACTAACTAATTAACCTGCTCAAACATTCAGTTGACTGACTCCACTTGTTGTGAACATGCTTGTGAAAGTACAGGTGCACCGTGCTTTGTCTTTGCCTGTTTGTGTGTGGCGGCTGATGTTAGCTTGACTAACCGTGTTCTTGTCTGTTTTAAGGTTTTGAAGGAAAATAGTGGTAATGTTCAGGTGATTAACTGATTCAATTGTTGTATGATAGCCAATAATAGCCATTTTTGAAAGTTAAAAAATTGGTGTCATGGAAACATCATTGTCAACAGGAGTGGAGTAATGTGTCTTATTTCTAATTTAATGTAATCAATGAGGAATTAAAAACACTTAAGTAGCTGTTTTAAAGGTTATCCACTTATGTTACTTCCAGATCATGTATGGCTATACTCCAATTGCTGATGTCAGCATGGTCAAATTTGGCAGCAATGCAAAAAGTATTGTTAAACAATGTGTAAGATGAATGAAACCATGTAAATAATTGTATCAATTGTTTACATGATTTCAATCCAACAATCCATCTGATCATACAGTCAGGACACCCGCCGACATCATCGCATTGTCAATGCTTCATTTCATCCGGTCATTACAGAAACACCATTATTTTTCTTATTGTTTGGGTTCAACTTTCACAGAGCCGTGGCTCAGGTTTTCCTGGCAGAAGAAGATCCAGAGGAGGTGGTGTGGGAGGAGGCAGAGGAAGTGGAAGAGGAAGGAGCAGATTGAAGAATCAGGACTGTGTGGCTGTGTCACCTGGAGTAAGAACAATAAATCTAACAGTTCAACTGCTTAACTGCAGTGGCTTTCAAAAGTATTCATTCAAGTGGTATTCATACCTCTTGAAACTTCTCCACATTTTGTTGCAACCACAAATATAAATATATTGTATTGGAGGTTTATATGAAAGATTAACAAAAACTGAAAGAAAATTAAACATTTTTAATAACCATTTTTAAAGTGCAGTGTGAAAAAGTATTCAGCCCCCTTTAGTCAATACTTTGTGGAACCTTTTACCGGAGCTGCAAGTCTTTTGGGGCATGTCTACCTGAACAAGATTAATTTTCTTCTATACGAAAATTTCAAGACACTGAAATTTTTGCCCATTTTCCTTTATGCCCAGTTAGGAGAGCATTTGTGAAAAGCAGTTTTCAGATCTTGCCATGGATTCTGGCATAATCTTTTTTTTTTTTTTTTAACCATTTTATTGTAGCTCTTCAATTATGTTTAAGATGGTTGTCCTCCTGGAAGGGGGATCTATTTAAGATTCTCTCTTTTCTTCCAAGTCTGCCTTGTATTTGGCTCCATCCATCTTTCCATCAAGTCTGACCAACCCTTTTTGTCCCTGCTGATAAAAAGCCCCCCTAGAAAATGATGCTGCCACCCCAATGTTTGACATTTGGAATGGTGTATTTAGAATGATGTGCATTCTGACCAAAGCACCTTCTTCCACTTGTTTGCTGTGTCCCTTGGATGGCTTCTGGTGAACTAAAAAAAATGGGACTTCTTTGTTTTTCTTTTAACAATAGCTTTCTTCTTGCCACTGTGAAATATATTTCCCCACAACTTCATCCCTGACCTCTGATGTGATTTTTTGAGGTTCATGATGCTGTTTCGCTCCCTAATATTCTCTTAACAAACTACTGAGGCTGAGTCAAGGAACAGCTGTATTTGTACTGAGATTAGATTACACAAGCCATCTCTTCTTAGTCATTAGGGCAACATTTGATCATCAGGAAAGGGCCTGAGGCAAGTGGATGAACTTAAAGAAAAGGGGGAGGGTGGTGAATATTTCTGCACACCACACTTTTCAGGTTTTTTTATTTGTTAAATTAAAATCATATTTAATTATTTCCTTTCATACATAATTGTATGCCGCTTTTTGTTGGTCCTGGACATAAAATTCCAATAAAGTATATTTGTTTGTCGTTGCAATGTGACAAAATGTGGAAAAACTCAATACTTTTGTAAGTGTATTTGCTTATTGAGCCATTTTTTTTTTCCTAAGTGTGGCTATGTGGAGGTGTTCCAGCCTAAAGAAGAGGAAGAGAACTCTATGCACAACACAGTGGTGATGTTCTCTACAACAGACCATTTCACTCTGAGACAGGTGCATCCAATATTTCAGAACTTGAATATACATCCCCATTTATTTTTAATCAGATATATTTGTTTTGTATTCTATTGATTTAATATGGTGCTGTTTATTTATTTCTATTGTCGTAAATATTTTTTGTGTTTGTGGCTCTACATTTTACCCTTGCTGCAGGACATGTGTGTGGTGTGTGGCAGTTTTGGTCAGGGACCAGAAGGTCGTCTGTTGGCCTGCTCTCAGTGTGGACAATGTTACCATCCTTACTGCGTCAACGTTAAGGTTAATACACCTATATATTTAAACACACTCAAAATGTGTCGTGTACAACTTAAAACTGAACTTGGTGCTGTTCATTTTCAGATTACCAGAGTTGTCCTGACCAAAGGATGGCGCTGTTTGGAGTGTACTGTTTGTGAAGCGTGTGGTGAGGCCAGTGACCCAGCACGGCTCCTGCTGTGTGATGACTGTGATATCAGCTACCATACCTACTGTCTTGACCCACCCCTTCACACCGTTCCCAAAGGAGCCTGGAAGTGCAAGTGGTGGGTCCCGTGTCCCCATCATCTAAGACTTCCCTCATATTTGTCCTTTTCTCTATTTAATCTGTATTTTACTTTTTGTTTTAACTTGTGTGCCCTCTATATTTTATGGTGCTGTTTGTCATCCTCAGGTGTGTGTGTTGTATCCAATGTGGCTCCACCTCCCCTGGTCTAAACTGTGAATGGATGAACAACTACAGTCGCTGTGGACCATGTGTCAGTCTGAGTCGCTGTCCACTGTGTCACCGGGAGTACACACATGACGACCTTATCCTGCAGTGTCAGCAGTGCGACAGGTAACAATCAACAGTCTGCAGACTTAGCCATCAGTTACATTTGCAACATACGACCAATAAAATAATTTTAATAAGTAATTAGAATCTTTAATTTGTATTTCTGTGTTTCTGTGCTGTATCCCTAGGTGGGTCCATGCTGTGTGCCAGGGTCTCTCTTCAGAGCAGGAAGTGGAGGTTGCTGCTGATGAAGGCTTTGATTGTACACTCTGCAGAACACACGGTCGCGTCCCATACAGTAAGGAGCAGTCCTTATGCTTGGTTGTATGGTTTAATTTTGGACGTACAAACAATGATTTGAATTTGTGTTTTTAGTGAGGTCAGAGAGTTCAGAGTCTCCCTTCATGGCTCAGGTCATTTCCAGGATGAGGGAAGCAGGTAAGAGTTTCGGGAAGTGATGTCAGGCTGTAATTATGTTGTAATTGATGTGGTGCGCACAGAGTTAAAGAGTATTTTGTTATTTCTTTCGAAATTGGGTTCTGTAAGACTCGAAGACCTACACCCAGGATGGCGTGTGCCTCACAGAGTCTGGGCTGTCTCACCTTCAGTCTTTGGTTGAACCTCTAACATCACCACGCAAGTATCGCAGGTAAAGGTTTTGTCAATTTCTACAATGTAACAACTGCTAAAAATAACCACAAATTTTTCCAAGTATACTCATTTGTCATTCTGTTTTTCTTAAGGTGCAAACCCAAACTAAAGCTCAGGATCATCAACCAGAACAGTGTGTCTGTGCTGCAGACTCCAGAACCAGACCTGTCCACAGAGCATGATATTGGCAGAGGTTTGTGATTACTCTTGCACAATAAAACCACATATTGATTTGTTTGTAATTAGTGATGTTTTCTTACCAGATTTTTTTAATTATAATTGCCATTTAGGTGAGTTAGACTGTGAAATGAAATCTGACTCGAGCCCTGAGAGAGACCATGTCCCTGATGATGATGTCACAAAAGACCAAGAGGCTGTTGATTGCAAGAAGAAGAAGAGGAAACCATACAGACCTGGTTAGTAAGGCAGTGAATACCTACACCTGTCTGTCTCAAGTCTTTGAGCTCCTATTCTTATGTCTGTGCCTTTGTTTCTCAGGGATTGGTGGATTCATGGTTCGTCAAAGAGGCGGGAAGATTGGTCCAACCAGATTTAAACTCTGGAGAAAAGACTCCATTGAGATGCTACCAAGTCGTGATGAAGGTGACACTTCAATCAGTAAAACATGATATCTTGTTTGTGTGACTTCATAGCACAAAAAGACTTGAGGTTCATTTTCTTTTAATTCTGTCCATGACTTATAGACACTGAGGTTACAGACCAAGCTCTAGAAAAAGTGAAAAAAAGGTACCGAAAGAAGAAAACAAAACTGGAGGAGGAGTTCCCGTCTTATCTACAGGTAATAAAAATATTTACTGGTGTCATCAATCCAAAAAGCATTGTTCTTATTCGCTCCCTGTCTCACATTGGAACAGGAAGCGTTCTTTGGTCGTGATCTCCTCGATCGGAGCAGACTTGTAGAGAAGAAGGTACTACCAGAGACAGCACGTTGCGGCCAATTGTCAGCAGCAATGGGTCTCATAAAGACCCCTACTTCTTCCGTGCATGGACCCTCACCATCAGGGCTGGTATCCATGGTAGCCAACAGAAGACAAGGAACTCTCCGTGAGTTTTTTTTTTTTTAATTATCATTATTTCTTTCCAGACACTTCATTGTCATTATCAACATTTTGGACTCATTTTCATCTGTGTTTGATTTACATTGTGTGTTTTTGTGAACGTGTTCGAGCAGCAGTGTCCGAGGATCTAGTGGATCTGTCTGATGTCCTCAGCAGTGACCCTCATATTCTAGCCACGGGACATTCAGGTATTCTTTCACCTGTCGTTCATACCTCACCTTTCATTGTTGTGACGTCATTCCATGACATCATGATAACATTGACGTTTAAAAGGATCAACAGCAGTGATAATGAATTCCGGTTGCAGCAGAAGTTATGTTGTTTGAACCTGAGCTCTACAGGGATGCACTGTTCCAGTATGACAACAAAAATATAAACTATGTTTGTTTTTAGGTCAGTTCCATGTTGAACGTTCCCCATCTCCATTTGGTAAGATGCCATGTAATTACCTTGTCTTCTGTTTCCCCTTTACATACCTTTTCTGCCTTTTTTCTTTTAGCTGTTCTCTTTTTAGGTCCCCTTTTAACTGCTTTCTTTAATTTTTCAGATCGTACTGCCTGCTGCTGCTCCTTCTATTCCTGCATGTTTACCTTCATGTCTTGTGTGTTAAGTCTCTCATCTCTCTTTCCCACTTTGTCTTTCTTAGCCGGCCTCGACATTTGTTCCATGGCCGATGACTCGTCTTTGACTTCTGAACCAACTGGAGCCTGTGGACGTGGTCAGAGGGCAGTGCAGGAAGAGTCCCTGGATGCAATCTTGAGTCCCGAGCTGGACAAGATGGTTACTGATGGTGAGTTAGTTTCTTTGTTAATGGTAACCTCAGTGACATGTCTTCCTGTTAGAGTATTGGTTAATGATTGCTTTCTGTTTCAGGAGCCATACTCAGTAAACTGTCCAAAATACCAGGTGAAATACACAGTCTACACACAAAACCAAATATTTGATTATCTAATGTCTGGTCAGCCAGTTAAGTGTTCTGTGTGTTTTTTGTGCCCAGAATTGGAGGGGAAGGATGTGGAAGAGGTGTTCACTGCTGTTTTGAGTCCCAACAGCATCAGCAACCAATCACAGCAAAGTCATCACACACACGTTACTGTTGGGTGCAAGACACATACTCAACAACCAGGTATGAACATCTGCACTTCTCACACAAGGGTAGAGTGACACCCTGCACCGGTTAGACTCTGATACAGATTTTAAATACGGTTTAGACCTTTACTTCACATGTATTATTTTTTATCTCTGTTGCCAGGTGTTACTTATGCACGTTTACCACTGGCAAATGGCCTGATAGGAGCCACATCCCAGCTTGGCAACACCCATAGCACCATTCAGGGATCACTAGCCTACAGGGCATTAGGAGTTCCACCTTCCACTCCTGCATGTTCCAATATGGTGACTGCTTCAGCCAATCAGCCATCAGCAGGAGAGGGAGAACAAGACATGATGTCAGCAGCCCAGAGAGGCATGCTTAAGTGGGAGAAGGAAGAAGTTCTTGGGGAAATGGCAACTGTTGCTCCTGTGCTCTACTGCAACACTAACTTCCCTCAGTTGAGAGAGCAGTATCCAGGTATGGATCAGACACACCACAGAATTAAGTTGTTATACTGAGGACATTCAACAGCCATTATTACTTTGACCTTGACATTTTTTTAATGTCCTGTGAGTTTATCTGCCTCTGCTTTACAGCGTCTTAACAGCCAAACAGAAATGTGCTTGATGACAGATTTGTCTTAGGTTTTATTACATTAAACTGATCAAGAAAGTGAACATTTGAAAGAATGACTATAAGTGGACATAACATCAAATGAAATGTGTGAAAGAGCTATTGTCTTATGAGACTTCTTGCATCTTGACTAACATCATGGTTTATTCATTAATGAAATAATTACAGACTGGACAACCAGGGTGAAGCAGATTGCAAAACTATGGAGAAAAGCTAGCTCCCAGGACAGAGCACCATATGTGGTGAGATGTTTGTTCTTGTTGAACCTTAAGGGAATTAGAATCTTGAACTTGGTAGACTTCTTAAAAAAATAGCACTGCAAAATACTTCTTCATGTGTTTTTCTTCTCAACAGCAAAAAGCTAGAGATAACCGGGCAGCTCAACGCATCAACAAAGTGACACTGTCAAACGACCCAATCAAACGACATCTGCAACAACAACAACAACAACCACCACCACAGCAGCAGCAGCAACACCACCATCATCATCAACATCAACAACATCAACATCAACAACAACAACAACAACAACAACAACAACAACAGCCACCGCCGGCACCACCACCAGTACCATCAATGCCCGCTGGACCTTTTGATCCTGCTTCCATGGAGGTGGACTTGGCTTTTAAAGACCCTCTGAGACCCAAAGAGTCAGAACAGGAGCAGGAGTGGAAGTTCAGACAGGTGAGAAGAAATTAAAAGAACCAAAATAAATCCCACGTTTTTAATAATCATTTATCCTTTTAAAAAATAGTTTTTTCGTTTTTGATTTTTAATGTTAGAGAGAATAACTAAATGTTCAACATAATTTTAATGTATTATGTGAGCCTGTATGACAGGAAATTTCAAAATCTGGCTTTATATGAAACATTTTACCCATTAAAAATGATTACATCGAGGGTCAATTGACATAGTAGGTTTGTGTTTCTTAAGTGTTTTTTAAGTGTTTCTTAAAAATGTCTTACCACTCATTCAAGAGTCCTCCTGCAGAACTGAAGAACTGACATTTTACCTAATTCTCACTTCTCGCCTTCCAGCAAATGCGTCAGAAAAGTAAACAGCTGGCAAAGATAGAAGCCACACAGAAGTTGGAGCAGGTAAAAAAGGAGCAGCTGCAGCAACAACGTATGTTGGCAAATCAGCGTCAGTCCGAACATTCGTCCTCTGAGAGCAACAGCCCCACCCAGCAGCATGAACACTCACAATCAAGACTGCAACTTGATGATGTCTTCCTCAAGCCACAAGCCCCTCCACCTTCTGGATTTTCCTCCCTTCCCCACTCTCCTCACGCATCTTCTCCGCTACATCAGCCTCCATCTTCTCCTCAGATGTTCTCCCCACCATCGTCTCGACCCTCCTCTCCCTGGGATCCTTACAGTAAGCTGGTGGGAACACCACGTCCTGCATCCTCCTCCCAAACTAGCTCTTCATCAGTCCCACAGCAGCAGCACCGTAACTCCCTGAGTGCCTCACCAGCTCAAGATGCCTTTGGTTCTCCTCTATCTCCTGACTCTAAAGCTGCTGAAATCACCAGAACACTTGGACCACAACAAACAGGTAACTCTCTCCTTATGATGTAATTTAATTAATTTTTTTTTTGTGATTTTACTTTTTACTTTTTTACATCTTTTCTGTCCTCTAGGTCTGCAGCAGAGCAGAACAGGTATAATGAGTTCTCCATCTGGGCAAACTAGCGACCTTGCAGCTCGACATGTTGGTGTGCGAGCACCTGAACCATACCAGCGTCAACCCCATAGCACCGGTGTTGGTGTTCGTGTGGCAGGGACAGACCAACTTTTACGGGCTGGAGAGCTAATGCAAGGAGGTGTGTTCAAAGCACCGATGCCTCCTCAGCAAGAGGTGTTTGTAAACTCAACTGTAGGAGGAGCAAGGAGGGAACCAGCCAGACCTATGGAACTTGGCCACACACTTCCACAGAACCAAGACTCTGGATATCCCTCCAGTCCAATATCAGGATTGGGCTCCCCTCACCGCAGCCCTTACGCACAGACACCAGGCACACCCAGACCAGATTATAGCCAGCAGGTCATAGACCCCTTCAACCAGCACTCGCCTTTGACTTCCCGGCCTTCTCCTGATCCTTACAGCAACCCCCAGACACCTGGAACACCACGCTCACAATGTGATTCCTCGTACTTAACAACACCATCCACGTTGAGATTAGACCAGTACAACCAGCAGCCCACTAACCCCCGTCCATCACCCTCGCACCCAATAATTGATCCTCACAATAACAACCCAGGAACACCTCGCCCTTCTGTATCAGAACGTTTTCCCAGATCACCAGGGAGTCAACGGAGCAGTGATCCTTACATTCAGCCTGTAGGTACACCTCGACCTTCACCAGATCCTTATGCCCAGCAGCCATCCACACCACGACCCCATAAGGCTCCAGAGTCCTTCATTCAGAACCAAGTCGATGGCTTCACTCCTAATTCATTAGGTCCTCGATCTTCCCCTATGGCTCCAGTAGAACCAGCAGGCTTCACTGCAACAGCCCAGGTACAAGAAAGGATCACATTTTTGATGCAGTTTTATCACTAATTTCATTATTAATTAATTAATATTAATTAATAACATTAAGGTGGTGTTGCAATTTTAAGGGCTTGACTTTGGAAGTAAAATTGGAGAAGATTTTAAATATAAATATAACTTTTTTTTTTTTTTTTTAGTCTCCAGGAAAGCCACCACAACAACAGCAGCTGCAAGACACATTTTTAAGGACCCCTGCTAGTCAAACCCCAAAGCATTCTGGGATTTCAGAGGAGGCCAACTTCCCTCCAGGTCATGACCTTTTTGAACACATGACACCTGGTCCTTCACAACCGGATAAAACAACATCCAATGAAATGTCAGCATTAGGTGTTGCTTCTTTAGATGGGGCAATAAGCATGCTTCCTCAGCCAGGTGATTCAGAGGAAAAACTGAGACAGGTACATTTTGATTTTTTTTTTTTTGCTGAGCTTAGTACATTTGCTGTTCAAATGTTCTCACTGTATTTTCTGTGTTCTTTCCATTTATCGAGCAGCGTCAACGCCTACGGCAACTCATCTTGAGGCAGCAGCAACAGAAAAGTGCCTTAAGGCAAGAGAAGGGCCTCCATGATCCATCATCTGGATCAGCTGTCCAAACTGTGGCCCCATCTGGTTCTGCCACACCTTGTCAGTGGTCTCAGGAGGACCCCTCTTCCTCAGCTGCTCCTACCGATTTATTTGGGCGCCCTCCACCTCCTTACCCTGGCTCAGTAAGATTTGCTGGTCCTGGACCTGTCATGACAGCTCAAAGATTTCCTGGAGGATTTACAGTAGAGCAGCAAAGAACCTTTATCCCTACTGAGGCGCCGTTCCCCCGTCAAAATGTCACCACAGACATGGGTGTCAGACCAACCATAAGGTTGTAACAGTACCAGAGTCTGCCTATGATCCAGTGTGGTAGCATCGTCTAATTTCTATTCTTTTTTTTTTTCAGATTTGCTCCTCAAGCAGCTGGACTTCAAGACTCATTTCTCCAGCCTCCTCAGGAGGTAATTCCTGGAACTGGTCATGTTGTAGCAGAAGCCGTACCTGTTCAGATGAGAAGACCCATGTCTGCAGAGTTCACTGGCATTCGACAACCTGTTCCTGCCAGCGCTCAACCACACATGATGTCAGGTCAGAAAAGCTCCACCAACTCCCATTTTTCTCCTGAGTTGTTTTTTTTGTTAACTTTCTTTCATTTCACAATTTCAGGTGTTGCCCAACCATTCCTTCCCCGCTCCCTCCCTATCCAGCAGCACAGCATAATGGGACAGCCCTATATTGAGCTGCGACACCGGGCACCTGAAAACCGCTTCAGGCTGCCCTTCACCATGCCTGCTGCTGGTTCTGGGGCCTCACCTTTGCAAGCCAAAGATGCCCAACAACCTCTGGCCAGGCCCTGTCAAAACGTCAGGATTTGTGAGACTGCTTTGGGCCAGCAAGTGACAGAAGCAAGTATGGTGGAGCCTTTAAATCAACAGCACCTTATTCACACAGCATCAGTGTCCACACTACATGGTGCGGATGGGATAGAAGTGCATCTGGAGGGTGAAGACTCAGCTGTGAAAGACCTTGAGGATGTGGAGGTGAAAGATCTGGTTGACCTCAACCTGAACCTGGACCCTGAAGATGGTATGAATGAAGACAGAAATGCAAACCATATTTGTGATAATGTTTATTTATTCAGTTCAGAATTATCGTTGGGGGGGTTCAAATATAAAATGAGCACATGAATTGGGCTTCACACTAAAAGCATGTCACATTCGCTCTTTCCCTTTGTTATAAAGAGACTATAAACTACACGGTTAAAACCTTGATGTTTGTGGTGTAACTTGTGGTTTGCCCATTTTCAGGCAAAGAAGATTTAGATTTAGGTCCCAACGACCTGCACCTGGATGATTTCCTTCTCTCAGGGAAGTTTGACCTTATTGCCTATGCTGACCCCGAGCTTAACCTGGAGGACAAGAAGGACATGTTTAATGAAGAGCTTGACCTGGGTGAGCCAGTGGAGGAGAAAGAAGGAGTTAGCTCCAGTAAAAAGTTAGAGGGACAGGCTCAAGAGATGGACCAGATTAAACAGGAAATGAAAGGAACAGCAGTAACTACAGCACCTGGTGTTGTTAATGCTATCAGGACTTTGGAAAACAGTTCATGTGGTTCCTCCCTCATCCTCAACATGGTAAGAACATCTTACCTTTATCAATTAATAATGGTACAGTATGTTAATGTGAACATGTGCGTCACTTGACTCAATCAATCAATGCTCTCTGCCTGCAGGACAAAGACTCAGGGGCCAAGGTAAAACTTGCCACCCAGGAAGAGCCTTTTTTGTCTGGCGTTACACCCAAACTTGAGCCTTCCTCCACTCCCGGTAAACTTTTTTATTATTATTATAATTACCAGGTTGTATTTGCTGAACTCTTGCTGTCCCTCTCATGCCTATTGTCTCCCTCTCTTTTGCCTTCTCCACAGGTCCCCATCCTGTCTTCCAGCAGCAGAGATCCCTTGGACCTGCATCCCTTCTCACTCCAAACTCTCAGGCTCCTCCCCCTGCCTCTCCTCTACTTCAACCTCGCATCCTCCTAAACCCTCAGATGCAGCCTCCGCACCCAGGAATGGCCAACCAGACACAGACCCAAGGTCAGACCATCATCCCTCCAAACCAGAACACATTAAAGAGGCCACTGCTCTTAGAGGAGCAGCCTCTGCTCCTACAGGACCTCCTGGACCAGGAGCGTCAGGAGCAGCAACAGCAGAAACAGATGCAGGCACTGATCCGACAGAGGTCCACTTCTGAGCCTCTTTTTCCCAACATGGGTAACATGGCTAGACTCATATAGACCTTGGTTTGCTTGTTGTTTTTCAATGTGTTTCATGATTCTAAAGTTTATGTCTGTTTGTGTTTGTGCAGAGGAATTTGATTCCATTTCCGACCCCATCATGAAGGCCAAAATGGTGGCTCTGAAGGGAATCAATAAAGTAATGACTCAGGGTAACTTGGTCATTAACAGGTAAGACCTTTATTTTTTGTATATTTTTTAAGGAGATCCAAATATAGTTTTATTGTGTTCCTATTGTGTATATCCTGTTATCCTCAGGTTTCAGCAGGCTCCATCTACAGAGGCACCTAGTCCAGAGGGACCATTGCCACCTCCTAGCCAGGCAGGACAGGTAAACCAACTCCCTCAGTTATTATTTATGTTTAATCTGTCTACTTCTGCTGACATTCATTTGTACTCATCTTCTTGTCAGGAAGGGAAGGTAAATCCTCAGTTTATGCGACCCAACCCTCCAAACTTTGGCCCAGGTTTCATCAGTGAGTGTCAGAATCTACATGACTAGTATGGTACTGTTGAATATTTGAGATGAGTTTTAACAAATTAATCCTGTTGTCCACAGATGAGTCTCAGCGGCGTCAGTATGAGGAATGGCTGGGTGAGACACAGCAGCTCCTGCAGATGCAGCAGGGCCTCCTGGAGGATCAGATTGCCTCCCATCGTAAGACAAAGAAAGCACTGTCAGCCAAGCAGAGGACAGCCAAGAAGGCAGGCCGTGAGTTTGCTGAGGAAGACGCTGTGCAGCTACGCTATATCACGGAGCAGCAGGGCACTGTACAGAAACAACTTGAGCAGGTAAAGTATATATGAACTGACACACATACAAACATGACTGTGCTTACCCATCAGCTAATTAACAAATGTATGTTTAGATACGGAAACAGCAGAAAGACCATGCTGAGCTCATTGAGGATTATAGGACTAAACAGCAACAGCAGAGGGTGCTGCAACAGCCTACCACTGTGCCCATGATGCCTGCTGGAGCTCCAACTCTCCCGCAGAATATGCTCCCACAGCCCATGGTACCCATGCAGATACGCCCTGGAGGACCAGTACCAGCTTGTGTTCCTAACGTAGGTCCAGGATGGACCCCTGGGAGTGTGGCTTCACCACATATAGGGCAGAGAATGCCTCATCATCTGCCTCCTAAGATACCTCCCACCCAGGTTCCAAACCCAGGAATGGTTCCTGGTCTCTCTGGCTCACCAGCAGCATTTAATAAAGGGTTGGTTGTTGCGGGAGGAAACGGGGCAACATCAGAGGGAGCTGCTGCCAGTGCCACTGGTGCACCACAGGTAATAGAATAAAAACGAATGTGTTCAAGGGACATTCATCTGTCAAAAGAAAAATAAAGTTGCCACAATGGTTTTCTATCTAATGCAATTTTTTTGGTTTGTGTAACAGGTGAAGTTTGACGACAACAACCCATTTAGCGAAGGATTCCAGGAGAGAGAGAGAAGGGAGCGTTTGAGAGAGCAACAGGAGAGGCAGCGAGTACAGTTGATGCAAGAGGTACAAAATTACAAAATATTTATCCTCAATAGCAAAGTATTATTGTAAATATATATATAATCCATCAACCTGTTTTACTTCTGTCCTTAGGTAGAGCGTCAGCGTGCTCTGCAGCAGAGATTGGCACAAGAGCAACAAGGCCTTCTGGGAGCATCCATGGCTACTGGAGGCGGAGTTGTACCTCATCCTGGACCAACTGCTGGCTTAGCTGGAGCCCCTCCGCGAGGCATTGATGGTCACTCTCAGCTACCTTTCTTTAGCTCTGAGCTGCCGCAGGACTTTCTTCAGTCCTCGCCATCTTCCAGACCTCCTCCAACTCAGCATCAAGGCCAAGTGGTCCTTCACCAGGGCTTCACTAGATCTTCACACCCGGGAGCTCACCCAGTGCACAGACCTCCAACTGGCATTGCTCAGCCGCACCTTTTAGCTAGGCCCGTTCTCCAAGGACCCAGTGGGTCTTTAGTTCAGGGGCAGCTGCGGCCAGCAGGTCCGGTAGGTGTTGGACCACACATGGCTCACATTGGAGGCCAGGGTCAACAGGCCCCCAGAGAAGGTTCCTCTCTGCAACCTTCTGTCCTCTGTCTCTACCCTGATGCCGCACTTGACAATAAACCAAAGAAAGACAGGAAAAGGGATGAAGATAATGCCATTGGGGGAGGAGCCAGAACGCCCCTGTCTTCTCATTCTGATGACATGACAGCCCCACCCACTCCTGCACTCTCTGATGCCTCCTGCTCAACACCGACTCGTGGTGGTGGGGATCAATCTGATGCCTCATTTACCGGTCTGGCTTCTTCTTTTGAATTGGAGCGGCAGGTGTCTGTTGGGGCAGCAGCCAAGCACAGACAAGCTGTCATGGGTCTAGAGTCTCAGCGAGGCCCCCTGGAGGTCAAGGTCTGCAGCTGTGTCCCTATTGATTTGTCCTTGATTATGTCCTGTATGCAATTTACATTTGGGTCTGTTTCCCTGTCTTCTGTTCAGGAGGAGCGTGATGATGTCAGAGCATGTGTAGTAAAAACTGAAGTGGGAGAGGGGCAGGAATTCTCTTTTCCTCTCCGCGGAGGTGGGAAAGAAGGAGACTCAGGAAAGGAACTGCTTAAGCACTTGCTGAAGGACAAGTCATCTCCTGCAAGCACACCATCGCCCACTGGACAAGTCCCACCCCCTGCTCTTCGGCAACTGTCCAGTGACAGCATGAGGTCTGAAGAGGAAGAGAGGCCTCCCTCCCAAGGCTATGTAAGAATCCTTCATAATCTGAATGACTTCAAAGGAGGTAAATCTATTTGGTAAAATTTTTATACATTTTTTGCTTTTAAAAGGTGATGCTGGGCAGTCCAGATGTGGATGCTTTGGGCAGGAAAAAGACGCAACAGCGTTGTAAAAGGCAGGCTCGTCCTGAGAAGGACAAAGTTCAGCCCAAATACAAGAGGAGGAAGAAGGAGGAGGAAGAAAAGCCATTGCACTGCTCCACTTCATCACCCTCTGAACCGCTGATAACTCATCTCAGACAGGTACACCTAGAACCTGACATCTACTTAGTGATTGTTTAAGTTGATCAAATAAAATAATAGATATATGCCAAAAAAGACCCTTAACTAAGTAATTAATCACTGATTTTTTTTTTCCCCTTTTCAGCTCACAGTTCTCCCTCTTATGGAGCCAGTGCTGAGTGTTGATCTCGGGCTTTTCCCCCCATATGGCAGCTCATCTTTAGGCAAAGACTCAAGGTTGACAGGCTCCTTTGGTAATGCTTGTCTAGATGGAGTCACCGACTACTACTCTCAACTCATTTATAAGGTATTACTGTGCTTCAACAATAATGCTCATTATCTTAAAGCAAAACAACGTCACCAAGATTGTGCTAAAGTAATAAAACCAAGTGAAGCCCTGTTTCATTTTATTTACATTTGTGAATAATTTAGTGGTCTAACCATCTCTGCCATTTTCCTCACCAGCAGAACAACCTCAGTAACCCCCCCACTCCTCCTGCGTCCCTACCACCAACACCTCCACCTGTTGCCAGGCAGAAGCTGTTGAATGGCTTTGCCACCACTGAGGAGCTAACCAGGAAGGACATCAGCGAGCATGAAGGTAAGATGGTAACTTTTCACTAGGGATGTCTGATATTAATATTATCGATAACCAGTATGAATCGATACCAATATATGCAGGTGATTTCCCCTGAATTAGTGTGACACCAGACTAAAGGCATTCCATAAATAACTGTGTACAACATAAACACATGTCGATGAAGGTTCTCAGTAGTAGTAGTGTGAACATAAACACACTATTTCAATATAATTTATAGGAAAATGACACATTTCTTTTTTACCGTTTTGTCTGAAACAGTCCTATGATTCTGTGTGCTGCATTTAATGTAAACAAGAAATATCTAGTGTTGGACAGAATAACTTTCCAAAAACATTGTAAACCAGGCTCATTCAGCCTCACAACAATAGTCAATATAAATGGGTACAGATAGAAACAGCTGCATTATAAGAATAAAAAACCCTCCGTAATGAGAGAAAAAAACATTTCAGCATCATCACAATGTAAACGACTCTTCTCGTTTATGACACGAGAGACGACAACGGACGGCGTTTCACTGGCAAATGTCTGAGAAATACTTATTTAGAAAACGATTAGTCCTAACGTAGCCCGGCTACAGAAACTTCACACGTTCGGTAAGACCAGCGTCTTAAATGGGAAAGAGTGGCTGGTTCTCCAGGACGATGAACTCCTTGAAGTTTGTCTGATTTCTTGTGCTCTTCTCTGTTCTTTACCACATTTAACTCTTTTGCTCTCTTGTCTGTCTTTGGGAGACAGCTGCTGTCCATTTTTGTTTTTTTATACTTGATAAAATATACTGCATATAGTCGCCTCGTAATAACATGTTAAAATCTTCCCCCCATCCTCACATGACCAGCTCCTTGCAGTCATTACAGTTTTCTATCCACAAAAAACAAAGTGTCAGTAGTACTGACTCAGGACCCCATGAAGAAGTCCAGCGTATTTGCCGAGAACAGGGCTTTAGCATCAGATTTTGAATATCTGTGAAAAAAACGATATTAAAAAAAGGTTGCTCATATCGGCCCACTATTTAACAGTAGACTGATATATTGGCCTTCCCTACTTTTCACATTTTGTTTTTCTATTTCACATTTTTACTCAGCCAACAATGTGAATTTGCTGCTTTTTTCTCTTTTATCTTAGTTAAAGGCACATCAGGGCTAAAGCCAAAGGATGAGCTTCTGGCTATAAACCATGCTCCCAAGACTGTGGATGTCCCTGCCTCCTTGCCAACTCCACCTCACAACATACAAGAGGAAATCAGGTAAGCCCTACTCTCTAACAAAGCATGTTTTAAGCTTTTGTTAAATAAGATGATGCACTCTCCAAAAGATGCTGACGATGTGACTGTGATCAGGCCGCCAGAGGGTGCTCTTGTTCAACTCTTGTTCTCTTGTTTAACTTTCACAGGGTCCAGGACTCTTCAGCGCGAGACACTCCAGACAGCTACGTCCCATCGTCATCTCCAGAGAGTGTTGCAGATTTTGAAATCAGTAGGTATCCAGACCTCTCCTTCATAAAGCTGGAACAACCATCACCAAGTCCATCACCTCCTTTACCCATCATACCCTGCTCCAAAGGCAAAGGTGAGTTCTCAATGAAAAAACAAGGTTAATGTCAACAGCGGAGGAATACATCTATGGCCCACATCTAATGTCCATTGTTGCCCTTGTATCCAGCATCTGCTTTGAAACAGGAAGTAAAGGTGGAGCCAAACCTCCAGAATCGTCAGTCCTGCTCTAACACAGACCTTGTCACAATAGCAATAACCCTAAACCCTGCTGCAGCACAGGTAAGCATTTGTTTCTTTGATAATTTTTTTAATGGCTGCTTCCTCCTAATGACGTCAACATTCTGTGTGTCCAGAATGTTGCAGGGGTGATGGCAGTGATGACGCAGCTGCTACGTGTCCCCACCCCGCTTAATTATCAGCTGAGTCGAGCGGTGGGCATGGAACGGGGTCTTGTGGCAGGAATGCAAGTATCACTGCCTCAAGTAAGTGTCACCCACTCATTCAACCAAAGTCAATTAACTGAGGTGATAGTGAGGGTAGTAATTGTTTTGTTTTTGTAGGGTCAAACAGGCCTCAAAATGCAGAGAGCACCCTCTACTGGAAACACTGGTATGTCTTCTACTTTTTCATGTTTTTCTGTTTCTTCATTATTCTTCCTTACTCAGTGATGATATAAATGATTTCGTTCCGCAGGTACCAGGATGGACCTCGGGCTGCTTGGCAACTCTGCTGTAGCCAGACCTCAGTGCTGCAGTTTCTGCAAGGTTCTACTGGGAAACAGCGTCCGCATCGTCAAAGAGATAAAACCAGTATGACTGTTCCGAATCTGGTATTAATGCAGAGAGGGGAAACAGAGACAGGAATGTAACTGTTTCTGTTTTATTCTGTTGCAGGAAGGACAATCTGGACCAGGTCCCAGCTTGGTCTTCTGCAGTCCTAATTGTTGTACCTTGTATACAAACAGCCTGCAGAAACCAGGGAACAAGGTACAATCACTGTCACCATTTTGTTTGTTTAATACACTAAAGCCAGGCTTTACATTGTGCCACTTTCTGTAGCCATTCTGTTGTTCAACACGGTATGAGTGAAACACAGGGATGATCAGTTCAAAGCATGTGATTTGTGTGCTCACACTGATGGTATCTGATCTGATGGTAGAGTGGGACTGGACTGCTCAAACTGCACCACCATTTAAGACACGTCTGACATCTGTAGTCAAAGCATCTTTGGTTAAAAGCGTCTAATGTAATGTAATACAAATAAAGATGAGGAGGAGGGGGAGGAAGCTGGTAGTGTGAGATGGTGGATGCTCACAGTTTCTTTATGACACATAATGAAAATAAGAGATTAAAAAAATCTTGGCAAAGCTGGCTCAAAATAGCACACAGTACACAAACCTTAATGCCACCCTGCCTGGTATCTTCAACTACATGACTGGTAAACTTCATTTGATAACATAATGTTTAAGAGAAAAATTATTTAAAGTTCAATGATAATTAAAAGCCCCTTTTCACAATGGGACATTTTATTGTATTGTTTATTGTATTGTATTGTTATTGTATTGTTTTATTGTCTCTTCATAATTGACGCAGTCCTACAAAGAGGAACCATTAAGGATGTTTTGCCACATGGAAAACACTTTAAATTTAAACAGTATAACCATAAATATGGTGTTTTCAGTTACATCACCAGTTTCTCTCTGTCTTTGTCTTGTCTCAGCCTGTGTTGGAATCCAACCCTGACCACTTGCCTGTGGTCAAAGTGCACCAGTATAACAACAACATGTCTTCCATCGCCGTGCATGCTCTCCCTCGCACCCCTCAGTCTCCTCCCCACAGCGCCACCCCAACTATGTCCTTCCCACCAGCCTCTGCAATCACGATGGCGTCTAAGTCCCGCATGGAGAGCCTCAAGGTAGGCATGGCCCTGGCAAGTTTGAATTATGAGGAACATAGTGAAGGTGAAGAGGTCGCTCATTTTGGATTTTGGACATTTTGTTTTTGTAGGTAAAAGTGAAGCTGAAGCCCCACCCTCGAGCAGTTCCTGGTGGAGAGGAGTTTATTCGCCCTGGGAAGAAGTTAAAGACTTCACGTTGGAGACGTTGGAACATCAGCATCATACTGAGCCGGTAACTTGGAGTCAGACATTTAACATAACACTGATTAGATTTCCTTCATCATAACAACAAACTCCACGACACACTCTCATCATCCCTCACCATTCACCATGTTGTTTCATTTAACCTCAGGGGTCCTGGGCTTCCTAATGAAGTGGTCACCATGCCAACCGAAGAAGAAGTGGACATTCTGCTGAAGAAGATGGGTACTTGTCTCCGTCCTGACCCGCTACCCAAGGACCAACGGAAGTGCTGCTTCTGTCACCAGCAGGGGGATGGACAGACTGATGGTCCTGCTCGACTGCTGAATCTAGACCTAGACCTTTGGGTAAGTCCCCAATTGTGTTTTTTGGGGACGGGGATTTGCAGCTGGTACTGCTGTGAGTGTTGGTTTATTGTATGTGTTTGTGCGACAGGTACACCTGAACTGCGCCCTTTGGTCCAGTGAGGTTTACGAGACTCAGGCGGGTGCTCTCATCAACGTAGAGCTGGCGCTGCGACGAGGACTAACCATGCGCTGCGCCTTCTGCCAACACACCGGTGCCACAAGCGGCTGCAACCGCCTTCGCTGCACCAACACCTACCACTTCACCTGTGCTCTGCAGGCACAGTGCACGTTCTTCAAGGTAACACAGCAAAGAAACATAAACCCAGGAGCATTTTTTTTTGTTTTCACTGATCTCACTCACTCTCTAATGTTGTGTCCTTCAGGACAAGACCATGCTTTGTCCAATACACAAGCCGAGGACTATGTCTATCAGTGGGGACAGATCATCCAGTGCCTCACCCTCCTCCACGCCGGGGTCCACGCCCAACACACCGGTGGCACTGCCATCCGACCCCTATGATTCAGAGCTGCATTGCTTTGCAGTATTTCGACGCGTGTACGTGCAGCGTGATGAGGCGCGGCAAATTGCAGCTCTGGTCCAGCGTGGTGAGCGCCAGCACACCTTCAGAGTTGGCGGACTGTTGTTCCGTGCTGTTGGCAGGCTCCTCCCCAACCAAATAAAAACTTTCCACAATCAAACATCCATCTTCCCAGTTGGTTACCATGCCAACCGCTTCTACTGGAGTATGCGGTACTCCAACAGGTAGGTCCTGGCCCGGGTGCCGCATCACCCTTTTTGTCATATCAAAATTTGTTGTTTTAACTTTTTCATAGCTCAATAGTTGTTTTACATTGTTAGTAGTGGCAACCTGGGAAAAAGGGCCAAGGTGAAAGAAGAAAAAGAAAACTTATAAGTTGTTTGATTTAATAAGTGGTTTCTTTTTTATCTGCAGACGATGCAAGTACATGTGCTACATTGAGGAGAATGACGGTTTGCCACTGTTTAAGGTCAAAGTGGTGGAGAAAGGTCACGAGGATGTCATTCTGAGCGGATCTTCACCTAAATGTACGACATTCAATTGATATTTTTATATTGAACAGTACAGGCTCACAATACCCTATAACTTAGTTCATGTTTGTCTCTGTCTGTGCTTGCAGCGGTCTGGGATCAGATTCTGGAGCCCATCGCTGACCTCAGGTCCAGCACTGAGACCCTGAAGCTGTTCCCTGTTTATCTGAAGGGTGAAGATCTGTTCGGTCTAACAACATCAGCTGTGACCAGGATCGTTGAGTCTGTACGTCTTCAAAGCACACACTGTGTTATACTACCTTGCCCATGACCTAGAGAACCTTCTTCAACACTCTGTTATGTTCGTCTTGACAACTGTTTTAAATCTGTTTGTGCCCGTGTAGTTACCAGGAGTGGAGGCATGTGAACGCTACTCCTTCCGTTATGGCCGGAACCCTCTCATGGAGTGGCCATTGGCCTTCAACCCAACAGGCTCTGCGCGCTCTGAGCCTAAAGCCTGTCAGGCCAAGAGGTACAGGAGTGAAATCCAAAGTGTCCTTCTGGAAGGAAGTCTTCCCGTCTTTAAGTTCATCATTTAACTCCCCTTAATGTTTGTCCCAGACCAAACCTGCTCACCAGCGTTGCCCCGCGATGTCAGGGCACTGTTGGCTCCATTGTCGGCTTGGTTCCTGGCGTCATCTCTCTCTCACCAGGCGAGGCGGTGACAAGTGGTCATCAGGGTCGACACTCCAAGTCGGCCCAGTACCGCCGCATGAAGGCAGAGTGGAAGAGCAATGTGTACCTGGCTCGATCTGGTATCCAGGTGAGATTGAGGACCGCACAGTGGTCACATGAGCACATTAAGTCCATCAGCTCCCTGAATCTTTGGCTGTATGTGTTTACAGGGTCTTGGTCTCTACGCTGCCAGAGACATTGAGAAATGCACCATGGTCATCGAGTACATCGGCACCATCATCAGGAGTGAAGTTGCTAATCGAAAAGAGAGGCTGTACGAGTCACAGGTAACGCACGTGTGCATGCAGAACTGACAATGCTTAATAAAAAAGTATCAAAAAGTAATTTTTGCAATTATAACTTTATTACCAAATGTAATCGTCCATTGCTGTGGTGTGTGTGTGTGTGTGTACATGTAGAACCGTGGCGTGTACATGTTCAGGATCGACAATGACTTTGTGATTGACGCCACCATCACAGGAGGACCTGCCAGGTGAGACGGGTTAATGGTGATGACAGAGGCATGTCTGAGACTTGACATTTGAGCTGAATTAAGAGTTTGTGTGTGTTTAACAGGTACATCAACCACTCATGCGCACCAAACTGCATCACAGAGGTGGTGACGGTGGAGAAAGAAAACAAGATCATTATCAGCTCCTGCAGACGCATCCAGAGAGGAGAGGAGGTGAGCAGCACTCAGTTTAATGTAAAGAAAGTATGACTAGACCAAAGAAGCGGCAAGTGGGTGCTAACATGTTTCAGCAGTAGGGGGTGACCTCAAACTACTTTTAATCAGCAGAAATTCTGCATATATTTTCAATTGTGGCAGCCATCAGCTCCTTATATTGTTCCAGGATATCACAGGGCTGATCATTTTATATGTCGAGATAGAATTGCTCACACGGTACGTTCTGATTGTCAAGTGCAACTGGACTGCTCACACTGTAACATCATACTATAACGTCGGACTCCAGTAGCTAGAATTGCTTTGGATAAGAGTGTCTGCCAAATGAATTGAATTGAAATGTAATTTAAATAAATATGAGGAGGAGGGAGATAGATTTATTTTAAGCTTTTTAGAAAAAAACTTTATTGACAGTTGTTGCAAAAGTAAAAAAAAAAATACAATTATGGTCCATTGGGGGGAGGAAGCAGAAGAAGTCGGTAGTAGGACATGCGCAGATGTTCACAACTTCTCTGAGACACAATAAGAATAATGCACAGCAAACAAAAACTTACTTCCCTGACGATTGTGCGATTCTGTGATCAGACAGAAAAGGAAAGGTGATGACAGCGAAGTGTATAGACAAGGAAGCGTCTTATTAGACGTGGTCAGACTGTCATTTCTGCCGTGCTGTCTCCTGTATGTCACTGAGTGAGCTATGGTGGAGGTGGAAATGATGAGCAAATCAGCAGGATTTTAAACTTATTTTCAAAAAAGGCCCAGATAGTCCCACAACTGAAAAGTCACGACAAAGTCACACAGTGTATGCCAACCTTAAGTGATGAATTTTGTTCCCTTCCCTCCTCTCCTTCTCCCCTCCTCTCCTCAGCTGTGTTATGACTACAAGTTTGATCTCGAGGATGACCAACACAAGATCCCGTGTCACTGTGGAGCCGTCAACTGCCGCAAATGGATGAACTGAACACATTCACGCACACCAACACACACTGGCAGCTCTTACTCACCTCGGTGCTCAAACTGGACATCAACAGCCCACTACCCTGTGGGTGGAGCTCAGCTTCATATCGGAAGTGATTACTTACATAATAACCATGAGACTAATAAGTGGAGGGGCGGGGCTGTACAGGAGGGGCGGGGCTAAAGACGAGGCTGGTCCTCTGAGTGTATACTATGTCAAAGGGACGTTTATTCATAATGTTGCACTAAAGAAAAAAAATCAATGGAAAATCAACAGAAACAGTTTCCATATAATGTACTTGATTCCACAAGACCCTCCCCCTGCCCCTCCCAGTCTTTGTTAATTTTCTGTAAAATAAGATTTTGTTTGTTTGTTTTTTTTTTTTGTATTTATTACTGAATGAAGCTATTTTCTAATCTGCGGTGGTCGGGAGTTGTGGAGTGACAGCTGTAAATACGTGTACAGAGATGAGGTGTCACCTGCTCTCCAGCAGGGGACAGCATGTGATCAGATAAAAGACTGTGAAGCTATGTGTTTTGTCGCCATTACAACACCGCCGCTTTGATTGTCTTTGTTAATTTTGGAATTTTTTTATTATTTTCGGATGTAAAAAAGTGCGACAATAAGATGTTTGTTTTTTTTGGGTTTTTTTTGGAAAAATGTGGAAACTGATTTAGAATCATTTACAGAAAATAAAATATTTTACATCATGAACAAGAATAAGTCAGATCATTGCAGGCACTTTATTCTGTCACCCCTGCAGGTTCCATTTTCTTAAACAACCCTTTATGCTAGCACAAATTCATGACTGAATTGATGAAACGCTCGATAGTGGTGGTCAACTGGTTATAGAAGCAGACATGGGTCCACAGGGCTTCAGGTTTAAATCCAACAGCTGACGCTGAGATGCTCTGGGCATAGCACCATCCCAACCCACACAAATTCCAGTGGGCTCACTGCCCATGGGATGGCTCCCAATATGGAGGGGCGGTCTTGGAGGCTGCTGCCTGTGTGGCCTGTTAGTGGATAAAAACTCTCTTAGGTTTTCATAGGAAAACAACGCTTTGACCCCTGAGGAACATCTCTGAGGACCAGAGATGGAGGAAGATTTTATCTTCTTTACAGTAAAAACACAAACGTCTGTCTTTCTTTTTCAGGCATGAAGGTGAATCCTTATCTAGCTGAGCTGAGTTCAATGATGTTTATATTTATACTAACGATACTGTCAGTACAGGTTGTTGTTAAACTGAAATGTCATTTGGTTTTCGTGGAAACCATTCTGCTGTTTGATGTCACTGTATATGCAGAAAGACTATCTTTTCATGTTATCTTCATGTTGATATTGTACTATCAACTTCAGCACGACACTTCAGCTCCTCCTCCTCAGGGAGAGGTGTGTTTCTCCAAACCCTCTAATAATAACATCAGGTTCTGTCATTGGTACTTTAGTCAGCTGAAGACCTCCATGTTGAGAGGAGGAGTCAGGAAATATAAAGACAGTGGGACAGGTAGACAGGAAAGGAATTGGGATGAGCAGAGTTTATTAATGGTGTATTTCCAAATCTGGAGGCTGAACATTAAAAAGGTAAAGTTGTTGATTTTATTAATTTAGATAATTGAGTTAAACATCAAAAAAATTTTGAGTGTCAAGTTTTAATTAGCTGCAGTACAGCAGTCCACCAGCAGGTGTTAGTACTATATTCTTGGTTCTGCATGTTGAAATGATCAAGAAACAAAGTTTTTTTTTATGTTTTTCTTCTGCAACCTAGCTGTTGAATCAGTCAACATTAACCACACTTATTGCATTCCTTGGCTAGGCTAACCCCAAAGGTCGAACCTCCAAAAAGGCGAGTTTTCAGATGTCTTCTCACGGTGTTTGGTTTCACTTGTTGTCTCAACAGATGTTTTACCTGATAACCTGTTTCCCATGATGCAACAGAAAACATGGTTCCAGCAATATTTCTACTGCAGTCATCAAATATCTGCAGTCAGGTGTCGTCTGTCCATACGTGAGAGTGGGCTCATGATGTAACTGTGATTGGCATTTTGTGTACAGGAAACCGAGGTATTTATAATGTCCTTTCTGGATGGACAGCCAGATGGAGCTGGGGATGATGAAGTCAGAAAGGACGCTCTGATTGCATCATCAGGTGAATATGATGATGATGTCACCCACCAACGGGTTCGGAGCTTTTCCCTCAGGGCTTTGTCCGGTCGCCCCTCAAGTCCCCGTATAACTCGGTCAAAGTTATCAAAGCTGATGCAGCATCACGATGGACCCACACCTCCCTCTGGGAGCACCAGCACTGGCTCACATCAACCCAAATCTGCACGCAGGTAAGCAGTGTCGCCTAGTGGTCAGGCAATCATAGTAGAGGAACTTTTGCTTAAGTAGGACATAAACTGCCAGTTTTTCCATTTGTGGCAGCCATCTGCTGCTCACACTGTACGAGTGAATCAAAGAGGTTGTCAGATCTCAGCTCATGACTCGTTGCTCACACTGTACGATCCTACGTCTGATTCCTGTAGCCAAAGTGCTTTGGTTAAAGCTTCTGCCAAATATAATGCAATTTAATGTTAATCAAGACGAGGAACAAGAAGAAGAAGCTGGTAGTGGTAGATGTGCAGATGTTAATAGTTGCACCCTGCGACACAATGAGAATAATGCTCAGGCAAACAAAAAATAATTTTACTGACAATTGTGTCATTCTGTGATCAGACACGGAAATGAAAAGGTGACGAAAATGTGTATGGACCAGGAAATGTCTTGTAAGACATGATCAGTCTGGTCTGTCAGTTCCACCGTGGTGCCCCCTGTTGACTGGTTTTATCTTCTGTATCTATGTATATTCATGCATGTGTGGCATGTTTGGGAGGAATTTGAGTGAAAAATCAGGGCTTGGCTTTAACCTCTCTGTCCATCTCTGTCCATTTTTTGTGTCTCAGGATGAGCTTCAGTGGGATCTTCAAATCTCCTGCCAAGGACGCAAACCATCAATCATCGTCATCTGGGTTCAAGCTGTTCTCACGAAGCAGGAGAGACAAGGCCAGAGGTATGTGTTCCATCACTGATTAGTCACTGCTGTCTTCTTTATTGGACACAGTTAATTCACGACAAGACACATGACGTTCTTATGTATCACAGACGGGGGGCGTGGTTAATGCAGGGAGTTACACAGAAGAAGAAAGAGAGAGGGAGAGATTTAGGTAAACATAAGACTAACAGCCAAATCTTCTGACACCAAAGTGAGAAGTCTGCCCCCAGTAGTGACATGGAGGAAGAAAAAAAGACAAGTTGAAATTAGTGCAACAAGGAACACAGGAAGTCCAGGTCCAACATGCAGAAAGGAAATATTGGTGGAGGATGAGAAGAAGGATGGATGTGGAAAAAGCCTGTAGACATTCTGCATTAACAGCAGTAGCATAGGACAAGGGTATAGGATGGGTGGATAGAGAGGCACTGAGACAGCAGTCAGATCCCTATGTTCTGCATTTCCTTCCTCTGTCCACCAGGAGGAGGAGGGGACAGATTTATCAGACAAGAGTACAGAGTAACAAAGGTTTTTTTTAAGAGGTGGTCATCCAACAGTAGCATTTAAGAGAATGGAAAGTGGACTGGAAGTATCTGCTAAATGTAAATATACGACAAGTCGGCAGTGAGACGTTAACATACGTTTCTCTGTGAGCTAAAGTCACTGTTCTCTATGAAATTTGGTAAAGACACATGAATTTTTTTTTTTGTATTTTTTTTTTGTTGGGAAGCTGGGTTCCCCCCAATAGATGTCTGAAGCTTTGGAAAATGAAAAGAAAATGTCAGAGAGTGAGATAACGATAATTCTGTTGTGTCTACAGTCCAGGTAGTGACAACACAGCTTAACATAGAGACTCTCTTTCTCTGTCTCACCATGTGTGCTGCTCTAGCATGTCTGTCTTTTATGCAAGGACACATTTAATCAGAACAGCTCACACACAATAAGCTGCTGAAAGGAAAGGTTGATAGCGAGGAAGAATGTCTGTGTCCCATTCTGAGGTCAATGTGACATCCACACCCATAATATTTCTAACATGGTTAATTTTCAGGAATTCCATTACCTGTAATGCTTTGGGGCTGCATTCTAAACTTTTCTATGGACTAATGGCACCATGAAAGCTGATAAGTTAGCAGCGCTTTCTATGAAGCTCATTTTCTCAGTTGGTTCATGTTGCAGGGCAACAATGGCAGAGCCAACCTTGGAAAAGTGTTAGCCTCCCCGCATGGCCCCCATGGAGTGTCTCCTCCTTTGTAGCGGCTCCTGGCTTTGCAGCGTGCTGCTGTCCAATGAAAATGAACCAAGGACTCCGTCTTGAAAATACAAAGTATATTTAGTTTTGTTAGCGTAGCGCAGTAGCAAGCCTGGGTCCTCACTTGGGCTAACTGTAACAATAGACAATGTCAACTGATACAAGCTATACCTATAGTTTGTGCTTTCAGAGGAGGAAACATCGGAGTCTGACACAATGAACCATTCCCAATAATTACTTGTACACATTACACATTACTCAATGGCACATGATTGGCTAAGACCACTGTCAATTTGCCTTAATTGACCTGAAGGCCTTACAATTGTTTCTGCAACAATGAGACGCCATTTTTTGTAGGTCCATTTCCCATTATGAACCCATTGTTCCTCTATGACTATAAGTCCAAATTTATAACAACAACCTAGGAATTATTACACAAAACACTAATAAAAATTTGTGTCACTTTTGGTGTCGCTGAATTACCCTCAGGGCTGTAAGGGTTCTCCTCTGCTTTTGTGAGACTAAGTAAGTAAGTAAGACACGAAACGCCTCCACTCCAAACTCCTGGCCTCCTTCTAGATTCCTTTTTACCAGCCCGAGCACGGGGCTCCTACTGGAGGCTGATGGATCTGACTGAGTTTTTCATGCAGCCTGTTGGGGGACATTGACAGGATCACTTGGCCTGCCGAAAAAACTGTCTTCCCTGTGAGAATATCTATAACTGGATAGTGAATACGAACACTGCAAATGTCTGAAAACCAACCCCCTATTTGTTGTTTTTTACTCTTCCTTTCTTCTACTTCTTCACTCTTCTTCACAGCCAACAGCCTCTGCTCCCCTTCACCTCCTGCTCCAACCCCTCAGCCCAAACAGGTGAGCGTCTTCCCTCTGGAGACGTACCTGACTGAGCCCAGACGACCAGAGACCAGGAGACTGCGCTCCTACTCCTCTCCACCCAACACTGGACTGCGGTTTTCAAATCCACGTACCTACTCTCTCTCCTGCTCCTCCACCAGACCATCAAAGCCTCCTGCGGCTCAGCTTCTTCCTGTATGTTGTTCTTATCAAGTTCTGGGTGCGGTAAGGGATAAATGTGTTTTTCGATTTGCGATCAGCTCTCAGGTCTCACTACCTGCCTATCTAATCTTTTATTGTCATCACGTTAATAATATTTCAATTCAATTTAAAATAAATATACATATATTGTATATGCAGATTTTTTATATAGTTTTATCTTTTTAATCCCTTTATTTTTATTACATTTTGGGGTTTTTTTTCTTATCTTTTTTCTCTTCAGACAAATCTAATCGTCTGTTTCCGTTCGCACTATGTCCGTCAAGCTGACAACAAACACTATAGTGCCGAGAATATGTCTTTCAAAATATGAGTACAAAGGCAGATTAATAATTATTTTAAACAACTCTGGTATTATGGCGAAAAACGAGTAGTTCTTAGGTAAATGTGGAAAATAAAATAGTTTCTGGGGTTCGTTTGTCTTCAATGGCAGCTAAACCCCTCAATCTGGACTGACAGCTCACTGCACAGTTCTCTATTCTTCGTGTGAAACCCCACTAATAATTGAGAATGGATACGTTTTTTAATGTCCTTGTAACAATAATTGACAATGCCTCATAATTTAACATTTTTCTTAAGTTAAAGTGCTAATTGTTTCTCATGATAACGTTTTGAACCATCTTCGACTCTCACTGCGTTTTTATTTTGTTTTACTTTGAAATTCAACCAGTCGCAGGGCCTGTTAGCTACGTTAGCTTTTTAGCCTCAGCTGCCACTACACCTACAGATGTTCACCGGCGCATCTGCTCCTTCTGGTGGAGACGGGCAAGACAAGAAGCCGTGAGGATTTTTATCCAGAAACAGTGAAGGTACTAAGATACACCAGAGAGGAAACAAAAATATTCGCAGTTGCTGTTAAACGAGGGAACCCCGTTAATGAACGGCGACTGTCAGGTAGGCGTTAGCTAACGTCACCTGCCTGTATCAGTGATGCAGCGACCGAAGGTGCGTTGCAATTTCGCGTTTTTTCAACGGAACCCTATTACGCTACGTCATGTTGACATTTACAGCAGTGACACTTCGTACACCACATGACGTCATCCCCGTCCACAATTCGGCTGCTGTCACATCACTTTTAGTCATCAGACCTTGTGACACCGTGAACCTAAATCTCGTCAGCACCTTCACCGACAGCTGTGTCATCTACTTCATAAGTGTACATGAGGAGTCAGGCTGCAGCATAACATATTGAGCCAAAATACTATTTGAAATAGTGAATATTTATTTGTTAATGTGACCAGATAGAAAAGGTAAATGCAGTCCCCGATAGTTTCACTGTTTTCCATCATAATAGACTAGTTAAAAGGGTAAATGTCGACCAAAGACAAGACCAGGCGATAATTTTACTCAGAATTAGGTTTGTTTTATTTACTCGTTTCAGTTTTTTTCAAGAATCAAGTCTTTTTCAGTGTTGGGCCCACTAAAAACATAAAAGAACACTGCATAAAAGCCATAAAAGATCAAGTCGCGTTTTAGGAATGTTGTTCATTCAGTATAAATGTCAGGGCTTAAAATTGGTCATAAAACAGGTTTGGGTTTTTTTCGGGATGGTTGTTTGAACTGAGAACATCCTGTTTGATTACAATTGATGACAGGTGGAGGGAGCAGACGACATGTCGGAGCAGCCGGACCCCGACGACGCTGGTGAGACTCGTTTTATTAAACCCATCAAAATACCTAATACTATTGTTTATCAAATAAGTCAAAATAAGTATGTAAACAATATAAGAAAAATAGAAATGACCAACATTTTGGTGAATAAAAATCGCATTCATTATTTGCCTGTGTTGTTTAACCAAGAGTTGCCACAAGAGGGCACTGTAAGTGGAACTGTATCTGAGATGATTTTTGTTTCCATTTCTTTCTGTGATGTAGTGACAAAATGTTGCCATCTGATTGAAATAATGCGTTGTGTGTGTGCGCAGTGTCAGAGTCAGAGAGAGACATCTACATGCGTTTCATGAAGTGTCACAAGTGCTATGACATCATCCCAACCAGCTCCAAACTGGTGGTCTTTGACACCACGCTGCAGGTGACTGATGTGAATCAGGTTATAAATGCATTAAATGTGAACCTAATCCTATAGAAATGGCTAGTTTTACATCCTGACACGCAGGAGTTGGTAATTATCTACTGCCTCAATCAGAAAGTTCACTTTTTTGGAAACAACCTGAGAGGAGGCAGCAGAAGATCAACAGACCAACAACATTTCTTCAATGAGTTTTCAGTGCAGGAGTGTAAATGTTGTTGTTTACATATTTCTGCATCTGTTTGTGACTCAGGTGAAAAAAGCATTTTTTGCACTGGTGGCAAATGGAGTGAGAGCTGCTCCACTGTGGGAGAGCAAGAAACAGAGCTTCGTAGGTGAGTGAGAGAGACTGTAAGAATGAGAGCATGAGAGAGAGAGAGAGAGAGCTTTGTCCTCTGGCTGGTGTAATATTTCAAAAGACTTTGAAAGAACATCTATATTTAGCAGTTATTCATCCTCAATAACAAACACACGCAGTGTAATCCACATAAAAGTCATGTGTTTCTGTCTTCTCTCGTGTAGGAATGTTGACTATCACAGATTTCATCAACATCCTGACCAGATACTACAAATCGCCTATGGTAACATTCGTACACACAAACACAGATGCATGTCCTGAAACCAATAGACACGCATTTTTATTGTCAGTGTGTTTCCATTTCAGGTACAGATTTATGAGCTGGAGGAACACAAGATTGAAACGTGGAGAGGTAATGACATCTTTTTTTTATTATGTTCTAGATTAAATATCTAGACTCACAGATGACAATAGGTCTTAAAATTTGACATGGGGGGCAGGTTTAGGAGCAGAGTTTTTTTAATGCAATTTCTTAATTTTTTTCCAATCCTGGCAGCTATCTGCTGGTCACACTGTGCGATTGAATTGCAGGGGTTGTCAGTTCCAGGCTGGGACTAAAACTTTATTTTATAAAATTCTGGTGGGCCGTACTAACCTCTCAAATGGACCACATCTGGCACTTTAGCCATAGATTGCCAATGTCTGTTCTAGACATTAAGGATGTGTTTTTGTTGTTATTTGCAGAACTTTACCTACAAGAAACATTTAAGCCTCTGGTAAACATTTCACCTGATGCCAGGTAGGTTGGCGTGTGTCTGTGTGACTGTGGTATGATTGGAAATATAAGAGAGAAGTCAAAGGAAGAAAGATGGAGAGCAGAGAGGAAGAAGAGAGGGTAGTTTCTGAGATGAGTTGGGGGGAAAAGAAAGGAAGAGGAAGGATTTAAGTAAGAAATCAGGGAAGGTAAAGGTGGCGAGACATTGACATTAGGGGAAACAGCTATTTGACCGATGTGACTCCGCCCCCTGACAGCATCTTTGACGCCGTTTACTCACTGATCAAGAACAAGATCCATCGCCTGCCCGTCATCGACCCTGTGAGCGGCAACGCCCTTTACATCCTGACCCACAAGAGGATCTTGAAGTTCCTACAGCTCTTTGTAAGTGTCTGCAGGTCAAATTACCCTTCGAGAAAAAGGTAAGAGGAGCTTAATCCTCTCACCTGTCCATGTTTCTGTGCTCCTCAGCTGTGTGAGATGCCCATGCCGGCCTTCATGAAGCAGACGTTAGAAGTCCTGGGTGTGGGCACATACGCTAACATAGCTTTCATCCACCCTGACACACCGCTCATCACCGCTCTGTCGGTCTTCACTCACCGCAGAGTCTCCGCCCTGCCTGTTGTCGATCACAACGGTAAACACTGTTCAAAGGGGACCTTGGGTCACATGACATGGGACTAAAGGTGTAAATATGATGGTGATGACATAATTTGCTGGTTGTGTGCACACAGGTAAAGTGGTGGACATCTACTCCAAGTTTGACGTCATTGTAAGTAAAGTCATTACAAGTGCATGTACAAGAAGCTTACCACCAGAGGGCGACGTTACCTAAATACTGTAGATTATAGGCTTTTTTTTTAACCTAACCTTAATAAGAGCTAAAAAGAGAAGAATATTAGTTTAGGATTCACTTTGAAGCTAGCAGGAGAATTTTAGTCAGATTTAAGCTAGGCAAAGGATTACAATTTTTACACATTTCTATTGGTTATCTGCGTATACACTTAGATTTTTAACCTGTCTTCTTGACTTCATTTCCATTTCATACATCCAGTGTGAGCACTCGAGTTCATGAGTTGTGCACTGTCCACCCTTTGGATTTACTGGTACTGTGCGAGCTGCAGTTGGCTGCCCAAATATATTGCAGTGTACCCCCCAGTTTGTGTTGAGGTGATAAACAACAAAATCCGTGTACTTAGTCTGTGTAAAAATCTCTTCTTTGTGCATCAAATCAGAACTTGGCAGCAGAGAAAACCTACAACAACTTGGACCTAACGGTGACTCAGGCGCTCAGGCACAGATGTCAGTACTTTGAAGGAGTTGTAAAGTGTAACAAGATCGAGACACTGGAGACCATTGTGGACCGCATCGTCAAAGCCGAGGTGAGACACAGAGGACACGTTCAAAATTTTGTAACTTATCTGGTCTGTTAGAATACATTTGAAGACAATTCTTGATATTTACAATTACTTAAATTGGGCAAAACTATGGGCTTTAGGTTCACAGACTGGTCGTAGTTGATGAAGACTCACGTATCATTGGCATTGTCTCGCTGTCAGACATTCTTCAAGCTCTGGTCTTAACTCCTGCAGGTAGGACGGTCTTTGGTCTTTTCATTTCCAGGTATTAATTAATATTAATCTCCTGTGCTGAGAATCCAACTGTAACCATTGTTCTATCATGATCATGCACAGGTCTCGAGAGGAAGGAGTCTCTGCCAAGTCAGCCCATAGACCCAGAGAGTAGGCCAGACCAGGACCTGAACCAAAATCAGTCTCAGGACCTGAAGCAAGGTGAAGTTCCAGAGCAGGTCCGTGAGCAGGAATTGGATCAAGAAGTCTCTTCAGAAGCAGATGTCAAACATGAACCCACTATGGAACAGAACCAAGAACTGGGTCAGGAACAGACCTTAGATCAGATTGAGAACCTGGACCAAGAGCTTGGTCAATGCCAGGAGGAAGGCCAGGCACAGGAAGCAGGTCGCCAGGGACCGGACCAAGAACTGGTCAATATCCAGGATCAGAAGTCCTGTGAAGACACTGAATCAGACTGTGGTAATGCTGAAGCTGCAGAAACCTGCCTTCAAGGAGCTGAAGAGGAGGAGCAGACAGAGAAAGAAGAAAAAGTGGAGGAGGAGATAAAAGCAGGAGAAGAGGGAGGTAAGGAAGAGGAGGAGGAGCAAAAAGAAGAGGAAGAAGAAGCACAGGAGGAGATGACAGAAGAAGTAGAGTCAGGCAAGGAAGAGAAGGAGACAGAGGAAGAGGAGGAAAGACCGGAGGAGGAGGCAAATGGGTTGATGGAAGAAGTAGAAGGAGAGGAGGAGACAAAAGAAGATGGGGAGGGAGAGATAACAGGAGACGATACAAACAAAGGTGAGGAGGATAATACCCAGCAGGAGGAGGATGGAGAGAATACAGAAACGCAGAAGGAAGAGGAGGATAAGGAGGAGGAGACAAATGAAGCAGAAGAAGGAGAGCACACAGAGAATGATAGACAGGAAGTGGGGAATGAGGGAGGAGGAAGTGATGAAGGAAACCTGAATGAGGAGGAGAGACTGTCAGAGGAAGAGAGTGAAGGTCAACATGGAGGTAATGACGAGGCTGAAGAGGAAAAAGAGGTATCATGATGCCCCTGCTGGCTTATTTTGGTTTTTATTCCACTTGCTACAAGGAAGCGAAGGTGGACATGCAATGGGTGGAGAAGTTTCACTTCTGCTGGTTCGAGTTTTTAATGGTCAGTTCCTGTGGAGCAGGGCATGAGCCATGTGTCGTTAGAGCCAATCAGCTTTTGCTTGAATGTGAGGACACTAGTGACATTGTCACCGCAGCAGCTCTCCACACAGGGGCCAGTACTTCCTTCAATTTCCCCCCACCATCTCCAGTGAAAACTGTGGAGTCTGAATGTGGCGCCACCATCTTTCTATCAAAATAATATTTACAATTATGTTGTCATCTCAACAACATCAACAGAAGGGGCCGGCGTTTTAGTCAAGCTGCAGAGAGTTCTTATCGTCAGTCATCGTTTTGAGGGTCACACTCCCTGTAATCACTGAGAATAAAATATGTGGAAATCAATCTGTACAGAAAGACTTTGTTGATAAACGGATGTATTTATAGATTAATAATAGAAATGTCTTTAAAAACTATGATACTTTTCCTTTTATATGTTCTTCTAGAACTGTGTACAGTACAAAACCTTCATGTTTCTAGGTTTTTCAGTTGTGGCTAAATCCCTTCCACTTAAACCAACCTTGCTAGTCACCTTATTAGCACTTAGCTTCCCAAGTGCATATAGTGACTGTTATCTCTTAGCTTGGTTGTTAGTTGGATGAAACTTTGTGTTAGATTAAAGCTATTAGCAATGATTTGGCTTTATGTTGATGCATTATATGTAAAGCTACATATGTTTTTAGCACAAAGCTATTTGTTAGCTTTGTTGCAGTTATGGCAGCTGTAAAATATTCAACATTGCAATTGTTGTTTCAGATGAATTTCCAACTGTTTATTATGGCCTTAGCCGTCAACTGTTTTCCGTTTTGTTACCTCACAGTTTTCATTTAAGTGAACACATTAGATACCTCTTAGATGCTACATCCACACTGGATGTAAACTTTATTAGCAGTGATTATGTTTTGTTGGTTATTGTTACATTTGTGAATTCATTTTCAGATGGATTGTTTTTTGTGGATTCTGAGACAGATTCACTCTGTTAAAAATCATGTTCCTTTCATTGTATTTTATAATTGTTTAGAGCAACAATAATAAATTATTTATTAATACGTTAAATTATTGTTTAATATCGATCTAAATTTTTGACACCCCTGTAAAGGATAAATCAAACTTAAATGTGCTGTGATTGGCTGTCTTCATTTCTGGGCGGGGCTTATGCTGTGCTCAGTTGTTTTTTTGCACAGCTACTTCCTTTTTAAATTACTTTGCACATCAACAAAAATTCTCTTTTTATTGCTGTTTGTTTGTGATGCATTTGTGGAACAAATGCCAACAGATGTTTCGTTTGTGAAGTTGACAAATAAAATTGGAACAACCTAAAGGTTTTTGGACTCATTTTTTTGTGCTAATAGGACAGAAACTGTTTGTGTCCACGCGCACGTTTGTTTTAATTGTAATAAACAAGATTAAATACTAAGGTCCTTTAGTTACTGTTTGTTTTCTCTCCTGATAAATCAGCTTATGGGAATAAGTGAACAGACAGTCAACTGCTGTTGTTTACACATTAATCAGAGCTGCGGTCTGACCTGGAAACACCCATTATTTAACACAATCATCTGTAATCAATGCTGTCTTTTTGGTGGATTTGCTTGCTTTTTGTAGGAAATGCTTTGTCAACATTTTCCTGAGAGGCTTGTTATTAACATGTCATAATCTAATCCGCCTGCTGCTGAGTTCACCGTTCCGGAATACAAGCAGCTGCTGCATGCAGGTGTGTAACTACAGCTGAGGAGCCAACAGGATGTCCTGCTGTTGTTGCTTCTGCTGCTGCTGCTCACACACACCCAATAAACCAGGGTCCTGTCTCAAGAATAAGGCTCAACCAACTTTTCAGTTTAGTCTTACTGTAGTTTTGGGGTTAATCCGCATAAATCATAACCATAAATCATCAGCGTCCAGTCCATGTCCAGTCACATAACAAAGTGCAAATATTGAATGAAATATCTGAACTGTTACTTTCCAGTCTCTCCCTCTTCATCCTTTTACCCATCTTCATCCTCTTATCCATTTTGAGATCCCAGGGACAACAGTCTCCAACACTGCCACCCAAATCATACAGCATACTGTGAACCTTACTGTGGGTGGTGAGCCCACTGGTGTGAGACAAACCAGGATGTTCCACAACAATGACAGAGTGTCTATCTTCAAATGTGTTGGCTAAAATAAACTACTTTTAGTGGTCCATATTAATGAAAAAAAAAACTGTGTATATTTATGTTTTGCAAATGTATATTTTTAATATTATAGTATGAACCAGCCACTAGGGAGTTTCATTATGCCTGTATGTAAAACTTTGATAGATTATGTGAGTAAAAAAATGTGGCCAAGACCCAGGTCAACAACCACCTCCCACAGTGCAGTTTATCTAGAGTATACAGAGTATGGAAATTGGACTACTGTTTGTCGAAGACAAAGAAGATAAAGTGGGAGACTGATTCAGAGAACTGGAGGTGGCAGAGTTAAAGATGCTGAGATTCTCTTTAGGAGAGACAAGGATGGAATAAGGTAATTAGAGGGACAACACAGACAAGAAGGTTTGGAGAAAAAGCTAGATAAACCAGATAGAGATGGTTTGGACATGTTCAGAGGAGGGACAGTGGATACATTGATAGAAGAATGATCCTAGAGATGGAGCTACCAGGTAGGAGACGAAAGAGGAGATTGATGGATGCAGTGAGGGAGGACATGGAGGTAGTTGGAGTCGCAGTAGAACATGGAGTGAACAGGAGAAAATCACTATCACTGTATATTATAATATACCTATAAAGTAACATTTTGGCTGTTTGTGTATTTGCAGTAAAACAAGTTGAAGTATCAATAAGAGTTACCTGAAAGCAGCCCCAGGTGGTTGTAAAAGAGGGTGCGGTTTGTGTCAAGAGGAGGAGTCAGCAGGTGGATGAGAAGGGGCGGGTCCTCCACCTTATCCCAACATGAGCACAGGAAACAGAGGAGGCGGCCGAAGATGGAGGACATGTCAGTGCTGCGGGAACAGTACAGACAGAGCAGAGACTCTCAGAGGAGCCACACACACGTGCTGCTCTTTGGCACAGGTGAGTTACGATGACACTGTACAAACAGTCATAAGTGATTCCGCTCTCTGTCTGTGGAGCTGCGGGGAGTTCAGTCAAAACAGGAAACAAACGAAATATTTTTGTAGAAAAAGTGTCCTGCGATGTTCGTGCTTGTTCCGTGTCAGTGACGCAAGAAGTTCACTAAGTGATGCAGGTGCGGGTCGGAATTCTTAAACTTATTCTCCTTTTTACTTTTTGGGTTATATTTTTTTTTCAGAATTTTATTCTGGCGTTAGAGCTGTGCCTGTAAGAGAAAAAGATGAAGAGACCTGCAGTATTCTAATGCAGGACAGATACTTAAATAGAGTCATTAGCAAATAAATAATGCACCAAGTTTAGAAGTACAGGTTTTTTTGCAGCTTAACAGTGTACAGTGTTATGTAATAACGCGCAGAGACAATTTGAATAGTCTGGAGTAATTTCGTTTATTTCCTAAACAAGTAAACACGGCAGTAGTGGCCTAGTGATAAAGGAAGCAGACAGGTCCACAAGGCTTCAGGTTCGAATCTGCCATCTGCCAGGTAGGTGGATGAAAATGCATGGATAGAAAACAAAAGAGTCTGGGTGAAAGGAGCATTAAATCAGAGATTTACGAAGAGATTAAACTAGTGGCAGATGCCAGGTTGCCACTGAGGTGCTCGGATTATGGCACTGTATCAGCCCACATAACATCCAGTGGGCTCACCACCCACAGTAAGGCTGACAGTATGGAGCAGTGATTTGGGTGGCAGTGGTGGAGACTGCTGCCCCTGGAACCAGGTAAGAGATGAGAGAGATGGAGCTTTTATATAGGAGACAAAAGGGAGATTGGTGAATGCAGTGAGGGAGGTTAAGAGGGTAGTTGGAGTCAGAGTAGAAGATAGAGAGGACAGGGGGGAGATGGAAAAGGTTTAATCACTATGGCAACCCCTGAAAAAAGGGACACACTGAAAGAAGAGGTATTTTCTTAAATAGTTTGTTTCTACATGTATTGCTAAAGCCCAGTGTCAAATCCCACAGCTCACTGCTGTAGTTTTTACTGATGATACACTGATCAAGTGTACTGAGATGAGCTTCTACTGCTGTGTGTGTGTGTGTTCAGAGTCAGAGCAGCTGTCAGACGCCGTCTCCATGGTACCTGTCACTCAGGGCTTCACTTCTTCACCCCCACCCGAGCGTGAACCCTGTTCCCTGGGCCCTTACACTTTTGACCCTTGGCACATCCATCTGGACCTGCACCGCCGATTCAGTTGCAGCCACATGGTGGCGCCCTCCCGAGTACATTCCCCAAAACTGAATTCCTCCAGGTCAGTGATGTGTTGATGACCCGTCAAAAAAAATCTGAATGTTTTAATGGATTGTATAAATAAAATATAATTACTTTTCTATAAAAAACAGAAGTTGAAACAGCAAACTATATTTTCGGTGAAATCTTTCTTTATGTCAGTTTCGTCAAAGGATTTGATAAAAAGATAATAATTTTATCCTATACCCAGGACAGACAGACGGGTAGCGAGGAGACAGAGAGCAGCAAGGAGACAAACAAATTCAAATAAAATTCTGATCCATAGGCGAAGTCCTGGGTCCAGCACATTGACTATACAGTCCAAGGGGAGTCGGGCCATGATTTGGAGGGGAAAGTCTTGAGTCCATTTATGGCTATGAAATTCTAGGGGAAAGAACAGAGACTCTAGGGACATGAGGTCCTGGGCTAAATGTGTTAGTCTACTACAACTAAGAAATAGAGAAAGTGAGGGAGGAGTCAACGAACCACAGAACCTTGGGCGTTCTTAAACTATAGTAGCATATCTAGGACCCAAGGTCCAGCCATAGGCCACACAGGAGGGTCCATGGGTTAAGACCAATAGGCTACCATGGCCATTGTCAAAGAGGAATGTCTTAAGTCCAAGTCAATCCTGCTACTTATCTCCAGCTGTTCCATCTTGCATCCACTATTCTTCGCCTCTCTTCTACAGTCTCCACTGCTCTGAAGTTGACCTCAATACCTTAACTCCTACTACGTTCACCACTACTGCCCGTTGTAACGTCACCATTCCACTGTGCTCCCTGTCATTTAGAAATTAGATTTTTTTTTATTCAGCAAAATCCCATTCCATTTTTCAGATGGTCTTCTTCATCTTCATCCTCTTCCCCCAAGTCACCAGTTAAAACACACCAAGTGAACTCCACACCAGGTTCACAAAGGTTCACACTGACATCCACCTGCAACAGAACCAATGGAGACCCATCCACTGGCTCTGATGATCCAGCACAGAATCCAGGTGAAGGAACCAGCAGTCCTTCTCCCAGTTCAGAGGTCCAACCTGTGGGATCCCACTGCTCCATCCGCTGCAGCACAAATGATCGGGGTTCTGGCTCCGCATGTCTCCATCACAACCAGGACCTGAACCAAAACCTGAACCACTTCCCATTCCCTAGTAGGAAGAAGCTGAGGATCTCTGAGGCAGCGAGGAGACTGGGCTTGTACTCATTCTGATAGAGACACATACAGTATGTCGTATCATAATCTTCTGCTGTCATCGTCTTCTCTATGGTTCACACATTCCAGAATCTACACATTGGTATCTGACTATAAAATAATAAAACTTCCTTGCCCTAGATTTTAAGAATAATTGTTCTTAAAATATATTATAGACAAATTAAGTTGTTGTACATATTGTACATTAAACATGTCAACATGGACTGGTTTGTTTGACCATTTATAGCAGGATGTTGCCTGCAAAATAGGTCATTTATGTGCAAACATTATTTACAGTATGTTCTGTATTTATTATGTCCAGGTAAGGCTGTTTATTGGTATTTTTCTATTTTCTTGTCACCTTTCACTTCTTTTATTAAATGTATGATCGACCCCTTGCGGTCTCGTCTGATTTACAAGTCTTTTTAAGTTTCCCAACGTTTTATTTTTGTCGACTCCAAACATTTTTTTACCCTCGTGGATTGCCGTCGATCTGTACAAAGATCGTCTACTGTCGGAGACGTAACGTCTCACGACGGATGTCAGTGGTTTGGGCACCGGTCAACTGGATCCTAACTCTCGTTCAGAGTGAGACCTCTTTTCTTTCTGACGTCACAGAAACTAGAAATGTAACAACAACAACAGCGCTGTGAGCAGAGAGTGAAAGGTCTGAAGGTTTTTGACATACGTGTCAGCTCGGAGTGTCTCCATGCTAAGGTGATTTGATGAAAAACAACTACAAACGCGGGGGGTTATAGATTTTCTGTCGGCTAACTGCGATTCGGGGAAATAGCTACCGTTGTTAATGTCAACGACGAGTCACCACATTGTTTGCACACGATTTAAAAATGAAACAATGATATTCCTTCGGCGTGGAACAAACTACTGCCAAAACATTTAAATGAAACCCTGACAGGCTTGTCGTAACTGTACGATACCCTTACTTTTTGACAGTTGAGTAAAGAACACAGAGAAGCTAATTTGTACTTAGTATCGTTGCTATATTGGCGAGCACCACAGGGGGCGCTGCAGGCATCGTTTTTATTCTGACGTTGACACATTTTTTCCAAGGTTTACACTTTATTTTTCATTTACTGACGAGCTTTTTTCTACCTACGAATTTTTCAACATTGACACTATTTAAACAGTTGTGCAAAGAACTTAGAGAAGCTAATTTGTACTCGGTATTAATGCTGTATCTGAAACCACAACAAGTAAGAGCTGCAGTCGTCGTCATAATTATAAATATTTTATATAATTTTGAAATAATTCAAAAAATAAAAACTTTGGAGCATTGTTTTCTCACTTTTTCTTCCGGATGAATACGAACTTTCTGATACTAGTACTAAGTAAGTAGAGGTGAGCAGCACTTCAGGTAAGGTTGGTCTTCAGGAAGGATAATCTTTGATCCTTTCAAGTGAGTTAAAGAAACAGGCAGTAACAAAAGGATTGAGAACAAGAAAAAACGGACACAAAGCAAACTGTTTGTTGTTCTAATGCTCAATACTTTTATTTAATTTGTCTTCTCTCAATGTCAAAAATAATTTTGCTGACTAAGCCTGAGTTATTCTGTAGCTTCCTCTTCTTGAGGGAACCATTTTTCCAATGTTCAAAATTAGTTTTCTTGATACATGTCACATTTAAAACTAAAGCCTTTAAGGTGATATTACTTAAATATGTGACATGTAACATATGTCCCAATTCTCGTAAGTGAGTGAAACTGTTGACAAAAATGTAGTTAGCTGATTGAACTACATACCTCCCCACAGACGATGGCGGAGCAGAACACAGAGGCAAAGCTGAAAAACCTGCTGAAGCAGGAGAAGATCCAGTTGTGGAATCCACCCTACACCCTGGACGTGGGCTGTGGGGATGAGCAGAGAGAAACGCAGCCAATTCAGGTAGGGAGGTTTACATGTGTAAAAAAAAAACCTAAAACAACAGTCCTGCTCTTAGTTCTCATTCAGAAGTTTTTTTTTTGTGTTTTTTTTTCCTGATATTAGGAGCTGGCAGAACGGTATGCCCCCCTGCTTTGTCTGTCTGTCTCGGAAGTAGGAAGCGCTCTGGAGTCCATCAGAGTTCAGGCTGTAAAAAGGGGAAAAGGAAACAGGACATTCAGAGAGACGCAAGTGGCAACGCTTGAACTGCTGCTTCCCAGAGACTGCAGGAGGGTGGGTGAAAGGGTGTTGTCTGGTTGAAAATGAGAGTCATCCCAGTTATATGGGATGTTGGGGGAAACATCTCAAAACTGAGGTAAAACGTACCAGAACCCTAAGTGCAGTTCCACCAAATTTGGCAAATTTGTCTTACAGGTTTTATTGCATTGATATTACTTAATTATGCTAATGTTGGGACATCCATAGTTTAGAATAATATCTGCATATTGGACATTGGCAAAAAGTAACATGGTACATCCCTAGTCGAAACCTGATTTTTTTTATACTCATGAATAAAACTATTTTTATGTCTTTATTCTATTGTAGGATCCAAAATCTAAGAAAAACTATCTGGAAACCAGGTTGGATGTAACAACTCAGGAGGTTTTGGACAGGTATACACACACACATACAAATATGCACACAGAATGAATCAACTATGTACACAAACACAAACAGGGTTTCATTATGTTTCTATGCTGCAGAATTGGAAGAGAGTTTGGTCTCAAGTACATCAAACTAATCCTGAATGGAAAAACTCTTTGTCCAGGTGAGGTCACATGACCCATAGGTTTATCAAACTGGTGTGAATCGCATTCTGATGTTATTATTCTTGTGTTTACAAATGCGGTCAGTCCGGCGGCTAGACGAACAGGGTGTGAAGAACCACAGCAAAGTGATGGTGCTGAAAGTCAGCGACGCTGAGTTGAAGCAACAGATGAGTGAGGAAGAGCAGAAGAAGAAGGACCAGAACACAAGCCTGCAGAGGACACAAAAAGGTTTTCAGATCCTGTCACAGCGAGGTGTGTTGATGGACACTGCAGCCCCGTCACTACACAGATACACTGGACTAACAATACAATGCATGATTTTATTTTTTCTAAATATTGTATAAGGAGGTGATAATGGCGTGATAATCATTTGTGTTAACTCTGTGTGCATTACATGATAAGAAAGGCGTTGGACAGGGTGACAGCCTGATGTGCTTGTTCATTCAGTTCCCAAGTCTCAATCTCAGTTCTATTGCAATAGTCCACAATAACATGGCAGCTGCCTTGTTGACGTCCCTGGACAAGTCCAAACAAGCTAACAAACTGTAGGTGGAGAGGGATAGCATGGGATTATTTAACGCTAATTGTCATACATTCATATAGATTTTTTAATCACGTCATGAGACCTTGTCACATTCCTAGTGGTCTTTTAATATCCGTTACTTAAACAGGTATTACTGTCGAACTCCCTTGATAATTTTACTTGTCCTGTTTTAGATGGCAGCGAAGATCTTGACAACACACCATTCCTGGAGATTGCGGACCAGAGAGGAAATCCACTGAAGATCCCAGCCAATGAGAGGAAGGTGAAGAGAGAGAATAATTACTAAATTATTACTAAATAATAAACATCATTAGATTTGTTTTTTTTAAGTGTCTGTATGTGTGTTCATGTCTAGGCTCTGATCCTGGCCATGGGTTTACATGAGAAAGGTCGATCCCTGATGAAAAAGAAACAGTACGACAACGCCCTGTGTCACCTGCTGCAGGCCGACCAGCAGTTTAGGTACAAACACTATTATTTCATTTTCACCACCCAAAGCATTGTCATGACTGCTATGATCACGGACTGACATGATAATGACATCAATAACTTGATTCTGAATTTTTTGGGAGACATTTTTCTCAATTTCTTATCCATCGACTGTCACGTTTCTTCCCTTATGTCTCTGTGTTGGCATTTTTTGGGCAGCATGTGTGACTCTGCATTGCTGCGTTCCGTGGACAACTTCGCTGTCCTGCAGCTGGACATCGTGTGGTGTTACCGTGCTCTGGAAGCGCTGTCCTGTTTAGATGATGGCAGGAGTCGCCTGCAGAGGGCAGAAGAGTGTTTCCTACAGTGCTATGGAGAACAGAGAGAGAGGCTGCTCATGATCCAGGTCAGTTATGAATGCAGACTCTAAACTATGTGGTGGAGAATTGTGTATTATGAACAGACAAAGTCTGACAGGAGGTCTGACGCATGTCTTGAATGTCTTGTAATATGACTGTCTGATAATGTCCAAAAAAACTCTATAAGAAGAACACGCCTGTATCAGTATTTGGGATTTGTTGGTGAGACTGCTGATGAGTTGATTCGTGTTCGACCTGCCATGGTCAGAAACCTTTTTGATACAATAAATCCCCCGTAGAAGTGTGTCCTGGCCTGCTTATTTGTAGACAACGCTTTCTACAATAACTACAGCGTAGGAGTCAGACATTGAACTTTGTGTGTGTTCAGGGTAACGCTGGCAGAGAGGAGGTTTTGTTTCTGCGTCTTCACCTCCTCCAAAGTCTCCTTGCTTACATTGAAGGAAATGACGCCCAGGCTCGACAACAGATGAGCAAAGTTAGTTTTTAAGTATTATTACTACTTTAGTCTTGTTGGCCTGTAATGTAAATTTAATTTCTTCTCCTTTTAAATTTCTTTATTATTTTCAGGTGGAGTCCCTGTACGCCCGTCTGTGTCTGGACTCAGAGAAAATGGCTCAACTCATGGCTCTGGGGTATTCTGAGAGAGAAGCCCGACTGGGTCTCAGAGCCTGTGGAGGTGACCTGCAGGAAGCTGCCATCCACATCAGCAGCCGCAGACAGGTGGATTGAACAAAATGAGCACAGTCTCCAGAACATTCTTTTTGATTCTTCTTATTGTTCTTATTCTCCCTTATTCCAATGATCATTCTGCTCAATACCCCCCATCAACTGTTTGTCATTGAACTTTCTGCTTGTCCTTTTTACAGGGGGTGTATCAACTACAGGGGGTGTATGTCCTAAACCTACCCATACCACCCCCCTGTCTTCTGTCTTCTAAACTCTAACTCCAACTGCCTTCCTATTTATCTCCTACCTGGTAGCTCCCTAGGATTATTCTTCTACCAACATAACCATTGTCCCTCCACTGAACATCTCCAAACCATCATAATCTGGCTTCGGTCTGTGTTGTCCCTATAATGACCTCGTTCCTGATCCTGTCCATCCTTGTCTCTCCTAAAGAGAACCTTAGCATCTTTAACTCCTCCACCTCCAGCTCTGTCTCTTGTCTTCTACCTATTCCTAGTGTCTTTAATCCGTGCATCATGGCTGGTCTCACAACTGTCCTGTAAACCTTTCCCTTCACCTTAGCTGACTCTCTTCTATCACAGATCAATCCTGACTTTTTTCCATCCTGCCTGTACTCTATTCTACTCCTCTTCTTCACAGTCATTGCTGCTCTCAACAGTTGATCCTGAGTATAAGCTCCTGCACCTGTATCACCTCTGCTCTGTGTAATATTAACCCTCCACTGTTTAGGCCACATTCTTTTAAATAAGGTGTAAAAAATGATACAAAACAATGATATAACAATGATACAATAAACATTTTATTGGGTTAGAAAGTACCAAGAACTTAAATCCAGAAATGTTTTCAGGAGCGAGAAGAGTTGAAGCAGCGTGAACAGCAAAAGAGAAGAACAATGATGGCAAACATCGCTGCTCTCATGGAGTTGGGCTTCTCTCGCAGGGACGCTGCCAGAGCTCTGCATCATGCCAGTGGTGACGTGAACAAGGCCTGTGAGGTGAGTGTGATGTCATCAAAAGTGTCGATAATAGTAGTGGTATTATGTGAAATTATTTTTTTGATCGTCAGATCCTCCAGGATGCTGCACTAGCGACTAATAACAACTCTGATGCTGTAGCAGTGAGTCCAGAGAAAGTGGAACAGGTACAAAAACAAACCAGCTTTGATTGTTAACTTTTTTTTGTAGGTTAATTGTAAAACATCTGTCTGTCTCTCTTAAGTTGTTGTATCTAGGTTTTGACAGAAACTCATCTGAAGCTGCTCTCAGCCGGACAGGAGGAGACGTCCAATCAGCTACTCAACTTCTGCTGGATAACAACGGTGTCCTTTCCCCAACCCCAAACTCTCCCCCCACCTCACCATCTTCAGAGGAGCCCAGCACCTCATCCACCTCCACAGGTGACACACTCAGTCAGTTCAACAGAAAAGTTCTTTTGTATGTCAGTGCACTTTAATGTCTCTGTCTATGTATTTTGTCTCCAGAAGATGACGAGCTGGTGAGTGAAGTTTTGGAGGACATTTCCCATCATGAGGAAGATTATTTAGACTTGACGCTGGAAGAGGAGAGTGAAATGATGAACACCATGATGGCTTACCTGAGCCGAAGCTCCAGCCACACTCCGTAACACAGACACTCAGGGCCCTTTGTGTAGGGGTCCTTGCACAAACGTACACAGCCAACCCTCATGCCCTCTGATTCCCTGTTGTGTCTGTGCGTGCATGCTTCTGCGTTGCATAACTTTTGCCAAATTTTCCTCATTTATCCCTGCTCTCTCTATGGGACAGGATGCAATTTCTCTGCAGGGATAAACGGATGAACATGTAAAGATTGTGCAAAAGAGCACACAAGGGTTAATAAAGTTCTGGGACATTGTCTTATGTTCTATCAAAATGTCCTTTTTCCTTTGCATATTTACTGATAATGTTATTCTAATTTTCTTTTACTTATTTTCATTTACCGGATGTTTTAAACATCTTTTTCTTAATTTTGAGTGATTCAGTATTTTTTTTAAGAGCAATACTTCTTCTTTCTTGAAGAATTGCTTTTTAATTCAATACAGATTTGTTTGTGGTTTTTTTTTCTGGAACAAAATCAAATATAAAATAAAAAATATTATACATATAAAATAAATATTTCTTTTCTTCAGTGTATTTATAATTTGTCTGAACAGCTTCTGTCGCCACCAGGGGGCAGTCCAGTTTTAACACCGTCAGGTTTTGTATTACCTATTAAACTTGAACAGATCAAATGCATAATTTACAGTATTTAAATCCCATTTTGCCTAAATCTGATTAATTTTGAAGCTCTTCCAGTCTTGAATGTGTTATAACATAGCTTAAATATTAAACTAATAATTAAACTACCCAAATTGCTCACCGCTAAAATCAGTACTTTAGGTTGACATTTGTACATCCTGATAGTTGATGTTTCCGAATTATTATACAAACCACGCGTTACACAACATTATATAGTTAAATTTGTTTTTTGACGAGTTGGGGGGGAACCCCTATGAATGATTTTATTTTTGTAACTGTGCGACTCTGAATGATTAACTCTGGTACTTCCGGTCTATTCTCTGAAGATGGCGGACTCCTCGAACTCTCTATTTCTCGGTTTTGACTTCAGCACTCAGCAGGTGAAACAAACGGCAGTAAAAACGTGTTATTTAGCGTCTACTGTGTCCGGGACGTGACATTTTAATGACGTATGTTTATATGCGCGCGCACAGGCGGAAGTGTTGGCGTTAGTAAAATGTCTTTATAAAATATAGAAAATAGCTTTGCATGTGTCACGTAACTCTATACTACTTGTTGGGAAAATACTGTAAAATAAGTACTGTTTGATTCAGTATAACAATACGTATCCGTTTCTAAATAGTTTATTATTTTATCTGAGATAAATACTTTTCGTTTTCGTTTTACGACTGTGTATTTTAAGTTTTATTGCTCGTCTTGAAATGTATTATTAATAAAAATATCAATAGTGAGTGAGTTCAGTGCAAACCGTTTAAACTTTAAACCAGTGGAAATAGTTGCAAAGTAGCTGCTGGTTAATCTTTTTTTTTTCATTGATAACTCCAGCTGAAGGTGGTGGCCATCAATGAACATCTGGATGTGGTTCACCAGAGTAATGTGCAGTTTGACTCAGAACTGCCTGAGTTCAAGTGAGTGACAACAGCACCACAGAATGATGTTGCTTCCATATTGTCTCCTTATTTAAAAATACACTCTATTGAATATTGTCCCTGTACACAGAACTCAAGGAGGTGTCCATCTACACGAGGACAGACTCACTGTTACCTCTCCTGTACTGATGTGGGTCAAGGTTAGACACAAGCACAAACAATAATTAGTTACTGTGTAACTTTCACTGAGTTCGGCTCAGACTTTTCTTGTCTTCCATGTTTGGTCCTCAGGCTCTTGACCTGTTAATGGACAAAATGAAGAAGGCAGGGTTCAACTTTTCCAGTGTCAGATCACTGTCAGGCAGCGGTCAGGTGTGTTTACTGTCTGTCTTTATTTTTTATAATTTTTATAATGTATTACAGCAAATATTACCTGCTTTAATTGCAGGCTTACTACTTCCAGAAGTTTGAAGTAGGGAACTTGTTGGTTTCAGGACAATGTATTATAACTGACTTGCATTAATTTTGTCTTTGTGTGTATTAGCAACATGGCAGTGTGTTCTGGAAACGAGGAGCTTGTGAAGCTTTGACCAAACTTGACCCAAGCCAAACTCTGCACCAGCAGCTGCAAGTTAGTATATGTCCCCCTTCTTCCTCCTTCATTCTAAATTATAATATAGCATAGAGTTAGAAGTATAAAGCATAAAGGGTATTTTATGTTGTTTTTAAGGACTCTTTCTCAGTGTCTGACTCTCCAGTTTGGATGGATTCAAGCAGCAGTCAACAGTGTGAGAACCTGCAGACAGCAGTAGGGGGCGCTCAAATACTGGCAGACATCACTGGATCCAGAGCTTATGAGGTGTAGCTATGCAACTGATTTCCTAACCGTTTCAAGCCATGATTTATGGGCAAACATAAATGTCGAATGTCCAATGTATTGTGCAGTTCAAATATATTTCAATTTATTTCACTACAGAAAATGTACTTATACCAAATATACCCAATGTAAAACATCAGCTGAATTTTGGTGTTATCAGACGAACACCAAAATCTTTATTGACTTTTTAGAGCCATCTGCTGCCACCTACTGGGAGAGTCTGATGAATAGTACAATAGTTTACAGTACCTATATGTAGCAGACGCTCATTTCCAAAGCAACAGGAGATTATTGCTTCATTAATATGTTCATTAATTTTCAGAGTAATTTTGGATGTCATGGTACTCCAGTCACTAATTGGTCACTACTAAAAGTACTATTATTTTCGTTTTCATTCAGCTTGTCCCTTGCAAATCATCTTTTTCCATCTTCCCCTGTCCTCCAACTAAGTCATGTCCTTGTTCCACCTGCAGCGATTCACTGGACACCAAATTGCCAAAATGTATCAGAGACAACCGGAGAGGTTTCAGAACACTGAGGTCAGAACTCATGACTTTTGTCTCACTACTTATCTCATAACCTCCCCTCGTTTGACTTTTCATATGTGTGTATGTGTGGCTTCAGAGGATCTCGTTGGTCAGCAGTTTTGCTGCCTCACTCTTCCTTGGAGATTATGCAGCCATTGACTACAGTGATGGTGATTTGTTCTTTCACTCTTCAGATCACTCAATAACCCATTCACCTTCTTAACTCCTCACCGTTGAAATCTTACTGCTTTAGGCTCGGGGATGAATCTGCTGGATATTAGGACCAGGTGCTGGTCTCAGATCTGTCTGGACTCCACTGCTCCAGACTTGGAGCAGTTGCTCGGGGTGCCAGTGCCTTCTACCTCTGTGCTGGTGAGTGTTGGGACATGGAAGGAGATTCATAGCAGACCTAAGACACCTGACATAAGCTGTGCCTCTTTACCCACAGGGTCCAATCTCTTCCTACTTTGTGCATCGCTTTGGTTTTTCTGAAAGCTGCATTGTAGTGACATTCACTGGAGACAACCCAGGTCAGATGTTGTTTAACAGCAAGTCTTTGGTTTATTTGCAGTTTATTGATGCTGATTGAGCTGCTTTATTGTTGTAATATCAAATGAACACACGGTGGTGCTGTCGTTCAGCTGAATGATCTGTTGGTTGTTTATTCACACATTCACTTTGCCTCTTCAGCTTCTCTGGCAGGGATGAGGCTTCAGCAGGGTGATGTCACTGTGAGCAATTTGTCTTCATTCTATTTTAAGCATTTGTTTCATTTGTAAATTAATTTTTGACATTAATCAATCTCCTGTATTCAAAATAGCTATATACAATAAAAATAATACTTGTAATGTTAATTTGCACAATTTCACGTGTGCATTTGTGTGTACATGTCTGTCTTCAGGTCAGTCTTGGAACCAGTGACACTGTTTTTCTCTGGCCTCAGCAGCTGAGACCTTCTTTAGAGGGTCACATCTTCTGTAACCCTGTGGACTGTCAGGAATACATGGCCCTGCTGTGGTAAGTGTCTGCGCTGTAGCAGTTCAATCAGCTATTGGTTTAGTTCCAGACAATAAACTGCACTGCACCAGTTAATCTAATAAAGATACCAAAAAAATACCCATAAGATGTATAAGACAACTTTAACAGCTACGTAGGAAGTATCGATTTTGAAACCAGGTTAAAATGAAGGATATCCAACAATATATGACCAATATTATTGCCTGGATATTATCACATTATGCAATATATGACAAATTAGGAGTTAAAGATGTTACGGTTCTCTTTAGGAGCGACAAGGATGGACAGGATCAGGAATGAGGTCAACACAGACAGGAAGGTTTGGGAGAAAAAAAGATATATAAGCCAGATTAAGATGGTTTGGACATGTTCAGAGGATGGACAGTGGATACATTGGTAGAAGGATGATCCTAGAGATGGAGCTACCAGGCAGGAGACAAAGAGGAGATTGATGGATGCAGTGAGGGAGGATATGGAGGTAGTTGGAGTTAGAGTTGAGGAGACAGAGGATAGGGGGAGATGGAAGTTGTTGAATCGCTGTGGCAACCACTGGAAAACAAATGGGACAACCGGAAAGGAAAAGATGAAGACGAAGATGCAACATATGACAAATCATCATCAATTTTTTCCAAAACTAAAAGTTGATAAATGAATGCCTTGATTTCGCCAAAGAATGACAATATTAGATATCAAACTAAACTGCATTTCCTCCTCAGCTTTAAGAATGGTTCTTTGACCAGAGAACGTGTCAGGAACCAGTGTGCTGGAGCCTCATGGGATGTTTTCTCTGCCGCTTTGAGAAAGACGCAGCTAGGAAATAATGGCAACATCGGTAACATTCACATGTTTGAGTCTATAGTATTAAACTCTTTCTTTCTGTCTTTCCTGTCTCACACCTGCCCTCTGCATTTTCAGGCTTTTACTTTGATACTGTGGATATTACTCCTCCAATAGAGGGCGACTACCGCTTTGACTCTGATGACAAAGAGGTTGGTATACTGCAGTGACACTCACAGAAATATGGAGAGAACAAAGGAGCAGAGGTCTCCTGTCCCATTCAGGTTTCCAGCTTCACTCCAGAGGTGGAGGTGCGGGCACTGGTGGAGGGTCAGTTTATGTCCAGAAGAATCCACGCAGAGAGACTGGGATATTCCATCAGTGAGTTTACATGCATCAAGGCTGGAGTTGCATCATAAAAATGTGTTGTCTAATAAAAATGCTGTTTTGACAGGAACAAGAGTTTTGGCCACAGGAGGCGCCTCGTCAAATTCAGACATTATTCAGGTCAATAGGTTTATTTTTGTCAGAGGTTTTACTAAATTTTGCTCAATATCACCAAATAATCCAATGTTTTAAAGTGTTAGGAGGTAGATGCTCTTTTGGTTTGTTGTTAGAACATACGTACATTGGTTTTATTAAACTACCATAGCTACTGTTTTCTGCACCTGTTTATTTTTTTTATTCTCAAAAGTTAATCATATATTTATATTTCAGGTTTTATCTGATGTCTTCAATGCTCCTGTTTATACTATCGATGTTTCCAACTCTTCCTGTTTGGGATCATCCTATAGAGCACTTCATGGTAAGTACTCTTTAGACCAAATACTCAAATCTTTAACCAGTATTTCCCCTACAGCTTATATCAGGGGTCCCCAACCACTGGGCCAGGGACCAGTATTGGTTTGTGGGTGAATTGGTACCGGGCCGCAAAGAACTAGATACATAGAAGATAGAAGTTTATTAATCCCTCGGGAGTATTTTTCGGGAAAAAATGGAATCCTGCAGAGCGACTGAAAGGCTGCTGCTCCCCCAGTGAAGACTGATGAAATAATGTTTCCTTTTGGCTCCATCTGGCTGTTACTTCCACTTGATCCATACCCATATAAACAAAAGAACTGAACAATAGAATGGCTAGGATTCCATCATCAATAATGCAACTATATTTGATTAGGAAATATTTTCTCAGTGAAGACAACAACAATAAACTCAAAATGACGCAGATTCATTGATACAAGATTCTAGATTTTTATAGAGGCCTGGTAGGAGATAGTTATAGGCTGTGTGCACGTGAGAAATCCTTGTTGTGCCCATGCACAGTTAATTCATGTAGGAAGATTTTATAGGTAGGAAAATATTTCAGAACACCGGAAATTTAGTTTTATTAACGGGTATTTATCTGCCAGAACTTAACGACGAAAATAATATGAGATATTTAACCAATCCATAAAGGTCAGGGAACACTGGCTTATATCATTGATACTATTCACAGTATTAGTGTTGGTAAAAATGGTGCAACTGATCCTGACACCCATGAGTTGAAGGTGATATCTTCTTTCTATCTAGGCTTAGTTGCAGAATCGGGTGTTTCCTTTTTTGACTTGCTGAAGAATGCACCAGAACCTCAACTAGTTGCTACGCCACACAGTGCAGCAGAGCAGGTATGGACATACACACAAACACCAGTACACACCTGTATGTAAACTCAAGAGGGTTATCCTGATCATTTTTATAAAACATTAACCCAAAAAAAGTTTCTGTATCTCAGAGATGTAGGTAAGTATTTTTACTCCTGGGCCGGGTCAGGAGCAGATAAATGGAGCATTTGTGTGAACTAAGATCTTTTATTTTTTAACAACTATAAATAAAGAGTTAATGTCTAAAATGTTTTAGCCTTTTCTGTGTTATCTGTTATTTATTCTGGTATTGCAGGGAAACAGTAGAAGAATTCTTATAATATAAATGAAGAATATCATTTGGAGAAGTCAACTGTTCAGAGCAGTGGAGACTCTGGAAGAGAGGTGAAAAATTGAGTGCAGGATGGATGTGATAGAAGAGTCAGCTAAGTAGAAGTGGACGGTTTACAGGACAGTTGTGAGACCAGCCAGATTGGATGGATTAGAGACACTAGGAATAGGTAGAAGACAGGAGACAGAGCTGGAGGTGGAGGAGTTAAAGATGCTCAGATTCTCTTTAGGAGAGACAAGGATGGACAGGATCAGAAATGAGGCGATTAGAGACAATACAGACAGAAAGGTTTCTAGAAAAAAAAACTAGAGAAGCCAGACTGAGATGGTTTGGACATGTTCAGAGGAGGAACAGTGGATGCATTTGTAGAAGAATGATCCTAGAGATGGAGCTACCAGGTAAGAGACAAAGAGGAGATTGATGGATGCAGTGAGGGAGGACATGGAGGTAGTTGGCGTCAGAGTAGAAGATACAGAGGACAGGGGGCAGTGGAGAACATTAGGTCTTAGTTTGCCCAAGTCTGCTCTTGCCTTACAACAAAAAATTCCCAGATTTGTTGGTTTGATTCTGAAAACCTTTTTTGGAATACTCCAGTTTTCTATTTTAGAACATAAACATGTAGGATAATGTTAATTATTCATTCTGAATTTAACAGAGATGAGAATATAAGAGTGAATGGTGAATAAAGGTGAAAAGGGAGAGAAGAGTTTGAAAACAAGAGTTAAAGCTCAAATAAAAAGGAAATTGTACAGGAAGACAAACTGTGACACAAACAACACATTAGACCCGGATATTATGGAAACCATTCGTCTGAGTCACAGTCAGAGATGTGGATATGAGTGGACTCTGGAAATAGAACCGCTGACCCTCACACTCTGTTCATCACCAGTGAGAGGAGGACAGGTCAGATACACAGAAACAGACACAGTGAGACATATGAGGACATAGAGGTTTCGTAACACACACACACTAACACAGGTCAGATAGGATCAGACTCAGTCCACACTGGGGTGGATGTTTCACACTGCTTGACTATCCAGGCAGTCAGGACGGAACAATGTCAGTTCCTATACTGTATGTAGAAGAAGAAGAGAAGAAGTTCTTTATTTTATGAATGCTTGTTTGTAAAGTTCCTTGAGATAACAGTTGTTATGATCACTATAAACAAATAAAAGTTGAAGTTGAAGTAGGTACTTAAGAGCTAGGCAGAATAGGATTGAGAACTTCATTTGATCGGTGAAGCTAAATTCTTCTTCTTCTTTTCCTTTCGGCTTATCCCATTTTTCAGGGGTTGCCACAGCGAGTCAATAACCTCCATCTCACCCTGTCCTGCGCATCCTCACCTCCAACTCCATGAACCTTTCTTCAGGTACATTTTCAGAGAGAACAGAGGGGTGGAGGAACCATCACGCTCTCTGGACTGATGAACCTCGGTCTGTTTACTGTGTTCAGCCTGTCTCTTATACACATCTAGATGTGTATAAGAGACAGCTAGCTTTTTCTCCAAACCTTCCTGTTTGTGTTGTCCCCCTGATCACCTCGTTCCTGATCCTGTCCATCCTTGTTACCCCCAAAGAGAATCTCAGCATCTTTAACTCTGCCACCTCCAGCTCTGCCTCTTGTCTTCTACCTATTCCTAATGTCTCTAGTCCGTACATCTTGGCTGGTCTCACCACTGTCCTGTAAACCTTACCACTGTCCTGTAAACCTTAATCAGTGAAGCTAAATGTTCTTCTCTGAATCTCAATCTACAGAGTGATGTGTTGTGATGATTCATGCTGTACTGTGTTCTACAGGAATGAAAGTTTCAAGGTCAGAAATGATTACTCATCATTCTAGCGTGGTACATAGTGTATAAGCTTATGTGCGCTGAGTCGTGATCTGGGGTCGCCTCACTTGGTCAGGTTATGGTTCAGCAAGTATATACAGTGTTGGTTCCCCTACTGCAGTAGTTGCGTTTCAAGATCCTCTGCTTGTTCCTACCCCTATCTAGACGGTATTGACCTTTCCCACACAGTTGGCAGTATGTAACTCTATGACAGTAGAGTAACGGGACTATGACACAGATAAATTAAAGAAATATAACGTGATGAAGAGTGTGGCAGTGAGACTAGAGCAGGGATGTCCACATTTTTTTGTCTTGGGAGCTACTATTCAAATGACCAGGCTGAAGTGATCTACTTGGATTGAAAACTCTAAATATTCATCTCAATAACCTGGACAATTCATTCTCTACACCATGTTTATGTTTTACTGTCTGACTCAATACCTTTATGATTCTCACTTTAGCCCAGTGATTAGCGTCTAGAAATCGAACTACATATCTAGTTTTATCTACTTTTATTTATGTATGTTGTTGCCAGATCTACTGGTTGATCTCAATCTACCTATTGGGCACCCCTGGACTAGGGGGCAAATGCTGGGAGATGCTATGATGTATGAGCCAATTAGAGAATGATGTTCAACTAGTCAACTTGTACACATTGCATAATATTCCATGTACATTTTTGTCTAGGTAAACAGAGCCAGCAGTGCAATGCAATTTCTATTACAAAATGAGAATCTATATATATATATATATATATGTATATATATGTATATATATATATATATACATATATATATGAGGGAGCTGCCTGTGCGCCGCAGTGTTACTGGAACAGACCAGTGCAGAAACTAATCTTCAGGCTTCATCCTGATTTTATTTCATTTTTCTTCCAGGTGTATGCACCACTGTTGAAGCGCTACAGCCAACTAGAGGAAAGGATCCTACAAAAAAAGAGATCTTGAGCTTTGGCAGCCAGTCAAAGTGGCTTATGGTGAAAATTGATTTTTAACAAAGCAAAACAGTGTTTGAGTCTGGACAAAAGATAATTAAAATTCTGCATTTGTAGTTATGCTAGTAAAATAGATAATATAAATACTCTCCAAAAACTGCAAAATGATATATTTTTTTCCTATTTAGAATTTTTATTCAAATGACTTTATTAATTTGATATATATATCAAAATAATTAGAAAAACATGACCAGTAGGTGTTGCTCTCTCCTCAGCTATTCCAAACGTATTTGGCATAAATAAGTAGGATAATGATGTAATGAGAACAGGACAGAAAAGCTTTTAATTTGTAATTTTTGTTAAAAAATGTTTTTTCAAATATCCTTCATCTTTGGAAGGTTTGCTGTAATTTTATACTAATAATTAAAGACATTTTTTGTTTGTTTCTGAAAAGAAAGAACAAAACAATGTGTTAACGTTTCTTTTCCATCTCTCTCTTCAGATGTTATTACATTATAGACCAGAGGTTGATGAAGGTTAGTGTTCGGGTGTGATCACTGTGATTACATGAACACCATTTTCTACCTGATGACTAATACCTTCACCATAGGAGATTGAGTTCGATTCAGGGGGGTTTTGCAGCGTGTATGTGTGTGTGTGTGTGTGTGTGTGTGTGTGTGTGTGTATAATGCGGCAGAGCAGAATGGGTTCACATGAGGAAACCACTGCTGCAGCGAGGCCCTTGTATGTGTGCATGTGTGTGTGCATGTGGGGATATGGGGGTATATGGCAGCAGTGACGAGGACGGGGGTTGGCCAAGAGGGGGGGCACTATGAGCTGTCCTTAGATGACAGCCGCTGCTGCTGCTGCTGCTGACAGAGTGTGTGCGTTTGTGTTTATGTGTGTCCATGTATGCGAGTGGGCGGAGCCACTCCTTGTCCTTAGATGGCGTCTGAATCCCCATCCACCCGCTAGATAAATGAGGCCCACTCCTCCTCTGAGGTAGAACTGACTCAGAGAGCCCTCCTGGAAAACTCCTCACTTCTTGCCACTTCTGAACCTGCCAGATTTGTTGTCCGGCCATCACCATATCAGTTCATTTATACATGTATTGGTTGAAGATGTCACAGGTTCAATCAGACTCAATCAGACGATGCCTGAGTGTCAATTCACTTGTACGTTGATTGCAACTTCCACAATCAATCCCCCCAGAGATATGCCATTAACTAATTAAGTCATTAAGTTCCCCTTTATCCAAACATCAAAACAAATTACATCAAAACATTACGAGTATATTACTAGTATAAAATGATAATAATTCCCTGCAGGAAATTATGCTGGTGTAGTGTGATTTGGGTGAGACTTGTAGAGACTGCTGCCCCCGTGACCCTGTAATGGAATGAACAGATAAAAATAGATGGGATAAGAATGATTTTATATTATATCATATTCATAATTATATCATTCATTCAATAATAATATATCATTACGATAAAAATATATTTGAAATGACCAGGCAAGCTAATATCCAGGTGCCCCAGCTATGAAAAAGGAAAGCAAATTCATTGACGTGACATTGTGATTCACACCACTGCACAAAACCAAATGTTACCTCTGTATTTAAACCCATCACCAAAGTGAACAATGGGCAACTCAAGGCTCCCTGGAGCACTGAGTAGGAGCGATGCCATGCTCAGTGGACTTCAGTAACTTGGCAGCTGGTGAACTCGAACCTGAATCCCTATGAACCCAAGTCCACTTCCTTAACTGCTTATCCACCACTGCCTAAAACCAGAGAGAAAACCCACATTTCCCTCTGTGTTGTTCAATTTGACAGGTTTATACAATAAAACACAGTATGTTTCCCCCTGGTGGCTAATTAGAGGATTTGTAACTCCACATATGCTTTGACATCACTGGTATATACATGCACACACATTATCTTTCTATAATAACAGACTTTTTTAAACAAAGTCCTTTGAGAAAACCAGTGATTGTGTCTTACTGTTTGACAGATTCCAGTGTGCTGCTCGCTGCTGGTGTTACAGGAAGTTGAATTGAATGTTTTTTTTTTACTGCTATGCTCACAACAATAATGTTACTTTTTGTATTTTGTTCCAACATCTGTTTTTTATACCACAGTAGCATCTTGTAACAGTTGAACTGTTGTTACTAGGTATTTCTGATATTAGCAATATTGTGTAATATCGGTAAGATTAGAAATGTCCAATAATATTGGTCGGCCAATATTAGCAATCTGGTTTCCTCCGGTAATGAAACATCCAATAACACTTTGCCTGCATTTTGTCAAATTTACTGTAATCACGCACAGCATTCTGTAATATCTCAGTTGCACAAACAGTGTGTGTGAGATATTGTTTAAAATTTCAGCAAAAATTGATACTGGACATCCTTAGTTCTTACCATTTCCAACAGTAATCCAGGAGAAAGACTTTTTTTCTCACTAGGGGAGGTGTGTCCTTAGTTTCTGGATCTGACACTAGAACTGGTCTCTGCCCCAAACTGAGGGATATTTTTAGACCAATTCTCTCAGTCATGACGGATCTTAGATGCTTCTTTTGATTACAGCTGAGATTTAATGTCAGACCTAAAGGGCACACACATACGCACACACACGTGCCTTGTGTGGACGTTGTAAATGTAGGACGACTGAAGGTCCTCATATGTATTCAGCTCGGGTGTGAGAGCAGTGATGGGTGGGTTCAGCTGGGGAGACGAGCTGTAAAGACTGTCCTCACATTACATGCGCACGTGTGTGTGTGTGCATTAAGGGAGAGATTACACACACACACGCAGTGGTTGTGTATGTGTGAGATAATTGGCTCCCAAAAGAATGCAACCGTACAGAGCAACAAAGGAGCAGAAGAGATTGTTCAGTCTGTTCACATGATTATGGTAAATGTGGGAGAGAGAGCAGTGCGCACTGTTCTCCAGCAGAGGAGATCAAACTGGCTGATGTCTGCTGATGGCGGTGATGCCACCGTGTTGGACAGTGTAACTGAATCAACCGCAGGGTTGGTGTTGTAATCCAGGCTTGGGCAAACCGAGGGGCCAGATGCACCAGTTGGGCTTTTTAATTCACCCCACCAAACTTGTTCAGATGATGTCATTCTATTACTGTTATACTGTGATGCCTGTATTTCCCTATCATGTGGGAAATAGGGGTGTCTGATATGACATTTACCTATACCCATCCAAAATAAGTTACTTCGATAGCAACTGGACATAGTAGGTTCCTTGAAGACATTTCACCTCTTCATCCAAGAGGCGTCATCAGTTCTAACCAACTACAGGGGAGTCCTGGTATTTCTCCTCAGGAGGCTGCATACCTGTGAAAGAGGGGTTGTTGTAGGACAAAAGGCAATAAGAGAGATGTGGGGTTACAGGGTGATGTGTCACACCCTGTTCCAGACGAGCTGTATGTTGAGTTAGAGGTGTGAATGGAGGAGTGGGGGGTAGTGTTGGTATCGATTGTTTCTATTCTTTGTGATGGAGCCCTGGTCTGATCACAAGGGAATTTTCTGGGCACAGAATCTGCCTATGCCGGTACCTATACTGATATTAACCGATATTGCCCAAACACTTCATTCCCAATACCGATATAGGCAGCTAATTTCACACAATTAGTGTGATACCAGACTAAAGTCATTCTATAAATAACTGTCCAACATAAACACACTATAAGTTATAGAAAAATGACACATTTATTTTTTACCATTTTGTCTGAAACAGTCCTATGATTCTTCGTGCAGCATTTAATGTAAACAGGACATGTCCAATGTTGGACAGAAGAACTTTCCAAAAACATTGACTAACATTATAAACCAGGCTCATTCAGCCTCACAACAATAGTCAATATAAATGGGCACAGATAGAAACAGCTGCAGTATAAGAGCAAAAAGAACTCTTTAATGAGAGAAAAAACATTTCAGCATCGTCACAATGTAAACGACTCTTCTCTCTGATGACATGAGAGACGACACTGAACGGTGTTTCACTGGCAAACAGTGAAATGCCACTGTTTGCCAGCTACAGAAACTCCACACGTTTAGTAAAAACAGAACGGGAGAGAACGGCTGGTTCTCCAGGACGTCTTCTTGTGCCCTGCTCTGTTCTTCACCGTATTAAACTCTGAGTCTTTGAGAGAGAGAGAGAGAGCAGCTGCTGCTGCTGCTGCTGCTGCTGTGTTGTTGTTGTTTCTCTGAATCCATTCCCTGTTGTTTTTCTTTACTTTGCTGCATAAAAACGCCTTGTGATAAAGTGTTAAAATCTTACCTCCCTCCCTCACATGACCAGTTCCTTGCAATCATTAAGAATTACAGTTTTCTATCCACAATAAAACTCCAGACGACGGACGTTAACTGTAGCATAGATAATTGTTGGTATCCCTTTAAAATTACATCAATAATCATGTGATGGTCAGTTGTACTGTCTCAATTCCCCATGAGGAAGTCCAATGTATTTGCAGAGACCAAGGCTTTGCAGCATCGGATTTTAAAAATCAGTAGAAAAACAGATATCGATATGTTCCGATATTAAAAATTATGCTGATGTCGGCCCGATATTTATCGGTGAACCAATATATATCGGACATCCGTAGGTAAAAACATTGTTTGTCACCCCTATCCTGCTGTCTCAGATTTAGACCCGTTGTGTCCACAAGTCACAACATTTGGTGGTCTACTTTAGTCCTACTCCAATCTGAACAGCTAATAGGCTGAACTGGATTTGAGCCTCTGCCTTTGTCAGGAGGGATGTCCAATATGTATTAAATATTATGTATTGTAAATATTAAATATTATGTATATATAATCTACACTTAATATAATACATATGATATATTTACTCCTCAGTTAAATTTCACCTCCTAACTTTGAGCAAAACAAATTTAGTCTCGTAAACAAAGACTGTTTTAGACTAGTGTAACAATTCACTGTGGTTTTGGGCTGTGGTGGCCTAGTGGTTAAGGATGGGGATGGACCAAGTTCTAATCCACCAACTGCCAGGTTACGAATGAGGTCCACTGAGCATGGCACCGTCCCCACTCACTGCACCCCGGGCGCTCAAAGCTGCCCACTGTTCACTTTGGTGATGGGTTAAATACAGAGGTGACATTTCATTGTGTGCAGTGGTGTGAATCACAACGTCACAATGACAAGGAGTTTCCTTTCCTTTCCTTTCCTTTCCTTTTAACTTGGTCTCATATCCTACTGAGACTACAGTAAGTCTCTGACCAGTCTCAGGCTCTGTCTTGGAATAGCCCAGTTTGACTCAATTCAGTGACTTGTCCATACTCTGTCCCTGACTCATTTGACTGGCAGCACATTTAATTTTGCTATAAAAAGTGAACCATTATTTAATAACCATTGAGTCCCCTCCTCTGTTGTCCTCAGGTCACAGTGATCATCTGTCCTTCATCTGCTGTTTGTTCCTGTCTCTGGCATCAGACCTGAAATTACTGACTGAACCAGGGAGACATAGAGGGTTCTGGGTGCCTAGCAACAACCAGCTGCTCATTCTCTCTCTCTCTCTCTCTCTCTCTCCCTTTCTTTCTCTCTCTCTCTGTCTCTATCTCTACCGCCTCTCTCAAACACAGCCAGAGAGTCAATTAAGAAACTGTTAATTTTGTCATTTAAACTGTGTTCATTTGTCCAATTAGACTTAGCTTTCTAATTGATAGCTGGGGGTGGAGACTGAATAGGTGGAGGTTGTTTATCAGACACACACCCGTTGGGTTGAACTGCAGCTGCTCATTAAGGAATAAACTGATTAAAGCATTGTGATATCAATTTAATTCCGGGTTCTCTCAACAACCCACAGTCCAAAATCACTGAACAATGCAAAGTTGCTGATGTCCTGCTGCACCGTGTGGACAGTTTTTGTCACTGTGTTAAGTCTGGATAGAAAATTTTATAAACACACCTTAGTGCTACTGGCTGCAGTACATTGACATCCTACATGGGCTTGGAAAATAAACTAGTTTCTGTGTGACCTTCAGTATAGGAAGTGAGCAGTTCAATGAATGGGATAAGGTTTTTGCTGTTAATTTAAGTGAGACTTTGCCGAGTGACAGCAGTGGGCAGACAGTTTCAGACATGTTTCTGTTTGTAAGAATAAATGATTTTCTTACATAAACTTTTTTTAAACTTAAACTTTTACAAAAACGTTGTGGCTCTCACAATATCCTAAACTTCAGCCATTCTCCGATTGGCTGGCCTTCAAAACAACTGGAGATATAAATATATTTGGCTATTTCACGTGTACATGTGACTTTCTGATTCAGTCTGTAAGTCAAACATTTTGAGTCGCACTGATGTCTCCTTCTCTCCTTCTCCTTTAATCTTTCTCCTCCTCTTCCTCCTCCTCTTGGCTCCTCACCTCAATTATCTCCTTTCTACCCCTCGTCCATCAAGGATCGATGTCACTCGCCTCCTCTGGCTCTGGTTCTCCCTCAGATCTTAGAACAGGTCAATAACAACAGAACTGCCGACGCATCGATACTGAGGACGTGTTTGGATCATGATGAAGGATGAGGTTGCGTTTCATCTCCCCAACATTAAACTACAACAGAAAAAAAATTCTGAAAGAAGTTAACTGAGGTGATGATGAGAATATTTGAGTCTGGTTCCCTGTCCTTTGCAACTTTGGTGCCTCTCAGTGTCAAGCTTTATGTAGTTTTTGTCTAATTGGGTAGCAAGTTTTTCATGATTAAGTTACATTTACTCTTGTTTTCTTTTTTTTTTAACCATTTTGCTTTTAGTAGTGATTAAATATACATATATATATTTAAATACCTATGCATAAACATATATTGACAATATTGTCCTAGCAATTGTGTAATATCAATATCAATCAATACCAATACCAGTATATGTATGCTGCTGCTTGCCCCAAAAACTATGACAAATTTCTCAGAACCATATGTGTGATTCTAGTAAATTTGGCAAAACTGAGGCAATGTGTTGTTAAATTTTCATTATTGGAGGAAAACCTGGTATCTATCTTAGGATATCACATTACCATGCTAATATCGAGCCAATTATATCTAATCTCTAATATTTATTCTTGTCCTTCTTATGATTGTGTGTTTTATAGTCATCGTCATGATCAGCTGACATAGGTCAGGCTGGGTTAGATTCAGTCTCTAGCTCATTTATTTTTCCAAGTCACGTTTCTTTACAGTCTTTATCATACAAAAATAAATGAAAATACATTATGCATCACATCCTCAATTTATACACATATACATACCCAGAAGTGATTATCCCCCACCCTTCTTTCTCGGAGCCATCTTGGACTCAGTTCAACTTGACTGTAAAGCTACACGTAGAAGAAAAACTATTTCCTAGTCAGACTTTCAAAATAAAAGTATAAACTACCGACATCACATACTAACTTTTGCCGATAGCCGATCTTGCGGATATGGTCTAAACCAGGGGTCCCCAAGCTTTTTAAAACCAAGAGCCACTTCCAGGGAACCCAGTAATACGAAGAGCTACTATTAGTACTATTATGGAATAATTAAAAGTTCTGATAATTAAAAGTTCACAATAGTGACCACTCTTCTGACTATCATGATTACAGCCATAAAATTATATTTGTAAGTGTAACCTCAAAAGCACAGGAGCAGTAGCATTCTGACCCTTTTTGTTTTTTGGAACACATCCTGCAGGCACCTTAGGTAGACCATGGGGGCACCAGGTCTAAACACAGCACAGATATGTGTCGCTATTTGCCCACAAATCTGAGGTAAACATTTCAGAATTCTAGGTGTGATTGCAGTAAATTTGGCAAAAATCCTGGTATCACGGAATTCAACGCTCCTTAAAAAAAAATCTTGTTCTTGTTTCTTGTACAACATTTAGGAGATTTTGTGGAAACACTGCACCACCACGTGGCATCAATGTAAACAATGTCAAAGTGGAAAGAATTGCCAAGTCCATTTGTTTAATAAGGTTTATTTGTTGATCCAACAGGAGGTAAGGTTGATGGTTTGGCACGATGACGGGAAACACAGAACACAAAGATAGGTATTTACCATAGATGGGCATTTGACAGTTTTTATTGCACCATTTCGATAAGATAAACATCGTTGAGTTTATGTTTTTTTATGTTGCCCCACATTTTTACTACGAATCCTGTCTATTATTTTGAAAACAGGTCAGTACGTCGTTTCCTTGTTTCCGGAGGACGGCAGCAGCAGCTTGACACACCCCGCTGTCTGCGTGTGTCCCCATCAGCCCCGGAGAGAGAGAGAGAGAGAGAGAGAGAGAGCAGCTTTTGTGTGCAGTCTCTGCGGCTCACAGAGACGCTGAGGCCGCGCCGCATGGATGCGCTTCCGCGGTGAACTTGTCAGGACATTGTGCAGGAGCGAGGTTGTGTTTCTGTCCGAAGAGCAAGGAAAAGGCAAGAACGAGGAGAAAACAAAGAAGGAGAAGACGGGAACCAAGAAGATAAGACTGGATTACTACACTCCTGGACACGCACACTCACACGCACAGACTGTGGACCAACCGGGCCTGTAGATGTTGGAGCGGAACCAGCGGGACCATGTGTGCGTCGTGGCCGAGCGGTGCACGGCCGCTGCCGCTACCGCTGCTGCTGCTGCTGCTGGGGACGCTGCTGTGCGCAGGTAAGCGCGTCCACGTCCTCGCTGCACCCTCATGCACATCCACTCCCGGGTGCAGCGAGGACATGGACGTGTCCCCGCTCTGCACCTAAAGCCTTGTTGGCTGTGAATGAAGTGATGCAGCCTCGCTGTCAAGTGTGTTCATGCGCCTGTGTCTGCGTGTGTGTATGTGCGCGCGCGCGTGTGTGTATTCGCTTCATTGTCTCCAGCTCAGACGTGCAGCATCTCTGCCGCGGATCGATAATCACTAATTACCTCCTTCTTTATTTCCCACCCGCCACTGACACGCGCCTCTCATCCCCGCGTGTGCGCGCGGTTTTACTACAAAGCATGAGACACGCGGGTGATGAATGGGGATGCGCGTTCACATGATCTCGTAGTAAAGCAGTGAGGGAGGGGGCGTGGTGCGCGTGCGCGTCCAGGAAAAATACTCTCATGCGCTTGCACGACGACACGCGCACCTCAGATTTGGTTGATCAGGTGTGCTCGTGTTTGTCAGTTTCCATCTCTTCAACCTTCAGCCCTCACTGTACTCAGCTGCTTCCTGTCTCCTTCCCTCCCCTTTCCTCCTTTTCCATCTTAATTCCGTCTCTCCTCCTCGTTTCCTGATTACCTTTCCTCACCTTTTTGTATCCCACCTTGTAACTTTTTCAGTCCTTATCATGTTTTGCCTGGCAGCCTTTGCTAGTCACCTTGCCGTCCGTCTTCTTGACCTTTTCTTCCCTAATCTCCCTCCCTCAAAGTCTGTCTGCTTCCTTCTCACCTTCTCGATGTTCTATAGTATTTATTTTTCTCTTTCATCATTTTGTTGTTTGCTCTTCCATCTGCTTTCTTTTCTGTTTACATTTCTTTTCCTCCCTCTTAACCTCCCTTTCCTTCTTCAATGCCCTGTTTGTCACTATCAAACCCAATGACCAGTATTTTTCCCCTCTCTACTAATGATTTCATCAGCCCACTTCCTCATCACTTTTTGTTTTCCTTACCTTTGTTTTCACCCATCTTTGTTCATTTTCTTACTGTTGTGAGACTCCAAAAATCCTCCAAAGAGATGTTGTTGCTGCAAATCTAATACAATAATATGACTTTACCAGTTGTTGTTGGGGATGGTACATTAGGTCATGTTTTCCTAATGTCTAAGAGTTTAGTTGCAGGCCACTGGACTTCTTCTAGAACCTTGCTAAACATCTTGTTGCTCAGATGAGCAAGTTCAGTTGCTTACAACAAATCTCTTTGGATAAAGGACCTTAGCGTTGCTATCTGGAGGTGGATTTTAGTAATATAAATAATCCATCATTCTTCTATTTCTCTTTGCTTCCTGACTTAGAGCGTAAACTGTTGGGATTGGTGTTTGTGAATGGACGTCAGCTCTGAGTATCTATTCTGATGGCTTCATGTGAATCATTTTTATTCCAATCAGGATTTTACTCCTGTTTTTTTTTTGTTTCCATGTAAACATAGCTTTTCATCCACACTGCTCCAACAGCAGAGAGAGGGAGAGCAATAGAGAGGAGGTGGTGAGGGTACATGATGGGGGATGGGTTACCCATGGCTGCTGGCATGATTTAAAGGGCCAGTGCTTATTTTTTTTTTCTTTTCAGCCCCTCTGCTAAGATTGATGACATGAGGTCAAGACAAGGGGGAGGAGCTGAGGGTCAAGAGCAGAGGGCTGAGGGGGAGAAGGGCCGTTGATTTAAAACCATCCTTTACACAGTGCAGCGGGGTCTTAAGCGAGGACCTCCTGCGGCAGCAGCTGCTCTGCTCCACACTGAAACAATGTCAAGGGTTTTCCTCGCTTAGTTCCTAAAAAGCCATCGAAATATATTCATCGCAATGTTTCTTGTATTCTTTTGTGTATAAATAAACCAATGAGATTGATAATCAATTCTAATATCACAACAATACTGCTAATATTAAATAAATACATATATTTAAAAAAAAATGTACTAAATAAAGAATTAAAAAATATACTGGTGATCAAATCAAATTAAAAAATTAAGTTTAAAAAAAATCATATCAGACTGTTAGCTTGCATTACACTAAATACCTCTACGTTGTGGCTCTCTGTAACAGAATAAATAAGGTTGCGATGAATGGCTTTATTATATATATGTATATATACATACATATATATACACATACATATATATATACATATATACATATATACATATATATAATAGGGGAATTAAAGATTAAGATTATTATTAATCGATTAAGATTAATCATTTTGGATTGGTTATCGTTCTGTGACCTACACAATCCAAGTGTATCGGTCCAAAAAGCTCCAATCGATCGAAAATGCAGTAAAATGGTCTGATGGTTCGGATTTTTGTCCGTGGATCGGTTTCCTGCTCCATGGCCTCACCCACAAATTGACATTTAGACATAGGAAAGACATTGGCCGCTTCCTCCCACTAGAGCGGGGGGCAATAGACACATACACATCTATTCACGTATGTCTATGGAGGTTGTGTCACCTACGGTGTGTGAACTGTGACGTAGGCTGATTTGATTGGAGTTCAGGTAGTGGGTTTTACTCTGCTCTGAGCAACATGGCAGGCAACACAGACGGAATCTACAGCGTTTTTCATTTAAAATCAAGGGTTTGGACATCATTTGTTTTTTTTTTCAATAACAGAAAGATAGATAAAAGCAACGCGTTTTGCCAACTCTGTAGAGCGACAATTGAATACACTGGAGGTCCAACAAACCTTAGCAGTCACCCGCCAAGACGGTAAAGCCGTCTGGGTGGCGTTGGCGGTGACACTTGCACGGCAGGAATCACCAGTAGTCAGAGGAGTTGACAGAATAAAATACAAAAGTTTTTCCAACCACAGTTCAATAACTCGGCAAAGTCCAGGGCAATAACGGAATCTATCGCTCGTTAGATTACAAAACAATGTCCTGTGAGACAATCTGGTTACAGGAGTGCTATTTACAGCTAAACTGTTTACTTTCTAAAACTTAAGGCATATAATTTAATAAAATTAGTAGAGTGTCATCTGATCCTGATATAATTGTAATGGAGATAAAATACAAATTGTCAATCAGTATAAATATCTTGGGTTAATATTAGATTCTCAGCTCTCCTTTAAAGACTAAATTGACAAATTGTGTAAAAGAAAATCAAGTTAAATCTTGCAAATGTTCATGCATTTCGAAAGGAGATGCTAGAAGAAGCTGAAAAAAATGTCTTAATTGTATAAAAAGTTTTTGCAAATGTATTTTCTAATGTATATGTATTGTGTGCTTCTTGCCTTTTTACATCTTGGCCAGGGGCCGACAGATGAAAACTAGCATCTGGCTAATTCTTTCTTATTCAACCATGTCTTTATGAAATTCCATTTCCCCATTTTAAATAATCTAAACTAAAACTAAGAAAGACTTGCAGCTGTCTAGTGTTGTTGACAGCAGAGTTGCAAATTTTTATTCAAGATTAAAAAACCCAATCGAACTGAACCGAATCGGATCGAACTGGATTGGTTCGTAGCCTGTGAATCGAGATATGAATTGTATCGTTATGTGAGTGAAGATTCACATATCTTCGCATATTCACATATACACATATATTTTTAAATAATAAATATATATTATTAAACACATATATAATATTATAAAATATAGTTTATACAATTTTATGTATAGAGCACATTACATGCACAAAGCAAAATAGTTTTCATATATTTGTGTATTTATGTATATGTATATGTATAAAGATGTCTATACATATATAACCCACATATACATATATACATGGAGAGGGAGAGAGACTCTTATCTTCTCAGACTGTAAGCTTATAGCAATATAAGTCTATAGTTCTATAGAGTAAATGTCGTGATGTTTGGGTACAATATATATATTTATAGATGTAAATGTGTGTACTTATATTTATGTATATATATATGTGTGTGTGTGTGTGTGTGTGTGTGTGTGTATAGAGTGATATACTATCTAATACTAGCTGTTGCTTGAAAGACTGTAGGGACTTAAAGTGACACATCGGGAACATATAACAATTATTATGAAAAGCTCTGGAGAAGCAGATTGAAGTTTGTGAGCGGGCAGTGACAGATGGGTGGGGTGGGTTTGCTTTCATTGACAAAGTGACGGCCCCCTGGGGGCCCCGTCCTCGCTCCGCCGCCTCTGTCTCACTGACCGGAGGAATGACTGTCGCTCAATGGGGGATGGGGTCCGGTCTGTTTGTGAGTGTGTTGTCCAGACAACATCTGTCCACAGTAGACGGCATACAGACCCACTTGTGGTATGGCTCTTTGTCCTACTCTGCTTCCTTCTGGTAGAAAGTGCACAGTCACCTGTAGTTTTGTACAAGTAGTGCAGGATTTTGTCCTGATTGCACCAGGAAAACCTTTGCGCCAGGTTACCTGGGAGTTTTTACCAAACTTTATGTCAAACTAGTTATGTGTGCCGTGTCTTACTCTATTTTGTGGTAGATGAGTGCAACATTACAACCGCAGTGCATGCGTTGTTGATTGATTTCCAACAACATATGTTCTCTTGCTATCTTATGATTAAACAGTTATTTCCATCAAGAACCTGCAGGTCATGAGCCACTCTTCCACACTAGTGCTAAAAGGAAAAAATCAATAATACAGTGATCTTTGTAGTTTATTTTAATATTATATCTGTTTATATTTCCCCTTTATGTACCTCCCCCGCACTGTCATCAACCCTCCCTCGACTGTGTTAGCCTTTCCTGCACAGCTATATGACAGAATTGGAGAATGGAATGCTGTGTACAAGCTCGTTGAGGTAAACAAAGCTACCAGCGGTTGTTTGCAAATGCACTTGTCTCAGATTCTGAATGAGAATCCACATTATTAAAGCCAAAACTATTGTTATATAGCAAAACTTTTGCCACATTGAATTGAGAAAACAATCACAACGTACTGAACGGGTGAAAGAAGAACACATTACACAGGAATGTGCCTCTCTTGAAAATCCAATTTTCTGAATGGGCGTAAGATAAAGGTGATGCTTCTGTTGGATACAAGTGTTGATAAAAGTGTGAAACAGTTTGCTCTGTCAGAACGACGCAAGTTTTCTGTCTGAAGAGAATTGAAGAAATGCATGTCAAAGGTCTGAGCTCAACCCATTGTCCACATCCCTGTCAGCACGTAGACCTGACATATTTCACATTCATATACATAATCTCCATATGCTCAATATATATATATATACATGTATATATGTATATATGTATGTATATATATATGTATGTATATATATGTATATATGTATATATGTATGTATATATGTATATATGTGTATATATGTATATATATATATACACACACATATATAGTATATGTCAAGAAGAGAAAGAGAGAAAACCTGTTGTCTTATTTTCACAGAGAATACTAGAACAACACTGATTCTGAGTGCTGATGGCCTATAAATAGGGAGAGAGAGTGTGTGTGTGTGTGTGTGTGTGTGTGTGTGACAGAGAGAGAGAGCGGGAGGTGACGGAGGGAAAGCCCATGTTGCCATCCAGCTGGATGGAGGCCAGGCCTTGAGGAGGAGGTCACATGTGCAACAAAACAAAATCAGTGTGTGAGAGAAGAGTTCCCATGGCTTTGTATCTCATAAGATGACAGCGACACACACACACACACACAGACAGACACTTGTCCTGCCAGATGCCTATGTGTGTGTGAGACCTTTGCCCTATCGTGTCTGGAACACACAAAGCCCGTTAATAATCTGAATGTGGTCATTTTGCATGATAAAGTATCCCTCTCACACACACGTGTGTGTCTGTGCGTGTGAAACCTTTCTCACACTCGTCACCCGTCATATGACAAACTTTAAGGAGAGCCCTGCAGCTGTCCGTCTTTATAACACATGATATAAAAATCTGTGTGTTTTTTTTTTTTGGCAGCGTGACACACACAACACCTGCCTTCAATTGGTTCTACCAGATGCTGGGATATGGTAAAGCCTGCTATAAACCAATGTATATTACAGAGGATTGATCACTGATTGCATTATAGATTAGTCAGCAGATCACAGCTAATGTATAGCTCACCAAGAAGCAAAATGTTACGCAAAATTTAGCTCACTTTATTCTTTAATTACTGTAGATGCAAAAGTTGAAAAAAATACTATACATATGTTCCCTTGCTATATTTGCTATATGTTGCTATATAGTTACTTACTTCAAGAAGATTCAACAAGCTAAATTTACACCAAACTTTGCTTACTACTTTAATTGCAGTGCATGCAAAAGTAAAAAAACACACATATATTCTCTTGCTATATTTTCCATATATTGCTATATATTTACTTACTTCAAGAAGATTCAACAAGCTAAATTTTACACAAAACTTTGCTTACTGCTTTAATTGCAGTGCATGCAAAAGAAAAAAAACATACATATGTTCTCTTGCTATATTTTCCATATATTGCTATATATTTACTTACTTCAAGAAGATTCAACAAGCTAAATTTACACAAAACTTTGCTTACTACTTTAATTGCAGTGCATGCAAAAGTAAAAAAACACACATATATTCTCTTGCTATATTTGCCATATGTTGCTATATAGTTACTTACTTCAAGAAGATTCAACAAGCTAAATTTTACACAAAACTTTGCTTACCACTTTTATTGTAGTGCATGCAAAAGAAAAAAAAACATACATATGTTCTCTTGCTATATTTGCTATATCTTGCTATATATTTACTTACTTCAAGAAGATTCAACAAGCTAAATTTACACAAAACTTTGCTTACTACTTTAATTGCAGTGCATGCAAAAGTAAAAAAACATACATATGTTCTCGTGCTATATTTTCTATATATTGCTATATATTTACTTACTTCAAGAAGATTCAACAAGCTAAATTTACACAAAACTTTGCTTACTACTTTAATTGCAGTGCATGCAAAAGTAAAAAAACACACATATATTCTCTTGCTATATTTGCCATATATTGCTATATATTTACTTACTTCAAGAAGATTCAACAAGCTAAATTTTACACAAAACTTTGCTTACTGCTTTAATTGCAGTGCATGCAAAAGAAGAAAAAAACATACATATGTTCTCTTGCTATATTTGCTATATATTGCTACAGTATATATTTACTTACTTCAAGAAGATTCAATGAGCTAAATTTTATACAAAACTTTGCTTACTACTTTAATTGCAGTGCATGCAAAAGTAGAAAAAAACATACATATGTTCTCTTGCTATATTTGCTATATATTTACATACATGGTATACTGTTGGCTAAAGCTGGCTGTACAATATGCGATCTTGTGCCATGATTTTGCAGTGATGCAACTTATCTGGCATTCCAGCCCGAGTTTTGTCTGTCATGCAACTCGCATTGTGTAGTGTACACGGGGTTATGAGCTGTACTGTCAAGCAATAATGGCCTCCTGACTACCTCACAATCGATCATGTGAAAATCTACAGGAGTCAGATGTGAAATGTATGGTTGTAAATATACGTTTGCTTTTGAAAAAAAAATTGCAGTTAACTGAACATGCTCTGGTCTGCCGGCTGCTCACTTTGCCTTTTGCTGCATCATATCTCTTCAATCTGTCTGTCTTATATTTCCTTTCTCTAACTCTACTGGAACGACTGAAACAGTCTAGGGAGGTTTGTTAAAGGGAAATACGTAACTATCTTACCTCTACGTCACAAGTTTTCTCTTCTACGATGGAAGACGGGGATCCTTGTTTAATACATTTTTTACTTTAATCCTAGTGGGGAAGAGTGAATGGCTCATGACATTCAGATTCTTGATGGGAATAACTGTTTTATCATTTAATATAGCCAGAAAACGAAATGTTGTGTGGATCAGTGTAATTACTTATACCATGGCACATTAACTGAGGCTTTACAATGTCTTTTAAAGAGGCGGGTAAATGTGAGGAGCACTTGTCATGATATTTGCTTTTGCTGGTTTGCTTTTAAAAACTATAGGTCTATCACATTACGATGCATAGAGGCCCTGCACACAGAATTAGTTTGACAACACTAGTTCAGGACGAAACCATAAACTACCTGTACCAAACTACATCTGTGACTTCACTTTCTAGGGTAATTTTTGTTTTAGGGTAATTTTTTCTCTTACCTTCCTTTTGATCATTGTTATCTACCCAGTTCATGATATCCTAAAGGTTTAGTTGTAAGCAAGTGGACTTCTTCTTGTTTACAACCTGTTTGTAAGTTTTTAACCCACAGATCCTTTCACCTTTCTTTTGGATAGCTTAAATCGATGTTTTCTATTTCCGGTTTGACTTTCTCACTGTGGTTGTGACAATATGTCTTAAAACCTCAGAGGACGTTTCTTTAATTTCATGGTCAAATCCTGTTACTTTAAGGACACGTTCCTTAAGCGTTCTTTACTGAATTTGCGATGGGTTATATTTAATCAAGGTCACCAATCACGTCATGATTATTAATTTAGAGAGTAGGCGTGTGTAGGCATACATGATTGTATTCAGTGTGTGTGTGTGTGTGTGTGTGTGTGTGTTGACATTTAATTTAACTTTTCAATTAAAAATTTGAACCATGAGTCGCTGAAAGTCACACACACTAGTTCACTGGTCTCCGTGGAAACTGAGCTTGACCTCCAGAATACTGATGAGTTCTAACTGCAGACCAAACTGCTGAGAGTCTAACGGATTTGTTAAATTACAAGAAATTCTTAAAATTGAGTTATTAATGAGATTAAATTTTAATCACTTCACTGCGGCCTGTTATGGACTGAATAAGTCACAAGAAAGTGATGCACTCCAATGTAAAAAAAACAAAACAAAACAAACAAAAAAAAGTAAAAATAATAAAAAAAATCCCAACTTTTGTTCACAAAAATCACATTTACAGTAAATGTGAATCTAGGTGAGATTTTTTTGTCTCTTTTTGATGCTGCTGTAGCAAATTCCTCTCAGATGAATAGACATTTCTTAGCTTTGATTCATCATTGTTCTGTAATACAGGGAGTAAAAGTAGTTTTGTACTGTAATACTTTTTTTTGCTACTAGTTTTGTGTGTGTCTGTTTTGGGTGTGTGTTTGTGACTTTGTTTCTGTTGTCTAGCAACTATAAACCCACAGATCTTCAGTAACATCTGTCATGGTATAAGTTGCCAGAATGCTCTTATTCTGAAATCCAAGTCTTAGCCCTTTTCATTCTGATAGAACCTTTGAAACATTTCAGATTAAAACAATGTGATTGGACAGAGACAACATAGGTCTCTGATTGGTTGTTTTTTCTTTGATATGGTCACATGACCAGTCTACTACAAAAGTCCAGGCAACCCAAATCCTGGCAATCACCCACAATCCCACTTTTTGTTTTGCTTTAGATCCTAATCACATTTGTGCATGAGTTCACGATGACCTAACAGGTCAAAGGTTACATCTGGTGCCCATGAGTAGCCAGTCAAGAGGTGTGTTTTTCACATTCTTCTTCTCCTTTTTTTAGGGGTTGCCACAGTGAATCAACATTTTTCAATCTCCCCCCTTTTCTCTGTATCTTTTACTCCAACTACCTCCATGTCCTCCCTCATTGCACTAATGTCTTCTAATACTCATAACGTTAACCTATCTATCTACTACTAAGCCAGTGATCCACTAAAACGCAAAAGTCTAAAATATTCAAATCTGTCAACTGGCGAGTCTTATTTTATTTAATTTTTTTAGATTTCTTTTAATTGCATTGAATCATATAAACAAAATTACAGTGGTGTTAATACCATCAAATAGTTTAACAAATAAAAAATGTATTAATAGTTTGAATAAAAAAACAAAGTTCCAGCCACTCTTATAGTGTTTTGTATGGATAAATGTATAAATCACCGGGCAGTTGATTTTGTTTTAGTTTGGAGGGGGAAAAAAGTTATGCAAGGTTAAACCCATCACCTTAGTTAGCAGACAGCATTGTCCATCTATCAACTCTAACATGTCCAAACCATCTCAATCAGGCTTCTACAGCCTTTTCTCCAAACCTTTCTGTCTGTGTTGTCCCTCTAATCACCTCGTCCCTGACCCTTGTCTCTCCTAAAGAGAATCTCAGCATCTTTAACTCCTCCACTTTCAGCTCTGTCTCCTGTCTTCTGCCTATTCCTAGTGTCTCTAATCCATCCATCATGGCTGGTCTCACATCCATCCTGTAAACGTATTTAATGATAATATTACAGACCGTTTGAAGAAAACACTGTTGTTATAGTTCAATCAATAATAATCAAGAGTCAACAGAGGATTGGGGTCACATCCAAAAAGTAAAATGATTGCAAATTCTTCCCTTTTAGCAATAATTCATATGTCATACCCCACTATCACATCGTTACTTTTTCTATACTTCATCCATTCATCTTTATCCACTTGGCAGCAGTCTCCACTACTGCCACGCGAATCACATAGCTCAATATTGTGAGTTTTACTGTCTGCAATCGAGGACACCAAGTATAAATATAAGGATGAAGATGAATGAATGAATGAAATGTTTGACATAAAACTAAAAACATTTATCAGTATGTCCAATATTCACCCTCTGCTTATATTTGATTCACTTTACTTCTGATTCATTTATCAACCAATAATAATCTGTACAAACAACTGTACAAGTCTAAATAAGCTTTCTCATGTTCTCCAAAAAGTTTAGACCAACTGGACCTCTTCTTGGAGTAAAGACGTTTCACTTCTCAACTAAGGAACTTCATCATTTTAGGTTTCATAGAAGCAAAACCTGGGCTTTGCCTTGTTAGAAGAATAAACAATAACTTACAGATATGAACTTACAACAAACCCTTTTTATTAGCTCAGTAAGTGTCCATGTATATGAAGACATGAGATTTTTCTCATGTGACATTTCCTTGTTTGTGTTTGTGTATGTGCAGGCCTGGGTCATGGCGACGTGGAGACCAGGGAGTGTCTTTACTACAACATGAACTATGAGATGGAGAAAACGAACCAGAGCGGAGTGGAGCGATGCGAGGAGGAGACAGACAAACGATCACACTGCTACGCCTCCTGGAGGAACAACTCTGGAAGCATTGAGCTGGTGAAGAAAGGCTGCTGGCTGGACGATTTTAACTGCTACAACCGGTAAACACGCAAGAATAGATGCAGCCAATTTCTTTCACTAGTGTACAAAATAATTAAAGATTTGTGTAAAATATTGTGGGGACAGAGGCTTACATACTGTCTCTATTTTTAGAGTGGAGTGTGTGGCCACGGAGGAAAATCCACAGATTTTTTTCTGCTGCTGTGAAGGAAACTTCTGCAACGAGAAGTTCACTCACCTGCCTGATGCTCCACGTGAGTCTCAACGTTCTCTTCTACTTCCTGTCAGGTTTTAACTAATACTTTTCCCTCTAAGTCGAATTTTTTTTGTGTTATTTGTATGTTAGTGATGAAGGCGCCGCTCCCTAGTGTTGGTGTGTTGGACTTGATGATTTACTGCCTGCTGCCTGTCACCGTGTTCTCTGTAACTCTGCTCACTGCTGTGTGGATGTATCGCCACCGAAAACCACCGTATGGACATGTTGACATTATTGAGGTGAGATACATACCAGTAATGGTGTCCTCCTTGAGCCACTTGTGGGAAATACAATTCCAGCTTAGCAAAATGACTGGTATACAGTATGAACCAATTGTGTTTTTTAGCACCCTCTAATGGTTTTAATGCAAATCTAGCTTTTTACATGCAGAAAAATCCATACTAACACACAAGTCATGTCGCTTTGCTGTGATCGTCGCTACTTCCAAAATAGTTTTTTTCAGTTTTTCTTGTGTTGAACTGTCTTCTTAACTCTCCTGCTTCTCCATCAGGACCCTGGGCCTCCTCCTGCCTCCCCACTGCTGGGTCTCAAGCCTCTGCAGTTGCTTGAGGTAAAAGCCAGGGGGCGCTTTGGGTGTGTATGGAAGGCCCAAATGATGAACGAACATGTAGCTGTAAAGATTTTCCCCATACAGGTAGGAAACGCTAACCTTTAATATCTGGATATTTGTGTTTATCAAGTATATTCACCACTGACCTTTTTCTTCTTTTAGAACAAAGAGTCGTGGCAGAACGAGGGAGACATTCTCAGCTCCACAGGAATGAGACATGAAAACATTCTAAGATTTGTCGCTGCTGAGAAACGAGGGAGTCACCTCGAGGCGGAGCTTTGGCTCATCACGGAGTACCATGAAAGGGTAAGGACGAGGAGTAAGGTGCAGGGAGTCTGAGAAAGTTGAGCAGGGAGTCAGAGGAGGGAGGAGATGGGAGTCAGAGGAGGGAAGGGCAGGGAGTCAGAGGAAGGAAGGAGCAGGTAGTCAGAGAAAGTTGACCAGGGAGTCAGAGGAGGGAGGAGAGGGGAGTCAGAGGAAGGAAGAGCACGGATTGAGAGTAAGTTAAGCATGAAGTTAGAGGAGGAAAGATCAGGAAATTATGAGGGAGGAAAAGGGAGGAGCAGGGAGCCAGAGCAGGAAGTGTTGACGGACAGTGGAGGGAGCAGCAAGAAGTCAAAGGATGGAGGAGCAGGAAGTCTCAAAAAGAGAGGAGCAGGAAATCAGAGGAGGGAGGAACAGGGGTGTGAAGACCAGTAATTGTGGTTGTCATTGATCAGGATGTGAGTTAAAGGTCAGTGTGTGTGTGTTTGTGTGTGTGTGTGTGTGTATGCAGGGCTCCCTCTGTGACTTCCTGAAAGGAAACGTCCTCAGCTGGAATGAACTGTGTCATGTGTCTGAGTCCATGGCCTGTGGTCTGTCCTATCTTCACGAAGACGTCCCTCTGCTTAAACCTGCCATCGCCCACAGGTGTGGTTTACTACAGAAATATTTTTACCGCATTTTTTTTATGTATTGTTATTACTATGTTTAACCACTTTAAATGCTTACAACACTACAGTACATTAAACCAATATTACAGTATTAACAAAACAAAAATACCTTTTACTTTAATTACATTTCTACAACTGTACATATTATTGCTATTTACCTTCTAAATTATTAATCATTAGCATAATATATATTGTCATATAATAGTTATACAGTGTCATTGTCATAATACCCTACACTTCCATCCTTTTAAACTACACCATCATCACTAGGTAATTACTGCCACAACAGTACAATGACAGTGTCATTTTAATACAACAATTATTCAGAATTAGAGTATTGTTGTGGGCTGTTCTCATTTTTGTATCTCTATACTTGTTTTAGGGACTTTAAAAGTAAGAACATTATGCTGAAGTCGGACTTAACTGCTGTAATCGGAGACTTTGGACTCGCTGTTCTCTTTGAGGCAGGAAAACCACCCGGAGAGACGCATGGACAGGTGAGAGGTTTATTTTCTACACGTACATTTGTGTGTAGAAAGTGGATTGATCTGTCTGTCTGTCTGTCTGTCCATTCACCCAATTCAGTTATGTTCAAAGCCTGACAATGATGTGAAATGATCAGATCATGTCTTTCCTACACTTTGTCTTTTCCTTTCGGCTTGTCCCTTTGTTCAGGAGTTTCCACAGTGAATCAACAATCCTCATCTCCCCCTGTCCTCTGTATCCTCAACTCTAACTCCAACTACCTCCATGTCCTCCTTTCTATAGCTTTTTCTCCAAACCTTCCTGTCTGTGTTGTCCCTCTAATCACCTCATTTCTGATCCTGTCCATCCTTGTCTCTCCTAAAGAGAATCTCAGCATCTTTAACTCCTCCACCTCCAGCTCTGCTTCCTGTCTTTTACCTATTCCCAGTGTCTCTAAACCTGGCTGGGCAAACAAAGCCCGGGGGGCCACATGCAGCCCGCTGAGCTTTTACATTTATATTATCATTATACTTCTGCCTTTTCCCTGCAATAATGCATTTCCCCAGTATATTATGTCATAAAGGGTATTGGAAATGTAGGATTTATACATGGCTTTTAGATGGCAATCCATCTCTCTGCTCTGGACATGGCCCCTGTGTCCAATTTTAGGAACAATTGTGGCCCGTGATTCAAAGGTTTGCCCACGCCTGCTCTAATCCATCCATCATGGCTGGTCTCACAACTGTCCTGTAAACCTTTCCCTTCACCTTAGCTGACTCTCTTCTATCACAGATCACTGCTGACTCTTTTCTCCAGTTGTTCCATCCTGACGGTTCTCTATTCTTCTCCTCTCTTCCACAGTCTCCACTGCTCTGAACAGTTGAGCCCAAGTATCTAAACTCCTCCACCTTCTCCTCCTCTGCTCCTTGTAACCTCACCATTCCACTGTTCTCCTTTTCATTCACACACATGTACTCGGTCTTGCTACGACTGACCTTCATTCCTCTTCTCTTTAGTGCAAACCTCCACCTCTCTAGGTTCCCTGCTCTCACTGCAGATCACAATGTGATCCTCAAACATCATCGTCCATGGAGACTCCTGTCTGACCTTATCTGTCAATCTGTCAATCACCAAAGCAAACACATGTCATTCCTACACTATAAAATCAAATTCCTGAGATGGCTAAACTTTCAACTAAACTTAAGTGCCTGTGTGTGCAGGTGGGAACTCGTCGTTACATGGCTCCAGAGGTCCTGGAAGGAGCCATAAACTTCCAGCGTGATGCTTTCCTGAGAATCGACATGTATGCGCTGGGTCTTGTTTTGTGGGAGCTGGTGTCGCGCTGCAAAGCCGCAGATGGTTGGCACACAAACACACAACTAAACACAATTTCAACACACAAACACAGAGAGTTCTTTAGGGTTGTTAGCATTTGAAAGTAACACAATGCGTGTGACCCTCAGGTCCAGTGTGTGAGTATCTGCTGCCCTTCGAAGATGAGGTTGGTCACCATCCGTCCCTAGAGGACCTGCAGGAGGTCGTCGTCCATAAGAAGATGAGGCCGCTCTTCAAAGATGTGTGGCTCAAACACTGCGTAAGTCTTGCCATGATGTCTTCTGTAAGTTGGTTAAAGAGAGGTGAAGACTGGAGAAAAGTGTCAGGAGTGTTTTGTGATAGAAGACTGTCAGCTGAGGTGAAGGGAAGGGTGATGGATGGTTTAGAGACGCTAGGAATGTCTTGAAGACAGGAGACAGAGCTGGAGGTGGAGGAGTTAAAGATGCTGAGATTCTCTTAAGGAGAGACAAAGATGGACAGGATCAGGAATGAGGGGATTAGAGGGACAACACAGACAGGAAGGTTTGGAGTAAAAGCTAGAGAAGTCAGATTGAGATGGTTTGGACATGTTTAGAGGAGGGACAGTGGATACATTGGAATAAGAATGATCTTAGAGATAGAGCTACCAGGTAGGAGATTGATGGATGCAGCGAAGAAGGACATGAAGATTGTTGGAGTTAGAGTTGAGGATACAGAGGACAGGGGGAGATGGAAAATGTCCCCCTGAAAATGTCGCTGTGGTAACCATTGAAAAAGGGACAAGCTGAAAGAAGAACTGAAATCTGTACAAAACATTGTAGATGTATGAGATTCATGAAATAAGGTGTGACATTGACAACTAGTGATTTATCTTTGGTATTCAGTTGTTTATCTACAAAATTAATTTTAGGGCACACATTTGGCGAAATAGAGCAGGGCAGTGGGGGTTAAGGTTAAGTGCCATCTACTCACCAAGGGGATGGGCCTTGCCTCACTTCTTTTTTCCCTCCAAACTGAAATAACATCGACTGCCTGGTAATATTTATTTACCTGTATAAAACACTGTATCTGTACAAAACACTGTGAGAGTGTCTGGAATCTGTCATTTACATATCGTGATTATCATGAAATGAACTGCAATCCTGCCATCTAGTGACTAGAGTCTTGATAGGCGTTTCAGTAGATTTATTTTTGTTTTGATTCTTTATGGACTTTAGCTAAATATATATATTTTTCAAAGTATTAATACATTTTTTGTTATATTTTTTGATCTAGAGATGGAGCTACCAGGTAGGAGACAAAGAGGAGATTGATGGATGCAGTGAGTGCGGACATGGAGGTAGTTGGAGTTTAGAGTTGAGGATACAGAGATGGATGGAAAATGTCCCCCTGAAAATGTCGCTGTGGTAACCATTGAGAAAGGGACAAGCTGAAAGAAGAACTGAAATCTGTACAAAACATTGTAGATGTATGAGATTCATGAAATAAGGTGTGACATTGACAACTAGTGATTTATCTTTGGTATTCAGTTGTTTATCTACAAAATTAATTTTTAGGGCACACATTTGGCGAAATAGAGCAGGGCAGTGGGGGTTAAGGTTAAGTGCCATCTAATCACCAAGGGGATGGGTTCAAGCCTTGCCTCACTTCTTTTTTCCCTCCAAACTGAAATAACATCGACTGCCTGGTAATATTTATTTACCTGTATAAAACACTGTATCTGTACAAAACACTGTGAGAGTGGCTGGAATCTGTCATTTACATATCGTGATTATCATGAAATGAACTGCAATCCTGCCATCTAGTGACTAGAGTCTTGATAGGCGTTTCAGTAGATTTATTTTTGTTTTGATTCTTTATGGACTTTAGCTAAATATATATATTTTTCAAAGTATTAATACATTTTTTGTTATATTTTTTGATGGGATAAACACTACTGTCATTTTTTCCATCAGATTAAATGCACTGAAAATTATCTATAAGGAAGTCTCACAATTTGAAAGATTTGAATATTTAAGACCAATGAATTTTTAGTGGATCACTAGGTAAGTACTGTAGCAGATAGATAGGTTAATGTCAGTATTATTAGTAGGTTTGAATGTGATAGTTGTTGATAATTGTGGTGTTGTTGCGTAATTGCAATCCCAATTATTATTATTTTTCACAATTTTACTACTAAGTTAAGTTTATATTATTGCCCTTGTGTTTGTATATACAGTATATTTATACTGTATATATACTATATATGTACATACATAGCTAAATATACACTTACATGAACATATATATGCTTATATAGCATACATGGTTGTACACATCCATGTATAAACACACATTCATTTTTAATTTTTGTGATACCTACTTTTTCTTCTACTGGAGTAATATTATTCACCATTTTGGCTGCTCAGTCCCCCTCTGGTAATCCTGTCACATAACTGCACCTTTCCCTGCTCATCCAATTGTGTGATGCCATCAGTGATCCATCTCCGTCTATCCTGCAGGGTCTGGCTCAGGTGTGCGAAACAGCAGAGGAATGCTGGGATCACGATGCTGAAGCTCGTCTGTCAGCAGGCTGTGTCGAGGAGAGGATCTCCCAGATCCGCCGCCTCCCCGCCACCATCACTAACAGCACAGTGGCCCCGCCTACCTCTGACCAGCGTGCTCTGCTGGTGACCAACTTGGACCTGCAGCCCAAAGAGTCCAGTTTATGAACACATCAGAAAAAAAACTACATTTTTGTGCTTTTATTTTTGAAGGATTTTATTTTATTTTATTTTATTTTGCAACACCACAATAATATACACACACAAACATACACAGAAGCTATTCTCAGTGGAAATTAAAGCAGCTGCTATTAAAATTTGGATCTATTTATTTTTGTTATTTTTGAGCAAATAACCAGCGCATACATGCACACACACACACATACACACACACAGACAGACACACACAGATGATCAGGTCCGACTCTGAATGCTCGACTCTGTCCAGGAACCTCAGCAATGACTTTTTTTTTTTGGTTGTTTTTTTTTTTTCATAACTGGATCTAACTTCCTGACCTCCTGCTGCAGGTCCACCTCACACCAACTGAAAACCGCCATCATCAACACCATCTTTTTTTCCATCTACAATGCTGCAGGAAACACAATGACTGCCACAAACAATAGCAGAAGTTTCAACTCACACTTTATTCCTTTGTTTCCCCATCCTCTGGCAACCACACTTTTCTGCTCATACTTCGGATTCAACGGGTTGCATCAGACACACAGCAAACATGGAATGAGGTCTGAAAGAAAAGGGTAATGATGACTGCCCAGATGGAAATGGTCAGCAGAAACTTGGGAGTGTTGCGTTTGGAGACCAGGATTAGAAGATAAAAAAGGTGAAAAGAAAAAATACTTCTCAGGAAACCGTGTCAATAGGAAGGGGCAGAGCCAACAGCAAGATTGGAAGATGGAAGGAGCTTATCCAAGGGTGCTCAAAGCCTATTGGCTGTTCCTGAATTTGTAAATCTGCAATTAGTGAGTGTATGCTTTTTGTTTTTTTTCTTTTCTTTTTTCTTTTTGGACCAAATCCACAGTTCCTTTGGAAGCTTCCACAGAATGGAACTTTGTCTTTGTCAGAGACGCAAGATTTTTTTAAGGTTTTTATTTTTTTATAATTGTGTAGTTTTTATTTTATGAAGTGTGTTTGTCCTTTCTGTGTTGCCATAGTAAACGTGAATGTCTAAGATGATGCTGCTGCTGATGATATTGATGAAGATGATGAATATATTTCTGTATGTTTGTTACTGTTCCTGTGACCTTGGGTGCATCGAACGTGTGTCTTTGTACGCGGGCTGTCACTTTTTTTTCCAAAAATCTAATTTTACAAATTATTTTTGTCCCTGTCAAATATACGGAACAAAACTAACATGTCAGCATTTCCTGAAAATGTGCCCACAGTTCATGTTTAGAACAAGACCTTTCTGAATACTAGAAAAACTGTAAGGTAAACAACATGTGGAATATTGTTTTTTAATTGAATGATACACAGTTGTTGAGAAGATATTTAAAGTTTGGACAAAGAAGTGACCTCCCTACTTGGTGCAAAGTCAGTTTAGTGTTGGCGGAGAAAACGTTGGCAGTTAGTAATGGAGAGAAACTACAAATTGAGCTGATGAACCACAGAATCACCTCAAACACCTATATACCTCAGACTTTTCTACGTCTTCTGTTCTTTTAGTTTGTTATGTAGCTGATAAGTTACAGAGGATTTTAAAGAAACCTTTTTGGTTTGTTGATTTCAGAGATGTGAATGTTTTTATTATTCAGATGAAACTGCAGGTTTTCACTCGAACCTCAACAATGTAAATAAAGTTTTTTATTTTTTTTTCTCAGACTGATCTGAACTGCCGATCATCAACACACCTGGACTGAGCTCTGTCCCTCTCCTCACCTTATGTCGTCATCTCCTTTTACACTTTTGGCATTTCTTCTAATTTCTCGTTTCCTTTCTCTCGTCTTCTGTTGTCACCCTTTTGTGTCTGTATTCTTCATTTTTATTCTCCTCGTGTTCTTTTCTTCTTTCCTCTACTTTGTCCTCTACTTTTCTCCTCTTTTTCTGAAATACCACTGCTCTCTTTTGTCTTCCACTCCCGTCCTTATCTGCTCCTACCTTTGTCTCACCTTTCTTAATGTCACACCAGCGAATCCATGCGTAAGAAATCGCTGAGAAAACCAGATTAAAAGCGACATTTCTATTAAATGAACTGTTCTTTGGTTCTGAACGCAATAATTTATTAAACGGTTTTCTAGAACTGGTTTTCTCAGTGTTTTCAAAGGGTGAATCTACGTCACCCATGACCTCGGACCTCCTCACACGATGTCAGGACGCAGACAAACCCATGACAGGGACTCAGATCCAGGTGTTTCAGGTGTTTTTTCAGGAACATATTACCTCATTCAAGCCACACCGGCAGAAACTGCGTTAGTGTTGCGACAGTCGACGTTGGCGGCGTTTTTGTTCAGGATCAAGGGGAATAAAAAAACACAGGGTCACTGTCGCCAAACTAATCCTTCATTATCATCATGTGACCATGACACCTCACTCAGCAAACTTGGCTTTGTTAGCATTCCACAGTAAAGACTGTGCCATGTCCACTGACGATGTGTTGAAATGAATGAAATTTCCGTCCTCATTATGTGATGCAGGAAAAAAGATGTTCACCCAGTTTGTGTTAGTACAGGTCAGATGCTGTAAGACTGTTAGCTTCAACCGTTAGCTTCCAATGTTTGTGTGGTCAGCAATTGCATGTTGCTTCTGTTTGCCATGCACTGCAAATATGAACAACTAATGTAGTGCTGCTTTTGTTAGCTCCTACAGTTAGCTGGCATTTTATCCTTTTAACTGTTTGCTGCTAAGATAAGTATGGCCTACAACTAACATCTTTGTCAAATGCCTTTTCATGCTAATCTTAAATGCAAATTTAGCTGCTTATGTCAATTATATAAGCTAGTTATAGCCTGCTGTCTAACAGTGGGCAATAACTGTTGTCATATTGCTAAGAATCCCTGCACAGTGACCACCCAGAGCTAGTGTACTAGTAGGGCTAGTATAGTTCTGGTAATAAAAGAAACATGGACAAAACTTCCACCTACAATTAGCAACTGCTGTACCTTGCGTTCTGTAAGCAGCTTTTGTTGCGCACAAATATAATGATGTACAGCTACTCTCTGTTGGATTTGGCCTCAAAAGATATCTAAAACTGTCACATGCTGATGTCACTACAACTGCTTGTAAATGCTAGTGCCAGAAGTTCCTGGAAGTCCCCCACTGAAGCTAATGTTAGTACTATAAGCTGCTTCTGTTTGCTACTGCTGTTAGCTGCTTGTCTTTGCCACTAATATTGGCCATCTGAGCTACAAATACTGTACAAGTTTTGATCTGAAAAAAATTGAATATGAATTACGTTATTATTCTATTATATATAAAAATGAATCTGTTAATATTAGTTATTTTGTTAGTCACAATGGTCAGCCACTCCTGTCCTCTAACTGTTACTTGCTGCCATCAGTGTCATTTTCACTGGCAAGCTGCTTCTGTTAAGTGTATTTGCATTATTATATACAATTAGCTATGACTGACCGTTTTTAGATACTTAAAATGGGACCCTGTAATACCATGTATGTCTCAGTCTGGTTGGAAACCTTCGATGATCTGGAACACATTGAACAGACCAGAAAACATTATGCGCTGAGCTATTTTATAACAAAGATTTGGATGATTTATTTTAAGATCTATTCAGACGTCTTAAAAAGGCTTTTGGAAAACATGTGCGGGCTTTGAACAACACATAAAAAATAGTGTAAGGACACAGTGAGCATCTTTTTCATGTGCTACTGGGTAATGGATCGAAGGCTCGTTTTGCTTGTGTTAGTGATGCTTCCGTTGTTTTGGCCAATCAAGTGCCTGGAAGGGAAATTTGAGCTGCGATTCTCAGTTTCTCCCCAAAATGTCTAGAAATATTTTTTGTGTAAACTTGAGCCTTAGTCAGTGACCGTTTGACTGACGATGTGGACATGTAGTAATACTGCATTCTGAGTGTCATGTGATCAAAGTGAGAGGTGGCCATCTTTAATGACTCTGTCCATGATGATGATAATGATGAGGGTGTGAAATGTAAATCTTGTACGTCATGTTTTACTGTTGTAGCTCGACTGATGAACATTTAACAAATATACACAAAGAAAAATTGAGGAACTCAAAGCTGTTTTTGATATTGTAAAAAAGATCCGTGTTTTGGAGAAAAGAATTGTGAGGGAAAACTCTTTTTGTCATTGATAAGTATATAAATATACAGTATATGTATGTACACTGCGGTTTATTAGTGTCTGGAATTAGAAATCAGTGTTTAAAAAAATGATTAAGTCAGATTTAATGCCTTTTAAATAAAGTAGCAAATAAGTAACAAAAAGGCCATTTATTATGGTGTTTGACTTGTGAAACCAAATAAGATAAGATGAATTAGACCTAGCCAGATATTTTCTGCTGATGATATCAAGTCATGTGTTATTTAAAGTATATATATCTTAATCTGTCGTGTGAAAAACAAATTATTTTTCTAATTCCTGACACTAATTATGCTCTGTAAAATCTACCCAGACAGAAGGAAAAATAGGAAAAGTCCCACAGTCTGTTTTTCTTATCGTCATTCAAGTCGAAGGTTGAAGTGTTTTTTCAGAAGACCTGTTTTTTATTATGAGAAGAGATGATAATTGTAACAAATATGTTTGATTTTAAATAGACCCTTTCCCCTGGTATAAATTATTTTGTTTTTATTAAACTGTGAATTGTAGAGAATAACTCAGTTTCAGACATGAAGCTAAATCTGGAATTGTATAGAAATAAAAAAGTGTGTGAGGTGTCTTTCTTCCTTTCTCTCTGTCTGTCTCTGTCTCTCTCTTTCTCTCTCTCTGTCTCTCTTTCTCTTCAGTGCCAGGATCATTATTGTATGAATGAATGTAGTTCTAGTCCTCAGTGCAACGACGCCTCACACATTGACATTAAAAGACAAAACTTTCCAGAAAAATCAATATCACTGTAGAAAATAAATGTTTATTTCAATTTTATCTTTTTGTATCTGGGAATAAACAATAAATACTGTTGGAACATTTTACAAATATGTCTACTGTTTTTATTCCAGGCAAATAGTGCCATATTGTTGGAACACTGTGAGCTTCCCATGCTGCTGCACTCTCATTGTCATGCCACACACCATCTTAAACAAACAACATTCAAAATAGGTGTAATAATATTAAATAATGATAAATACAGATTTATCTAATAATGTCATTTTATCACAAAATATTACATACACAAATGCAAATAAGCCTAATCCCTTTCATCATGGTCTTCTCTTAAAAATGTATTTTCTAAAAAGATGGAAGATATTTACAACTATAACTATCTTTATTATATATATATATACAGTATATATAATTATATATACTATGTATATATTTATATGTATATATATACAGTATATATACACATTTATATATGTATAATTTTTAATTTTAATATATATACATATATATATATATATATATATATATATATATATATATAATCATTTTTGTTGACAAATGAGCATGTAATACCGTTTTTACCTTTTAGTTTACACAATAGTTAAATAATACGTTTCCTTAACCGGGGAATAGGAAAGAAGTGCCGGATGTGACGTTGTCACGACAACTCACAAGCTCAGGTGCAAAATGGCGTACGCAATACAATTGCCAAAACACAAGTGGGCGGCCTTTTTTGCGCGAGATTTCAGTCCGCTAGTATGGAAGATTTCCATTGTGAAACGTGCCGCTACCTGCCGCTTGATGTCGCTCGCAGGTACCGTACAGGGAGCTGACGCCGAAGTGCTAATGTTAGCATAATGTAGCAATATTTGTTATATTGGTGATAGAGGTTATTATAACGTGCTGCAGGGCAGTTTTTTCAAAGAATTTTGTTCGAATCAAAAAGGATAAACCAAATTAGAAACAGTTCAAAACAGGTGCGTGAATACTATTTAGATATGTAGAATGCTATGTAAACAGTATATATTTACACACCTGTTTTGAACTCTTTCTAATCTTTACTAAATACCGTATCCGTGTCTTAAATAGTGAGAAACTAGATTTACTTTGCTGGCGTGAAGATGTCTCTGTAACACAAAGCCAAGACGAATAAGTAAAAGAAAATGCCAGGTATAGTAGAAATAAATAGAAAAAAAATGCAAAATCCTTTCGCTTGTTAAAAAAAAAGTTTAAAATGATAATGACAATTAATGTTATTTGTATGTTTAAACTTCAAATGTTATTTATCTGATTCAATCTACATGTTTGAATTCAGTTCACTCAGGAGAGACTCTACGACCACTAGAGGGTGTCAGAGTATTAGATCTTACCAGGTGAGCATTCTTTTTGTTTTAAATATGAGAATTTGACATCATTGTGACATTCTATTGTGTTGTGTCAATTCCAGAGTCCTCGCTGGTCCCTTTGCCACCATGATTCTGGGTGATCTGGGAGCTGAGGTCATTAAAGTGGAGCGACCAGGTGAGTGTCTGTACTGAAACATATATTTATAGAAATCTACAGCAATGTCATGCGTCTTGGCTGCCCAGCCTGACTTGAAAAACACCTTGTCTGTGTCTATGAAAGGTTCAGGTGACGACACCAGATTGTGGGGTCCCCCCTTTGTCGGCTCAGAGAGTGCTTATTTTCTAAGTATTAACAGAAACAAGAAAGTATGATATCACTTTTTTTTCTTGTAAAATTGTCAAATTGCTACATTGTACAATATAATGCTATTTTTTTTTGCCAGAGTATTGCCATCGACATGAAACATCCCAAGGGAATGAAGATTATCACAGAGGTACCACTGTAAAAATCAATCAACAATCAGTCAATAAATTGTTATCCGATTATCACGTGTGGACAAAGGCTTGAGAGCATAAGTTGATCATAAAGAAAATAACTATGTGTTTGCCTGCATCTCTCTGTGTGTGTGTGTGTGTGTGTTTGTTTCAGCTGGCAGGAGTGTCTGATGTTCTGGTAGAAAACTTTGTTCCAGGAAAACTGCAACAGATAGGTTTAGGATACAGTCAGCTCAGTGGGGTGAACTCTGGACTCATCTACTGCTCTATATCAGGTATTTATAGTATCTTTGTTACTCGCGAACACAACTTACCGATGGTGTCTCTTACCAGGCTGCAGGGTTAGCAGTCTTCATGACTGGCACACAAATCACACTGCACCTTATTGTTAACCTTCCTGAGAGTGGTTAGCCACACTGGAAGATCTGTGCGTCGGGACAAACAGTTTTAATTTTATAGTAACATATGACTTGACTTTGTGTAACCAAAGATGACTTTGACCTTGATATTTTGAATTTTTTGAATGTTAAGATGGTTATCATCTTTTTGATTTCACAAACACTTTTATAGCCTTTTCATTTCACTTTGTGGTGGGCAGAAAAATAGTTTATTTCCTTGTTTATGCAAAGATACACCTTTCACAGCAGAAAATGTGAAAAGTGATTGAATGCGCAGTGCTTACATCTTTGTCAGATTTCCCATGTACAGAGATGGTAATTGCCATCTTTTCACACGTCAAAAGGCACATTCCAGCTTGGATTGATGTGGTTTGGAGTCTCCTAAGGGGAGGAAGCAAGACCTCACACCTGAGAGTCACACCTGTCCTCTCTGCCTTCATCAACATATAAAATACAATTGACAAATGGACCTTGATATTATTTTTTTCATCCAGTTCTATTCTATCTTTTTTGCACTGGCCTTCACTCGCACTTTTCTGATTGTGACCTCAACGTCTGTGCTGCTCTGTGTGACACTTTCCTCTTGATTGTCTTCCTTCTCAGTGCTATCTGAACTGTCCTGCATGGCCTAAGGAGTCAATTTTTCATCATTTTCTTACAACTACTGTCACTCCTATTACTATGCATTACCATGTTAATGATGTTTTCAACCCTATCATTTTTTTCTCTCTTCCTTTAATCTTGATGACAATTAGAAGTATACATATAGATTAGTATAGAATCATCGGTCATTATTTCAGAGGAGCTTTTTGTGAAAATTCTCAAATGTATTTAAAGATGTAATTTTAGCAATTAATTCGATTAATTGAGTCACTAAATAGTTTTGCATATTAGTAATTATTAAGTAGATTTAACAAAAATTTATTTTTGTTAAATCTTTTTAAAAAAAATATTAATTTACGCTGTGCCTTGGGATAATGATTGTTATGATTTGGCATATTTGGCATATTAATAAAAAAGTTAAATGTTGTAAATACCCACAATATCACATTTGATATAGACATTTAATAAATATGCATTCTTTCAATAGAGAAAATACCTATTTTAAAGAATGCCTTAAAACGTTAATATAATCTCTTAAAAAAAGTGGTGCAAGAGATTATTTTCTGGGATCAGCCCTGAGATAACTGACCATAACAACACTTGGCCGCATTTAGTGGCATGAAAATCCACCAGAGGACAGCATACATGTATCGGATAATTTACAACAGGATTTAAAAAGAAAGACAATCTCAGAACCTAATGTAGCAAAAATTATACAAAATGCACTATAGGGGTTCCTCAAGGGTACACCAGAATTATAAAATAAGATTTATTCTTTTGCCTGTCTGTCTAATATATTCTGTCTGGAAGGCAGTTCTGAATACAAACGCCAGAGGGCTCAGCAGTCCACCAAAAAACTAGCCACAATACGTGTCACGTTTCAGGAAGAAACTGTATTGGAATTACTCTGCAGTAGCTTTTTCCAATATAGCTGACGTTATTTAACCCTTTCTCTAAGAAAGAAAGATAATATTATCTTTGAATGGGAATTGTTTGTGACAAATGCACATTACTGGTGATGACATGTTTAATTAAGTTATGAGTTTGTTTTTATGTGTAGGTTATGGACAGACTGGTCCACAGTCTCAGTCTCCAGGTTATGACTCCATCGCCTCTGCTGTATCAGGGATGATGCACATCACTGGACCAGAGGTGTGATTTTGTTTTTTGTCATTGTCCATCATCACAATCTAATTAGCAGAAGTTGAATGGAATAAGGTTTTCTGTCCTTTGATCAATAGGGTGGTGACCCGGTGCGTCCAGGAGTAGCTATGACCGACCTGGCAACTGGACTGTATGCACATGGAGCCATCATGGCCGCACTGCTGCACAGACACAGAACTGGGAGAGGAGTCCACATAGACTGCAACCTGTTGTCTTCACAGGTATGTGTGTCTAAATGTATCTCTGATCACATCACCACCAAACTAATAAAATGTTCTCCAATGACTGTTAAAAAGCGTTTTTGGAAGTGTCATTGGTAAACAATAGTCATAATATAGTTTCGAACTGATTTACAACGCAATTGATGACGTGTTTTGAGGCATTTCAATATCTTTAAATATCTCACGGCTTATTAACTACACTTTAGACCTCTGACTAAACCTATGATAAATCCTCATCTCAGCGCTATTTTCTCTTATGCTGCAGTGAGTCTCAGCTCCTTCAGTCAACTCTAGGGGGCAACGTTTCCCCACCATGGACTCACTTTGGTCACTTTACCCCTTGTGACTCACTGGGTTTCTGTCCTCCCTCACATTTACCAGGTGGTCAACACACTTTTACTGACAAACAATAACAAAAAGACTAACAATATCTACAAACCCAAGTTGCTCAAAATAAATAAAGATAGAATTCTAGACAAACACTTTGATCATTTGTAGACTGAGGATTATTTATTAACAAAAATGAGGAGCAGATGAAGGTGGCTCAGGAGATCTGTTCATGTGGTTGAAGTAACAGCTGTTTTATTTCAGCAATGTCTACATCAGATATTTGTGTTTTTCTTCAGGGTTTTCTTTTTCCTTTTTTGAATTGGTCCTTTTTTGAATTGGTCCTTGAATTGGTTCCTTTTTTGAATTGGTCAGAACCAGAACACAACTTGATGCATCAGCTGCAGGTGTTCAGTGCTGCATTCAGGTTGTGCTGGTAAATCACAGCTCTGACGCTGCCTGTTTCATTTCCCAATGATCCACGAGGTGGTACTGATAAGAGTGTGACATATCCTGGTAACCGGCAGGTCTTTAAACACATTGCAGATCTTAAACACATCAGGACTCTTTAAACAAGTTGCTGATTTATTGCCTAGAGTCCAAACACTTTAAATAAAGTGATCAGTATTAAACAAATCGGATCATTTGTCATCGTAAAACCGCATTCATCCTTAAGATGAATGGGAACACGCAGGTCTCCGGACTCTCAAGTATTCCAGATGCGCTGGGTGAGTTTGATTTGTTGACCAGGAGGAGCTGCTTTTGTGACAGTGCTGCTTTTAACCGCAAGTTTTATGTTTAGTGCTGCAGTCGTTTGTCACATCTGCCACGGTGATAGCCTTCCTCTTCTGAGCTTCTGAAGTGGACGTTTGTTCTGGATGACATATGAAATTGTCCACCCTTCCTTCTCTTTTTCTTCTTTAAAATGGCATCTAACAGATGGGTTTGTCGAAATCTGGTCTCTTTTCATCTTAGTCACAAAAAAGGTTTGTACAAATAAAACAAGATTTTAACTTTAACTTCTCACCTGTAGGTCAAGAGTAGATTTCTCAGATAATTGCAATGATCACACTCTACACTCTACACCACATTCAATCAAATCGAATAAAAAACATAAACACAATTGCTGTTAGTTTTGCAAAAAAAAAAAAAAAACCCTTAGTTTGATACCCTTGATCTACACGCTGACACACAGTAGTTGCTCAACACATCTGGTCACTCTGTGTTCACAAAGTAAATCTGAACTCATTAATGAAGGCACGGTATCCACAACTATTTTTCCTCTATATACAGCAGCATATAACAGTGAGTGACCTACAAACCTTTTGAATATTGTTGAAAACAATAAGATGCCATAATGAACCACTTATCAAGTTTAGCTTAGTCTTTTGTTAACTGGCTATTTTTTCCTCTTATTGTGGCCGCTGGATGGCTCAGGTTGCTTACAGAGCTGTCCATTTCTGAAAAAAGCTATTCCCTCAAGTATCGCCAACCTCAATGGATCTAAACTGTCTTCTTTTCATGTTGATGTGATTTTTATTATGTGCAGTTCCTGTTCCTGTGTTTATGGTGTAAAACAACGGAATTGTCTCTGTGGGACGATTCTCAAGATCCAGGGTCATCTTTTTGGCCAACAGGCATGAAAATCCATTCTCAACTTTTCAGCTGCTCGTAAACTGGACACAGTGACGGCAGCACGGAAGACGATGCTGCTGGATGCTGTTGTGCTGTGTTTTTCCTTCTGTCCTTTGAAGCCCACGTGTGGTTTCGGTTAAACCGGGAGTGAGTGTGAGAATGAACAGTAACCTGAAGGAGAAGGAAGAGGTAAAAGACCGTAACTGATGACATTTGAGATTAACGCCGGCCTCTGCTTTTTCCTCCTTTCTTCTTAGGTCTCCTGTCTGAGTCACATCGCAGCTAACTACCTAAATGCAGGGAAGGAAGCCAGACGGTGGGGGACGGCACACGAGAGCATCGTTCCTTACCAGGCAAGAAACGTTTTCCCATTTCGGACACCAGCCACAGCATCTTAGGGAGAAAACTCAATCATGGATAATTAAGCTTTTACATTTGATATATGATGGTTTGAGTCAGTTTTAAGTTTTGTCTCATTGTGAAACACACCGCACACAATTAAATGTGACCTAGTCATTTAACCCATCACCAGAGTAGGCAGCATTAAGTGCCCTGCCAGCTGGTGGATTCGATTCACCTGCTTGATGTGTACTGTAGTGTCAGTTAAAACAGTGATGCCAGCAAGGATCAACAGATCGTGGAAAAAGATCCTACCATCATAATTTACATCATGTCAAATGAATGCTTTTCATATGTGTTGGTTAGTTCTAGCAGCAGGGGTCGCTCACAGCACTGTTGGTGCTGACTGTGTCAATGAAGTCACACATCCGTATTTGAACTCTAGCTTTAGCTTGAAATGAAAGAAAAGTGTTTCTGTGGGTCTGCTTTATATTATTGACACACACACACACACACATACACTCACTAAAACACACACTCTTGAACTGTCAGCTCCTCCCGATGTTCCGCTCCATCTGCTCAGCGTGAACGTGGTGGTGGCGGCGGCGGCGGCTTCATTCTTGTGGTCACCGCCTCCCTCCAGCTGGAGCTTTATTGTTCAACACTCAGATCTAATCCTCGTGTGAACCTCCTTACCCACAATGCTGTGCTCCCCCTAGGCTGTAGAGTTGAAAGCGTCAACCGTGACAGTTGAATCAACAAAATCGCTGGTATTGTGCACGGCCATGGGTTTATTTCTGTGAGGAAGACATAAGAGCTGTAGACACGATCTTGTCTCAGTTCAGATCTGATTTCTGAGACGGGTCAATCATGTCCTGTCAGAGAGAGACACCATTGAGTTACAGAGAAGGTGGTTGAGGAGGAGGAGAAGATACAAGGGCAACTGAAGCCAGAGGAAGAGCTTACGGATCAAAACTAACCAAAAAGAAAAAAAAGCTTTCACAAGAAAAAAAATTTGAACGTGTGTCATGACATTGTGAAGCATTTGTGGTTGTATTCAAGTTGAACATCAAAAATCTCAAATTGAATGTGGAAAACGTTTGAAAACTCTTCAAGTCTTCACACAATGAAGCTCATCTTGAATTTCAGCTTCATTTCTGTATGTGGTATTTGTTTTGTCTAAGAAATGTTGCCATTTACACCCATTGATGTGCACCACATTTACAGTGGGGTGCATTCAGAGGTGGCTGTTTTTATGTGTTTAAGGTCAATAAATATCTCAATATTTCTAATGGAAAAAAGTTACAATCCTAACATTGGCATTGTCACTTTCTCTGAATTCTAACTTTATCTAGAGTGAATAGTTGTTAAGTGCTGCGTAGTGTATGGCGTCAAGGGCATGATGAAGCATCGTGCAGACATCGTCGTCTTCTCGACTTTGTTGATGTTTGTGGTTTGAATTTGATATGCCACCACCAGGGGGCAGAACTTGCCTCACAGTAACCACGCTGTTTAAGCTATGCCTTCTCTGGAGACTGCCGGAGGTTTTTGTGGTTCAGTATCATGTCCTGTCGTACCCCCCCCCACACCTCTTAGACTGCATTACCCACAATTCCCTGAGGCCCAGGATAAAAGAGGCCCCGTTGAGAGGGCTGTGTGTGTTTGTGCGACAAAAACATTCTTTTATGTTGTGATCAGGATTATTTCCAGGAAAACAAGAGAAAGTAAGGATGACCTGGAGAACTTTTGTCTCCCAGCCTCCCCGTCTCCTGGGTCAGATTAAAAATAAAACAGAACCCTGTTGTTAACCTGGTGACAGCGGTCGACTCATAGCTAAATTCTCCTTTATGTATAAAATCCAATTGCATGCAGCCAACTGTTTCATTCGTCAATCGGCAGTGATGTGGCCTGACACAGCTGCAAACAATGGCCATGTTACCTTTAAGGTTTGAAAGTTGTCAACTGTTTTTTTTCTTTGCTGTCACATCAAGAAAATGACAAAAGTTCCCAGTGTCCTCAGTTATCATCTCCAGACTTGATGGGCTTGTCACCAGAAATACAGAATGTTATCACTTTTTCACTGTTTTTTTAATCAATCATTCAAAATATAGGGGAAGAAAGTCAATTATTATTATTATTATTATTCTCCGGCTTGTAATGTGGACATTGATCACACTGTGCTGGCTTAACCCTTTGCCTCCCACCCTTCGCCAATGGCAAGAGAGATTAAGAAATGTATACTTCATGGAAATGACGGCAAAACTTACTATTAATCCCTGTTGTGGGCCCCACCGCTTCCATTTGGATATATATTTATTTTTCAATTTTATGTAACGGAATGTTTATCTGAGTTGGTTACCTTGATAAGGGTCCTTTTTTCTTGCTGAGACACTGACTGTTCCTTGTTTTGAGGTTTTTTTTGTATATACTATGTGGTCTTAATATGCATACTCCTAAATAAAGATTGTTAAAAAAATTAAAAAATTCTTCTTCAGATGGACAGTTTAGCTTGCTTCAAAGGGTTCTAATAAAAAAGGAATGAAAATGGCAGCAAGTGCCGTCCTTTAAAATGAAGAATGCTTTTGTGTGCTGTATATGTGTTCACCATCACTCAGCTCACTGTCTTCATCTCTATCTCATTTAGGGCTTCAGAACTAAAGATGGGCACATTGTTGTTGCCGCAGGAAATGACAAACAGTTTGTAAAAGTGTGTGAGGTATGTAAACATTATTTTACTCTCAACAAAGGTCAAAAGAACAGTTGTATGAAGTAAAATGGTATTGTAAGAGTTAGCTGTTGTCAGGTTTACATATGTGGATATTGTTGAACAAAATCACTCTTTTATATAAACCTTTAGTGCATATGTGTCAAACTCAAGGCTGGGGGCCAAATGTGGCCCGCCATGTTACTTCATATGGACCACAGGAGCTTACAAAGCATTTTAAAATGCAGCAGAGTTTCTTAACTTCATAAAGTAGAAATGTTTTATTGCATGGTAATAGCAATGTTAATGACATAAATTAATAACAATTACAACAAACTGCAGTAACATGTGTCATGGAGTAGCTACATCTATATTTTTTTATTTACATCCAGCCCTTCAAGGAAATTGAAGATTTGATGTGACCCCTCTGTAAAAATGACTTTTACACCACTGCTTTAGTGTGTCATAAGAAGCTGTTTTAATTGTTTGCCTGTTGAAAATACTTGTATTTTGGCGTAGCACCTTTGTGGGGGAATACACTGAACTGTGTGACATGTAAGTCCAGAGGAATGACTCACAAATGGTAAACAAAATGTTCAGAGCAAATAAGAAAAGGGAATAGACGTTAGTAAAGGTCTGTAATCTGTTAACACATCTACGGTTTTACAAATCAGTAGTTGATTTTTTTGTTTGTTTTTGTGCAGGTTTTGAAGTTGACAGCATTGACACTGGAGCCAAAATACAAGACCAACAAACTAAGAGTACAGAACAGACAAGAACTGATACACCTGCTTAACCAGAGGTACACACACATACACACACAGGAAAAGCTATGCTGGACCACGACTTTTCTTATTGGCTTCAGCTTTTTTTCCATAGAAAATCTATAATCTAGAAAGTCATAAATCTGACCCAAATAATGCATTTTAAATATGGCCCCAGTTTATCAGGGTCCTGCCTCTCCATTCCATTTGACCACACCACTGGTCCTTATAGGCTGCACCTTATGAACTGGCATGGATTTGTATTTAATGAATAATCTCCATGGTCAGGTTCCTGGAGGAGACTACAGCTGATTGGCTAAGAAGGTTTACAGGCTCAGGTGTTCCTATAGGACCAATCAACAGCATCCAAGAAGTTTTTGCTGACCCTCAGGTAAGACTCAATTGCAACGCCAATTGGATCTGATTTGTGGCTGAGCAGTCCAGTCGCACCCGATCATTGGATTGTACAGTGGGAGCACATGATTCGGAAACTGTGAACTTATCACCCCTGCCATTCACTCGTACAGTCTGAGCAGGCTGACTTGATCGAAGAAAGACGCACAGTTTTTGCCTTAAGTCACATTTTGCCTTTGAACATGGGGGTCAAATAAGGAGCAGCTAGATGTAGCGTCTGTGCCAAGTTAGTCATGTAAATGCTTTTAGTCTCCTCCACACCATCCATAGGGAATACGTACATATTGCAAGTAGGATTCAGAAGTATAATCACAATAAAATCAAGTTATATAATTTGTAGAAGTTTGTCAGGCCGGATTACAAAGATAAAAGGGCTGCATCCCTGGGCCTTAGTTGTTCATGCAAGTTCCAAGCACACACACAAACATACAGACCAGATAGATTTCTTTTTTTTTAAGCTTTTGTTTTAAGTCCAAAGCCATTGAAGTAGAAGCTCCGGTTCTTTGATCATTGTGCGTACTGTTTGTATGAGTAGTGTTTGTATCAGCGTGTGTTAACGATCTGCTTCACTGCCACATGCAGCTGAAAAGTTATGACTCAGTTTGTGTGCGTGCACGCACGTTCAAGTGCACGTGTGACACGAGTCCATCTGCCTGCGACAACCTGATGCAGAAGTCACTTGTTTACAACTTGGTCGTCATTAGAACCGCAGACCGCTCTGTCTCGGTGTCAGTCACCAGTTTTCGCTTTACTGTTTGCAGTCACAAATGTAAAGATGTGAGCTGAAAAACATTCTGCTGCTTAAAAACGTATGAGATGCTCTGAGATAAGACATGCAAATGTAAAGAGAATGTTCTATTCCTACGGGGTGTGTGTGTGCTTGCATGCACGTGTGTGTGTGTGTGTGTGTGTGCGCTGTTGAAGCTGTTGCTAATCAGGACGGTAGGAAGTCTCATTTCCAAAACTGAAATCTGGAAGTCTTTAAAAAAAAATGCCAAAGACTCAAACACACACACACACACACACACACACACACACACACACACACTCTCTCTCTCTCTCTCTTTCTCTTTCTTTTTCTCTCTGTCTGTCTCTCTTTAACCTTCTATCTGTTGTTTGATTTTTATTCAGTAGTTATTGGCTCATGCCTTTCATAGTTCCAGGTCATACAAGGTTACAGCACAGCTACCCCCAGAAAAGACCTTGTGATTAATATGTTCTTTGTCATAGCTTCACCTCTGAAGAATATGCCAACTGCAACAACTTAGTAAACATTTTTTGCTGAAAACTCCTTAGGAGAAAAATGAGCAGTTACTGGTGTAATTTTTGAAAATATTTAATTTGCCCCAGTGACATAGACTGACCACTGGAGAGTAAGTAAAATCACTTATCCTTATATTGGTAGAATAGATGACTCAACCTCATTAAACACACCATTTGGGCATGGACAAGAACATTTTTGTCGCACATTCTTCCAGTTGTTTTTTTTATTATTTCCTCTCCCTCTTCCCATTTCTCTGACGGTTCATTTTAGTTGTAGTTGACCTCGATTTTACGACTTGGGCCCATACGTCCATGTATCTGTCATGTCGTCTGGGCAGAAGCCAGGTGCTGCAGCTGAATGTGGCTTTAATATCCTGACTACTGGAGGAGAGTGTCTGATTTATTCCAGCTGAAACCCAAAAAAAGCCCCTATGCACAAAAACCAACATGCAAGATCAAATAAATCACCCACTTGCCGAGATGTGTATAAGAGACAGGCTGGGGACGGTGCGATGTATGAAGCCTTGAAGATCCACGTTTGCCTCCATTTTTGCCACGCCCTTGTGCCACCAACATTTATCCATATCTCCATCCATTTTTTTTACAGAGGTTGCTTGCAAAAATAAAAAAATATATATATATATATATATATATATATATATATATATATATATATATATATATGATTGAATACCGATTAGAGTTAGCTAGTTTGCTGACCACCTAGAGATAGATAGATAGATAGATGGATGGAACTTGATTAAGCCCTCAGGAGTGGCCTTTATGAAATTATGGTGTCTTCAGTGTTCAAGAACATTCATGAGAAGCTGGTATGTTGGAGCATGGTTTTGTTGGTGGTTGTGGAGACTGCTGCCTCCGCAACCCAGTGACAAATAGGCTGATGTGGACGGATGTTATCAGGGTACAATTTATGGGGGACTGTAAAAATTGTGAACCACTGACACACAACAACTTGTCTTATGTAACTGTCTCATTGAATTAAAACAACTTGCAGATCACACTAGCCCAATTCTAGTCTTCCTGATGCATTCATTTAGCCCATGAATGTTGGATACTATGAATTTTGAGAAATAAAAAGTTGAATGATGGTGGCATTTGTCCCTGTGTGGCCCGCTTCAGTTGGTCATAGCATTTGCACATGTCGGCCCAAAATAATCTGGAGCGAAACAGGTCCAACTAAGACATCCAGGTGACGTCCAGATTCCACGCTGTGGAAATCGACTGTTTGGCAGAAAAGGCCCACACTTATTTAAAGACATTTAGGCCACATTTGCGTTTTTACAAATGGGCCACCTGCCATCAATTTTGTCTGGGCCACATAAAAGCTGGCAGATCTGCAGAAGACACTCACTCATGCTCACACATAGATATTCATACTATTTGGATCCTCAGTGTGTGCTTTCTGAACAGCTGTGAGGAATCAAATGAAGGAAAAACAAAGCAGGTTATTAAACTCATATCAGTGGAAAGGTCAAGTCCGAGACAGACGCCGAGACATGCCGTAGACTGTGGGATGGTTTTAGAAGACATAAAACCTGGACAGACTGTTAGCTTCCCTCAGGGTTGAAGCGACCTGACCATTCGCAGATCATCCACGTGCTGATGGCTCAGCGTGGCTCCAGGGAAACGTGTCTGAGTGTGGAAGAGCAGGGAGGATTAATGACCAACAAACTCCCACATCCAGTTTCCACCATCAGAGGAAAACCACAATAGAAAGACAAATGGAGCAGATCTTCCTGCTGCAACCCAGCCTGATAAAACCACTCATTTATTTTACCTAAAGGGGGAATTCAGCATTTGGAAGTGTGGTTATATGACCTATTCAGACTAGATTAGTACTGACATCCCTGAGCTGCTGTTTCCTTTGGGTTGTCTGGGAGGTAAAAAAAAAAACAGGAAGGCCCTAAACACAGGACTGGGCTAACAAGTTGCACAAAAAATGTCCGTTTGTTAACGTATGTGAAACCATCGTCTCCCACTTGTATCTGAAACGAAGCCAAGTTGCTGTATTGTTGTCTTATGTGGTCATGAGGCAGCACTCAAAATTGGAACAAAGAATTCCCACATCAGGGTCAAAGAATTACACATTTTCCATCTATAGATGGAGCCAACGGTCTCTATCCTAATGTAAAACCCTTAAATTTCTCTGTGGACCTTGGTGTGGGAAGAGCCAGTGCTTTACAAACGTATATACTTGCATACACTCCTTTTATTACTAAATAAATTCACGGACTGTGTCATCAGAGGAAGTGCTGAGTCAGAATCTCATAACTCATCTGCATCCTGGGCTTTTGGACGAGAAGCAGCATTTTTTGAGGTAATGAAGCTGCAGAAAAGCCCAAAGATGGAGGTAAATGCAGCAGGCCATCATAACCTTATCCTTCACAAATAAATAATCTGTTCCAGTGAAGCAGAACCTAAGCAACATAAACCAGTATATCTGAAAAAACATTTTTCATTCTAAACCAAACAAAGTGCGCAGAGACAGAAACCATGGAAGATTTTCACAGAAATCACATGTTCAAAAAGACTGGATTTAGAGTCAAAACATTTGCGGTTTATTATCGTAAATATGTAAAGAAATTAGAGAAGATATGAAAACTAGTGGCCCCGGTTCGAATCCCCTTACTGCCAATTACGTCTGAGGTCCACTGAGCATGGTATCGTCCCCACTCACTACTCTCCAAGCGCTCAAAAGCTGCTCAATGCTCACTTTGATGATGGGTTAAATGCAGAGGTGACTTTTCGTTGTGTGCTGTAGTGTAAATTACAATGTCACAATGACAAAAAAAGAAATTTAATCTGTTTAATCTTAATATCATTATCTCCAGGTGGACTATGGGATGTACACTTAGTTAATAGAGTGGATTCTTGCTTGTCAAAGCAGTTCATTATTGGAGTTCAGGTCGTCAGTGCAGCATTTCAGAACGTGTGGTTACTGAAGTAGCTGTTCATTGATGTTCTTTGGTGGAACTACTCTGAGGTTGTTAATGAATGGGGGCAGCTGTACAGAGAACCTCCCTCGTGGGGTAACTTTGTTCATATATTTCAGCCTTAATTGGAGCTTCATTTTTAAGGTCTGTTACGTAACATGTTCATAATGAAAACCCTCATTTGTAAAGATAGTTTATTCAGTTTTGGTTTAGAAGCTCAATGATGGAGGACAATGTGGAGCTTCTTTGGAACATCCCCTCTAGGTTGATTCAGGTCTTTAGAGGTGTTTCATCTTTTACTTTGTAAGTTGTTGATTTATGTTCAGTTGCATCCATGAATTGAATTTCAACCTGAAATTACACTGACGTGCTAGAGTTTCTCTTCGATCCTTAGGTGAACCGCTGTAATGCACTGGCTGCAGAGTTTAGCTCTGTGATGGAACGGATCTACCACAGAGTAGCTTTGAGGTAGAATGGCTTTGTGTCTTTTGGCAGGTTTCCCCCCTGTTTCCTCTGTCTGTGTTTTTTTTTTTTTTGTAATCCCTCCATAATGTCCGTGGTTTTCTATCCTAGGGGACGAGCGCCCCCTCCAGTCTCTTGACAAACCAGCGGCTGCTGCTCATTCATCTCCGTCCATGGCTTAAAGCTGTCTCTGAGCACTAACAGCTCTTGTCATGTGATGACTCTCCGGAGGTTGTATGAATACTCTGCATCATGTAGAGTTCTTGGTTTCATTCAACCATGTTACGTTTTGAAGTGTTACAGTATTGTTTTAGTTCTATGATCCAGAAACCAGACTAAAGTTCTGTTTCCAGAAATGAGGCTGAAGTGAAGGAACAGATTTCCTGAAAGTCACACATGCACCTGAGAGAAATAGTTAAAGCTTAAAGTCCAGGATCAGTTGGAAAAATTAATGCCGTATTCAGTAAATGGACTCCTGATAGCTTTGCATTTGCTCAAAAGTTTGGCACATTAGGTTTCACAAATGCTATTTGTCTAAGGTTATAATGACTCATGCCATCTTTGGTTTCTTGGTTTCTTTGGTTTCTTTTTTTTAGTTTTTTTTTAGGTTTTTGTTAGGTTCTTTCAAAGTGTGTCCAGTAACTTGCAGAACTTTATAAATTGTTTTCAACCCCATCCCCAAGAGGGACAAAAAGGAGAGTAAAATCATGTAAGCTAAATCTCCCTTTTACAAATATTCTAGGAATATGCTACATCAGTTGCATGCAGCTCTCCAACTTCGCATGTGAGTCGCCTTTTTGTGCCGAGCAAAAAATTAAATATTTAGATAAATAGAGACACTATGAATTGCTAGAGGACAGGAGGCAGAGATGGAGGCAAAGTTAAAGATGCTGAGATTCTCTTTAGGGGTGACTAGGATGGACGGGATCGGGAATGAGGTGATTAGGGGGACAACACAGACAGGACGGTTTAGAGAGAAAGCTAGAAGAGTCGGATTGAGATGGTTTGGACTTGTTCATAGGAGGGACAGTGGATTTATTGGTAGAAAAACGATCCTGGAGATGGAGCTGTCAGATAGGAGACAAAGAGGAGATTGATGGATGCAGTGAGGGAGGACATGGAGGTAGTTGGAGTCAGAGTTGAGGATACAGAGAACAGGGGAGCTGGAAATTGTTGACTTGCTGTGGCAACCCCTGAGAAAAGGGACAAGCCGAAAGGAAAAGAAGAAAGAAGAAGAAATAAATAAACATATAACATAATCCTTTTGTCCTGGACTTGCATCTTCACCTCCGCAACAACACTGAAAACACAAAACTTTACTCTTACCATAGTCGCCTCCCTCTCAGTGCACCTGTCTCTAGCTCCACGCCCTCTGAACTTCCAGCTGCACATATGTGCACCTGTCTAAGCTCCACCCCCCTGCAGCGTACGGTTTCTGTCAGTGAGCTGCTCTGTGAAAAACATGTGGTTCTGTTGCTTCAGCTCATTAATCATCCAGCATGACAGCTCAGTGTGTGTGTGCGTGCGTGCATGCGTGCGGAAGAACTTGTATAAGTGCATAGGTCCTACTGTACTCATTCTTTCCTCCTGGGCGTCTTCAGTAGAGAGAGCCTGTCCATCTTGAGTGAAGTTCCAGGAAAGTTGGTTATGGGTGACGTGATGTTTCACACTCGTCACTAACAGTTTTTTCTTTCGTGAGGAGAATGGGGTGATTTAAATGTTTCTTTCAGACGGGGTTTCCTGTCCCAACACCACAGACTTTATTTTTCTTACTGAATGGAAAATCTTTGTCCCTAGGCCATTGTGACTAGACGACTTCGTACTGGTGGTAACGTCAGAGCTGACGGTGGTGATGAGAATGATGGCCGTGATGATGATTGTGGTGCTGATGGTGATGATGATTAGGGTCAGATGGCCATCCATGCGGCCGTGACCTTGGCGCGAGTGCACATTGACAATCCTTAGTGATGGTGCGGGGGTGGAGGATAGGAGTAGAAGTAATCAGCTGGGAATGCCGTAGCTCTGTGGAACGCCGGCGCTCCGGGACATCTGGGAAAGTGTGAGAGGAGAAGTTGATAGAAAACAGAAAACTGAGCTGCACCAATAAAGACAGACAGACGACACAATGCTGCAGGAAATGAGCAGAAAACGATGGGAAAACCATGCATGCGCACACACACACACACACAGTCACAACTGACTGACTGACAAAGTCATGGTTTAGGTTTGTTTTGAAGTATGGTCATATGAGTAAGGCAGTTACTGGGAGTAAAACACAATTAAGCTACTTTACACTTACAAGTGGAACAGCAGACATTATATCCAACTTCCTGATTCCTTTTTAATCTGAACATTAATCTGATGATTTTGATTTTATGTTTTCATAGTTTCACAGAAAATTTTTGATTTACGTCAGGTGTGATCTGTGATAGAAGAGAGTCAGCTAAGGTGAAGGGAAAGGTTTACAGGACAGTTAAGAGACCAGCCATGATGGATGGATTCGAGACACTAGGAATAGGTAGAAGACAGGAGACAGAGCTGGAGGTGGAGGAGTTAAAGATGCTGAGATTCTCTTTAGACAAAGGATGGACAGGATCAGGAATGAGGTGATTAGAGGGACAACACAGACAGGAAGGTTTTGAGACAAAGCTAGAGAAGCCAGATTGAGATGGTTTGGACATGTTCAGAGGAGGGACAGTGGACACATTGGTGGAAGAATGATCCTAGAGATGGAGCTACCAGGTAGGAGACATAGAGGAGATTGATGGATGCAGTGAGGGAGGACATGGAGATAGTTGGAGTAAGAGTAGAAGATACAGAGAACAGAGTGAGATGGAAATTGTTGACTCACTGTGGCAACCCCTGAAAAAAGGGTCAAGCTAAAAGGAGAAGAAGGTTTGATTTACCTCAGCAAAGCAATACAAATTTCTAGTAAGCTTTTCGGACCCGTCATGACATAGTTCTGAAGTCTGACTCAACTAGAGGAACTGACCTGCAGTAGAAGCCTCTGCTAGAGGAACTTAAGTAAAATTAACAAAACATGCAGGATTTAGCAATATTCCTTTGTTTAGGTTCTTTCAAAATATTTGTTTCAGATATTGTTTTTTGTGATATAATTGATTCTTTCAATATTTTTTTTTCCACAGCTGAGGTCAGTAAGTTAAGTAGAAGTGCTAAAGACCTTTTAAGGAATGTGTTGCTTGTAACTGTAGCATGGTAGAAGGATTTAATTAGAGAATCTCGGGTTCTAAAGCAGAACTAATTTAAGGAGGAGGTTTATTTTTTAATTAAATTCATCTTCCACCAGAGACCAAGAAGTGTGTGGGGTCATTCCAAAGGGTTCAGCTCGGTGTTGATCTTCTACTTACTCAAATAAAGGCATCTGTAATTGTTTAAAGAAAAAAAACAACAAAATTCACACTTAACTAGAGCGTTAACCTCCCCAGTACAAAAGCACACAACTCAGGTTGAAAAACTAATATAAAACCGTCACAGGGGATGAGCTCAGAAAATATAAAGAGAATATTTTACCTGAGGTTCTCTTTAAATATGCTGAGATTTTCTTAAAGATGCTGAGGTTCTCTCTAGTGGTGACTAGGATGGACAGGATCAGGAGTGAGGTGATTAGGGGGACAACACAGACAGAAAGGTTTTGAGAAAAATCTATACAAGCCAGATTAAGATGGTTTGGACATGTTCAGAGGAGGGACAGTGGTTATATTGGTAAAAGAATGCTAGAGATGGAGCTACCAGGTAGGAGATGAAGAGGAAGGCCAAAGAGGAGATTGATGGATGCAGTGAGGGAGGACATGGAGGTAGTTGGAGTTAGAGTTGAGGATACAGAGGACAGGGGGAGATGAAAATTGTTGACTTGCTGGGAAAACCCCTGAAAATGGGACAGGCTGAAAGGAGAAGTAGAAGAAGATCTTATCCAGTCATCTGAAACTAGCCAATGTGTGATGAAGTTATACGGGAATTATTTTGAAGGAATAAACTTGGAAGTATTCAGATATTTATCGTTACTTTATATACTGTTTCCACTTACCAATATTTCAATCTGTTGCATCATCATGATTTAGGACATCCACATGATTATGCCATCACGGAGTTGCTTTGTTAATGATTCAACATTGTAAGAGACCAAAACACCTAAAATCCATCCAGTCCTCCTTAATTGGACATATCCTTGCTCTGCCAATGTTTCACTTGGATAACTTTAGTGCAGCTAAGGCTAACATCAACTCTTGTTAATCAGCAACCCTAGTACTGTGTACACAGATTAAAAGTAACCCAATGCTGCTAATTGCTGTTTCCAATAACCCTTCTCCCAACAGCAGTTTAAACTAATCCTAGTTTTGCTATCGGCAGGCTGACTAATCATAGTGTTGCCAACAACAGTTGAAATAAATTACAGCTGTGCTAACAGCAATGCTGCTATGGCGCTGTATTATTTCAGCTCCGTTGATGCTGTGTTAGTTTGAAGCAGGAATGCAGTCTGGTTTGTGAGAAATAATCAAATCAAAATGTGTCTGCATACTTTCCCATGAGGCCGCAGGGTTAGGGGTACAGAAAGAGGGGGGCGTCTAATTAAAGATTGATACTTGGAGAAAGAAAGAGAGGGATAAATAGACAAATGACAATAAAGAATGGACAGAGACGGACGCTGCGGTTTATTTTTGGACATTTACAAAGGCTAATGAGCTGAGACGTGAGGACGAGTGTGAAACAAGACACTGGAATAGAGGAGCCTAGTGAGGTCACATCCTCTGAGTTTAAATTCATGTGACATCACTTCTGTGAGCGCTGCTTGTAGTGGAGCAGGCGGGATTCTGAAAGGAAGTTTGAACGTTTGATTCCAGATTCTTGAAAGCAAGAAGTGTTGGGTATGAATGATAATTGATAGTATTGGCAAAACAATATGATCAGGCAGCCCATGTCATTGTCATGGTATTGTAATATCTGTAAATAATTTGATGTTGTATTTTCCCTGTATTTTCCCAAATTGTTTTAGGTATAAACAGTTGTCTATGAGAGTGATCTATTCATTCATCTTTATGATTTTCTGTTACCAGTCCCCATGACTGACACCCTAATCACACTACACCATACTGTGAGCCTTTCTGTGGGTGGTGTGCTCTATATAAGTTATGTGGGCCAGCTGGTGGACTTTAACATTGACCATCTCACCCTGTCCTCTGTATCTTCTACGCTAACACTAACTACCTCCATGTCCTTCATCACTGCATCCATACATCTCCTCTTTGGCCTTCCTCTTCGTCTCCTACCTGGTAGCTCCATCTCTAGCATTTTTCCACCTATGTAACCACTGTCTATCCACTGAACATGTCCAAACCATTTTAATCTAGGGTCTCTAGCTTTTCCTCCAAACCTTTCCGTCTGTGTTGTCCCCCTAATCACCTCATTCCTGATTCTGTCCATTCTTGTCTCTTCTAAAGAGAAGCTTTGCATTTTTAACTCCTCCACCTTCAGCCTCTTGTCTATTGCTAGTGTCTCTAATCCATCCATCATGGCTGGTCTCACCACTGTCCTGTAAACCTTTCCCTTCACCTTAGCTGACTCTCTTCTATCACAAATCACTCAAGAGACCTTTCTCCAGTTGTTCCATCCTGCCTGTACTTTATTCTTCACCTCTCTTCCACAGTCTCCACTGCTCTGAACAGTTGATCCTAAGTATCTAAACTCCTCCACCTTCTCCACCTCTGCTCCTTGTAACCTCACCATTCCACTGTTCCCCTTTTTATTCACACACATATACCGTGTCTCGCTACGACTGACCTTCATTCCTCTTCTTTCTAGTCCAAACCTCCACCTCCCAAACATCATTGTACATGGAGACTCCTGTCTGACCTCATCTGTCAATCTGTCTATCATGTTAGGATAAATATATACAGGCATACAGTATATCGGTATAAGTTAATTTATGAGTCATAAATGATGTCTTTGGTCAATATCAGGATATCCGAAATCAGCCAAAAGTTGATGATGCTTTGTTTTTGCTTATATACCCAAGAAAAAAATGTAAACACAGGTGTAGGAAAAACTGCAATAACAAGAGAAAAAATATATACCCAACTTGCTGTAGTCGTTTACGCCTACGGTTGTCAATGAAGGGGAGAGAAAACACAAAAGATTTATGGAAGTAGCATTTGATGGAGACAACGACTCCCTGGATTCACAGCAGGAGAGACACGGTCTACAACTCAACACTGACATGCTCGGAGAGTTCTATCATTCAGCTCTGGGACATCTGCTGTCATGAACTGTCCTTCTCAGGATTTCCTAGATGGAAGGATGAAAACTGTCAAGGTTGAACATTTGAAAACATCCATTCTTTCATTCACAATCAGTCTGGACGTAGCCAATGGGACACACAAACACGGACACACACACACACACACACACACACACACACACATACTTACATGCACAAGTTGCAACAACTGAAGCATAGCAGTCATCTGTCTGCTCTCCGGAAACGTCTTCAGGGAAAAGAGCCAAGTGTGTATGTGTGTGTGTGTGTGTGTTTTAGCTTTCATTCATAAAATTCACTCAGCTACAGCTTGTTTTTTTCTTCCATTCTCCTCTATTTTTTTTGACATTTGCAACAGCAGCAAAACTGTTGTCTAAAGCAGCACAAAACCCTCAAAGATAATGAAACTTTTTATATCCTGATCCTGAGCAAACTGAGAATAAATTAGTGGTTCTTAATTATTGTCTGTCCTGCCTGACCCTAGGGCAGGGTTCTCAACTGGTGGGTCCGGACCCAAAAGTGGGTCACCTTTTCTAAATCTACAAAAACACATGTAGCTGGTGAAAACTTGATAATATATATGAATATTGTCCAAATACCAACACCAAAATGTGCTGCTGGTTTCTTCCAAAACTCAGGTAAATGTCTCGGAATCCTATGTGAGTCCATTAAATTTGACAAAACCCAGACATTGTGTTAGCAGCTTTGTCATCCTCACAGGAAAAACAAATATTAACTTGCCAATATCGCATCATTATGCTTATACTCTTAGTATTAACTGCATGCTCGCTTCCACCTTTTGACTCTGTGCTGGATACCTTTAAGCGTTATATCAGCGGGACATTTCTGTCCTCTGGCTCTTTACCAAGCCCCCCATGGGTTCCCGCCCCAATACTTGTTAAGAAGTGTCGTAAATGAATGGGAATTTCAAGGTCTTTTGACATGTTTTATCTGTTGCCAAGTCAAATTTTAATAAGCAGTAATTTGTTTTTGTGACTTTCCCAACTTTGAGGTAATCAAAATGGTGGCACAGCACAGCTTAGTGGTAGCAGAAACGGACAATGCGCACCCTTCCAGTGTGGACACAGTCCGATGCTCAGAGATGCTGACATATGAGAAGAAAAATCATGTGTGTGTGAGTGAGTGAGCGAGCATTGCTTCTGAACAGCTTCCTGCTGCCGAGATTAGTGACCAGCACACCTGCAACACAGCTGTACATACACACACGAACGCACTCTTTTCCTCCATATGTCAGTCTCTTTGACCCAAAATACACACAGCCCACACGCCAGAGTTTCCACTTCATACACACTCTCAATCACAGGTGTGTGTGTGTGTGAGTGTGTGTGAATTTCCTTCAGGAAGGCCTTGGTTCCCCTGGTCTTTTCCGTCTTTATGACAAGCAATTACATTTGGTTCTCACCCCTGCTCAAGCCCCTGAGTGCTTCTGCAGCGCCACCATCAGGTCAGAGTTGCAATCAGAGCATCAGGATCCTGTTGTCCCTGTGGTTTTAATCTAATAATCAGACAGGAAGCAGAGAGGTGCACGGCGGGGATCAGACTTGGGACGCTGTGGTCTTATGGTACGTGTTCTAACCACTGCCTCCGGATGATCCAGATGTGCCTCACTTTTCAACTTTCTTATCGTCGCCGGATCCTCCATCAGGGATGTAGCGACTGTGGTTTATAATGAGTGACTATGTTGTCCTTTTCTTTTGTGAGAAACCACCAGTCTGTTTTTAGAAAGCCCTTCAGTCCCGTCACTTGTCCGCTTTAAAGACACACGTGTTGATCATATTCCAGCTCTATTTTTCACATGTGTGTGAAACCCTTTGTCCACACATCACATATACTGTACATTTGTCCTGAACCCATTTGAGTGAAACCACCGCCAAACAAAGAACAGGAAGAAAACAATTACTGGCACTGCGGGGTCAGAAACTTGTCTCAGCTTGAGGCAAATTACCCTAAAACTATCTGATATTTTCCATTTATTGAAAGAATGTTGTCCCACCATGTGAAATACATAGTTTTTTTATTTCTACTTCTTATAAAACAGGCATCCAAGTTAGCCACACCTTTACAAAGAAGATGATGAAACTAATACATTGGTTTTTAGTCAAAAGATATCGGAGACTAGTTAAGAATTGTCTGAAATCAAGATATAATTATAATGTGGTACAGGGTTCCCATGGGTGAATTGGCGCAGAGAAATAATGTTTCCTTTTGGCCCCATCTGACTATTACTTCCACTTGATCCATACCCATATCAACAA
>JAFBJS010004115.1:203129-237985 GCA_016785265.1 Paraplagusia blochii | reverse complement strand
CTGACAAATACAGTGCTTTTAGTCATTGCATGGTTTTGTGTTCATTGTTTCCCCCAGGTGATAAACCTTTAGTGGAACAAGGCATTAAGATGAACAAGAAATTGTAGAAAACAGCTGATTTTTTCCACTGTATATATATATATATATATACACACAATAGTGTTGATTCAATATAAATATATTATTTGTACTTAAGGAGCTAAACTTTTGTTTAACAGGATTGAGAATTACTTCCTGTTGAACTTTTTTTTACATTTGTTTGTCTTTTTGCAGGTCAAACATAACAACCTCATACAGGAGATGAGTCATCCAACATCAGGACGCATTTCCGTACCAGGTATAGAAATGCACATGCACTAACAGACACACGCACACAGATATGACTTGGTGTGTAGGAGTCTGCCTGTCACATTGTATTGGAATATTTTTTTAACATCTCGCAAAATTGTGTTCACTTTCACTAACAAATGGAAAAGTGAGTCCTCAAGGGCAAAGAATGAAAGATTCATTCTTTCATGAATCTTTAATTTTTCATTCTTTGGACTTTCTCTTTAAGTGCAAAGAATGAAAGATTATTAAAACACAGCAGTCAATTGAACCTGATAAAGATTTGATTAATGGAAAGCCAGGCATCTATACGCTGCTCACACAGTGTGAGGGAATCAAGGCCGATCAGTTCACAGCTCACGTGTTTCGATGTCACGCAATACAGTCCGATGGTTGGGGCTGATTGGCGTGCTCACACTGTACGACCATACTGATGGTCATACACATCTGACTCCTTTAGCCAGCAGAACTGATTTTGATGAAAGCATCTGCCAAATGTATTGTAAATAAAGTAAGGTAAATGTAAAGTCATGTGATGTAAATAGATGTTGACAAAGGAGGAGAAGCTGGTAGTAGGAGACTTGCGAATGCTCACAATTGACACAATGAAAATAATTCTCATCAATCGAAAGAAAAGGTGACGACAACGTGTATGGACAAGGAAATGAAAGACATGGTCAATCTGGTCTGTCAGTTCTGCCATGCTGCTCCCTGTTGTTGACTTGTTTTCTTTTTCGTAGTTATGTCCCTGCATCTGCAGTGTGGCAGGTTAAGGTAAAAATCCCAGCTTAATCAGCAGATTTTAACACAATCAGTCATGAGATAAAGTGATAAATGCTTGTCGTAAAACTTGTCTACACTGCACGACGAGTATCCAACAACTAGGCCAAATCTTATGTATTTTTTCTCAGAATATACTCCAAAGACGTTAGTTGTCAGTTACTGGTTTTTCTATTGGAGTTAGAAGACATTTCATTCTTAAACTCTAAGAGGGTACACTGGCAATTTTACTTCTCTAGACCACACCCTTTTTCACTGTCACATGACCAGATCTGAGTGGGAGTTGTTGTGGCCACACCCATCTAGAGAAAACTGCTCTAGTATTGATGAGCTGTTAACCTTCATGGAATGAATCTCGAGGCAGAATGGTCTGTAGCAGACATTGATGTCCAGACCTCCCCCTCTATTCAAGGTTCTCTCAAACCACCTGTCCTCTTGTCCAAAATATGCACTTCTGAGTCCTTGAAAGAGTGTCCCTTTTTTATTGAGATGGAGATAAACTGCTGAGTCCTGTCCTGATGTGGTCACCCTCCTGTGCTGGGCCATGCGTTTGAGGAGTGGTTGTTTGGTCTCCGCAATATACAGATCGTTAAGGTTTTTCTCTTGGAATTTTGTCCTTGGGATGAACTCACCTCTGTCTAGTTGTTGCCCAGTTTGAAGTAAACTGGAATGTTGTGTTTGCTGAAAATCCTTCCCAGTTTTTTAGATATTCATAATACATACACACCATGTTTCTTATTTTCTTATTACATTCTGTGATGTGTTGTGGATTGGTTTCTTTCTTTTGTTTTTCCCATTTTGTCAAATTGGGATAGCCACACATTTTCAGAGACTGTCCGATGTGTGTGTCTGCGTATCACTACTTGAGTTCCCCCTGACATCAACCAGAAACTGATGAAGTTCCTTAGTGGAGGAATGAAAAAACGTCAAGAAGTCCAAGTGTTGACAACCAAACTTTTGGATATCATGACCTGAATAAATGAGAAAATTAACATAAGTATCAGATGATACTAAGTCAACAAGCTGTATTTTTCTATTATAAAAAGTTAACTTCCAAGAGTCATGTGGAACATATTAAACAATTCTTCTGTTTTTCTTTAAACCAAATTAAAATAGGAGCTGTAGATGTAAAAGTTTCTGTTGTACACGCGGAAACTTCTTCTTCTTTACACTGAATTTCTGTGTGTGTGTGTATCACCTGTCACATCACACTCACTTATTCAGTTCACAGTGTTCCACATAATTGGGAACAAACACTTTTTTGTTCAGAACACTCTCTGTCCTTTTCTTGTTTTTTTTTTTTCACCTCACTACTTCGGATAAACATTTTTCCTCTTTCTTTCTGGAACGTTCAGTCTCCTTTCAGCCTCAGGTACACATGTGCACTTGTTTGAAGCTGCAGATGTGTTACAGACTTTTATTGCACCTCTGGCCATTATGGTTGATGGCGGTGGTTTTGCCTAAAGACTTTCGGGAGGTCGGCAGAGCAGGTAGCCTGCCATAAGAGTTGGTTCTGACCAATGTGTGATCAACATTATTCCCCCGTAGGTCATTTGGAGTAATTTAATTGAATCAGTTCTTCTTATCACCACAGTCTGTCTAGAATGATGTTCAGGATGGATAAGATTGGAGGATTATACAATGATTCTTTTCATTTAGTGATGTATTAACTGGTACCACACTCCTCTCTTAAAAGCCTGGGTATCATCACTGTAATTCTTCTAACTCTAGGTCAAAGGAATTTGCCACGGAGGCAGTAAAACCTTCATCATTCCTACGTCCCAGCTCAGTGCTGTCAAAGGTTAAGAATTTTAAAACAATCAGCTGCCAGTTGCCTCAACTGTGAGGAAGTTTTTTTTTTGTTCACCTTTAACAGGAACCGTTTCATATTATAATTTATTAATTTTCTGTTTGTTTGTTTTTTTTTAAGTAATGGACTGAGAATTTCACAAGAAAATGATGAGATGCCTTCACATACCTGGAAAATAACAAAAACAATATTTTACCATTCATGATTATAAAGCTGTAGTGGTGGCCTAGTGGTTAAGGAAGTGGACTTGGGTCCCTAAAGCTCCAGGTTCTAATCCACCAGCTGCCATGTTACCACTGAGGTGCTCTGATCATAGCACTGTCCAGACCCATATACCATCCAGTGGGCTAACCACCCACAGGAAGGCTCATAGTCTGGAGGAGTGTGATTTGGGTGCTATGCTTCAGAACAGTGCTCTGTTCTCAGAGCACATCGGTGGAAAGTCCTTAACTGCCTAGCTGCTATCAGGCAGGCAATGATCCCTTTCTTTTAACCTTGGGTCTTCAACAATAAACAATGATTGTTTTCTTTTTCTGATTTTATTTCTCATTTAAGTTCTGGCGTTAGATGCAACTCTAATTATGGATTAGATTAGATTAGAAGGAGTTTCCCTCCCGTGAATTAAGTTTTGTTACTGTTCCTGGTTTTAACATGGACAGTTTATTTTCAGAAACAATCAGCTGTTTTTAAAAGAACAGCACTAATGAGCTGAACTCCCACTGTGCACGGGTGTGCGTGTGTGTGTGTTTAGTTTCATGCATGACTGTGTTTGTGTTTGAACACTTCTCAAACTATTCTCAAGCCATTACTAACAAGTGTTCCCCTTCAGTGATGCTCAACAACTGTGTGTGTGTTTATGTGTCAGAATAAATAATTAACAATGGGGTTATGTAATATCTCTGTTCATTCTCATACAGATGGAATGAAGCATCTGGAATGCTGTCCTGTTGAAGTGTTGTCTCTTCCCTACTTCTCTAACATAGACTTTGTTTTCTAACTTCCCTCAACCGAACATTAGTTTTCAAAATCCAAAGATTTCTTTTGTGTTTATCTCATTAGGTCCTGCAGTACGATACAGCAGTTTTTGCCCTGGTGAGGCCGCGCCTCCTCCTCTGATTGGACAGCACACTACACAGGTGCTGCAGGAAACCTTGTCGTATAGCGATGAAGTTGTAAAAGACTTACTGGAGTCGGGGGCCGTGGCACAAAACGATGTCTTGTGATTTGCTGGCAGATGGAAACGCTCTGATAACTGAAAACGTTCAGCCTGGACTGGCTACTACAGGACAATAATTCATGTTGATCATCAGGTTTATATTTTCCAGCAGGCTGCAGTGGTGGCCTAGCAGTTGACTAGCAAGACTTGGGCCCCAGGACATGGGTTTGATTCTGCCAGCTGCCATGTTGCCATGGAGACTGTTGCCCCTGCAACTTGTTAACAGATGAATGGATGAAGACTGAATAAATATTTTCCTAGTTCTCAGACATCATGAAGACAATTTCAATAATGTATCAATAATACTGAGTATGTGGAAAAGGTAAAGAAGTTAAAGTACAATTGGTCACGATGATCCATACAACAATCTACAATGATGCCTAAATAATTAAATGGATCCATTCTAGACACCAATGTTTAATATGTTGAGACAGACCTCTCCGAAACGGAACCAGTTCATGTTTTGCTTTTTTCTTTCTTTGTTCCTCTTTGTTTGTCATTGTTTTCTTGAAAGAACGTCACTACGGATAAGCAACCAATCAACAGGATGATACATTGGCATTATTTAGGAAGGAAATTATCTCTGCTACTGTAGGTTTTATTCAATTTATATATGTGCGTTATTTTTTTTTTAGTGAGTTTTTTTTTTACTTAAAATTTGTTTCACTAACACAAACTGATCTTTCTAAGCTGCGACAAACCTATGTCTTCACAATCATTATTTTATGCTATGTTTTAGGCTGAAGAGATTCTTGGACCATTTTTGGTAAAAATAAATTTTAAAAATTAAACCAAATTTGTAAACCGACAGAATGGAAATACCTTAATAAAGCTTCAGAAATGTAATCTACTGTTAAGTGAATTTTTATTGTGCAGTTTAAATGATTTCCTCTTACCTTTTTCCAAGCACAGTAACTGGACAGAAGTGGATGATCTCCCTCCTGCTCCTCCCGAGATAATGTGTAGGAGCTGCTGAGCTTGGCGTGGAAGTCAGGAGCAGACGCTTGACATGATGAATTGAAAATGCGGTCCCTCGGTGGAGAGCAGATAAATTGCATTGAACGTGCTGTTTATTGAATTTGAGGAAATGTGACGCATCTGGACGGCGACAGAGTCTTCAGGAAGATACGGACTGACATGTTTACACCGGGGGAGGAGGAGAAGATGGAATGAGGAGGTTCAGGTGTGATTCATCACAAACCCCCAAGACCCCCACCCCCGGCACTCCAAAGTGCAACCGCGCTGCTCTAAGATCAGATGTCGTTTTCCTGAGAAAAGTGATGCTTCAGGATGTCATGACGTAGAACCAAAACTCAATAAACATCTGCTGCTTCATGTGACGCTGGAGAACGAAGAAAGAATGTTCTGGAAGCTGAGGAGACACCAGAGCTGATGACCTGTTACTGCTTCATAGCTCCAACAGTTGAAGGTAAGAAGAAGGTGAATACATTAGTGTTTATTAAAGCAAACAACTTATTCATGAGAGACATGAAAGTTATTTCACCCATTAGAGACACAAGGAAATTCAGATGGAAAAGTGTAGCTCTTCATTACTTCTTTGACGTAGGGCGTTTTTCTAAAAGAAAGACAGATCACTATTACAGACAAAAAAAAAACCCCTGTAAACAAATAATGTTTTTAGCTGTCACAGAGGAGTCGGTGATATCATCTAAAGTCAATTTGAAGGAAGGATTTCCGCCCATAAAGACTCTAAATAACTAATTTGAACTTAAATTGCAAATGAATGACTTCCATGTGATCTGGTGTGAAATTAAAACAAAAAAAAATCTTCACAAACATCTGTGCTGTAAAGTGATAAAGTGAGTACTTAGGAAAATGAGAAATTTTTCATACCACAAAATATTTAAGCTGGGAACCCAGTGTCAAATTAATTGAAATGGTGACTTTAGTCAGGTGTTAAAGTTTTAGTTGAAGTTCAGGGGAATGGAGGCTGGAGTTTAAACAAACAACTCACAGGAGTCCACAAACACTTTTCAGGATTCAGTAAAGGTTTTGGCTTAGGGTAAATAAACAACTTTTAACAGACCAGGACAGGACACTTTATCTTACTGTCTCCGTCTGTCTCTCTCTCTTTCCATTTTCTACACCTTCCCATTCTCTCTCTGTCTTTCCCTCTCTAACTCCGTTGTCTTCTTGCTCAGACGCCCAGTTGGCTGCCTCTGAGCTGAACTCGACGTGTGTGAGAGAGAAATTCGGATGTACGTAACTCACCAGCTCTTTAAGTGTCCCTAATTCCCCAACATCTGGACTGTGTGTGTCTGTGTGTTTGTGTGCGTGTGTGCAGGAAGCTCAGGGCTCAGCCTAATGTCAAACACAGACAGCGTTATATGAGCGATTCAGGGACCAATAGAATGTAACATTACACTGACAGCGAGGTCACAGGGAGGCTTTTATTCTGAAAGGGTATGGCGTCCCTGCTGTAGGTGCAGATGTGAAGACGCTAGCAATAACATATGTGTGAAATATATAAACAAAACATCCAGGACATGAACTCTGTAGTGACATGAAAACACATACAGGCGCTCTGCTCGTCATAATGGGATTTGGTCACCACAGTCACCATGGTCACTCACCACATTCATTCATTCATTCATATTCATCATTTTAGCTGTTGCCAGGTCGCAAGGGCAGCCGTCTCCAAGACCAGCACCAAAATCACACTGATCCATACTGTCAGCTTTCCTGTTGGTGGTGAGCCCATTGGAGGTAATGGTGTTTGGGGCATTGCTATGATCAGAGCCCCTTAGTGGCAACCTGGCTGCCACTAAGCTGGTGGATCCTGATCTTCAAGGCATCAGGTGCTGATGCTCTGTGTTTGTGTGGCAGTCAAGGACACAGACTTGGGTCTCAGACTTTGGTTTCAGGTTCTCATCCACCAGATAACAGGTTACCACTGAGGTGCTCTGAGCATAGCACCGTCCCACTTGCAGTGGAATCACCACCCACAGAGAGGATGACTGTATGGAGCAGTGTGATTTGGTTGTTGATAGTGGAAACTGATGCCCTTGCAAGAATGCTAATAATTGAGCAAATTAGTTTAATAATAATTTTTTCAGGGGGTTGCCACAGCTGGTCAACATTTTCCATCTCACCCTGTCCTCTGTATCTTCAATTCTAATTCCAACTACCTCCATGTCCTCCCTCACCACATCCATTAATCTCCCCTTCAGCCTTCCCTTTTCATCTCCTACCTGGTAGCTTGGTCTCTAGGAAATCAATGTCCCTCCTCTGAACATGTCCAAACCTTCTTAATCTGGCTTCCATAGATTTTTCTCCAAACCTTCCTGTCTGTGTTGTCCCTCTAATCACCTCATTCCTGATCCTGTCCATCCTTGTCTCTCCTAAAGAGAACCTCAGCATCTTTAACTCCTCCACCTCCAGCTCTGCCTTCAACGTATTGGTAGTGTCTCACTTGGAGCCATTAAATTCTATTGGACAATATTTTGATGTATGATATATTGATAAATTACATATAACAATTATCATATTAACAACATTTATGTTTATTTTTTTCCCAAAAGAAATTTCCTCTCACAAATCCTAAAGGTGAAGGATGTTAAATTTAGTTGTCTTTTTGAATGTAGCGTTTTTGTACAGGCATATATGCACAAAAACCAAGAGTGGGGGACTCCCTCGTATGATGGGAATCGCTTTAGAAAACACTTCCTGATGTGTTCCGGAGTGAGGGAAGAGAAGAGAGAGAGAGAGGTGTCATGCAGCTGCAGCAGCTGCAATTCACATTAAAGCATCCGCAATCCAGGATGCACTGATCTGCATACTGGTAGCCAATCAGATGACTGGCCTCAACCAAACTCCCATATGTTTATAAAACTAATAATGATGTGGAGTATCTGAACAGCAGTTTTGTTGATGATACCGATGACAGTCCTCAAAAAAAGCTGAAAGAATGAATTCTCACATTACAATCACACAGGCCTTTAACTTACACAGGTTGTTGGGCATATATGTTTCTGTGACACATACATATATAATCTCCTCTATGTGGGGAGAAGGGAAGTGTCTCTACCTGTGGTGAATATAAACAGTGACCAGTATAAGGTGACAGGGGGCGATACTGGGCGAACTGACGCTTACAGCGTTTACAGAGAACAAAGAGACACAGAGCCCGGACCTGAGCCTGGTCATTCTTCTGCGTCTCACTCACACACCATAAAGCTGTGAATTAACGTTGGTTGTTGCCTCGTCGCCACTGACATGCACAGCAACACTTGCAGGAATGTTCACTTGTCGTCCGCCACGGCCCACTGAGGCTCATTAAACCTTTGTTGACCTTGTCATGTGACGCTGCGTGGCCTGGATTCACCAGCGTTCACTGTAAACCAAGTGTATCTCACCTCACCTGAACTTTGAAACAACAATAATGAAAGATGTTGGATATTATTCAGCAACGGCAGGCAACTCAGACTGGACATGGAATCAATAAAGTCATGACAGGAAATTGTGGTTGCTTTTATTTATTCAACGTAGACTCTTGTCAGATGAGGAAATTTGAAGAAATTGCGGAATATATTTAACTCAACTCTTTCAGCTACTGCTCAGCATGTGATCTGTCATTTCTACATATTTACAAGCCAAGTGTGTCCAACGTTATTATGTCAAGATAAGTAATGTATTAACAAAACTGAAGAAAAAGAATCAAATATATAAAATGTTTGCCTCAAGTATAAGAATATATCTTTATCATGGTCAATTGTTGTAGGTCAGTCTAACGGTTTGTTTGTCAACTTTCTTGCTTCACTTGATGCAGAAGATTTGTTTGAGTTTGAGCTTAAAAAGACAACCAATCAGTTGACACCTGTTTTACTTGCTTCCACCAGCTGTGTCTCATTTTCAACATCATCGGAACACAGTGATTGGATCTACACCGGTTTCCAAAGGTTACATCAGCAGCTGCCGACAGCCACTGAACTGTAAGTCTCCAGCAAAAGGATCTTATTCTGGTCCAAAGTAGTTGTCATTCTGATTAAGAGTTCAAAAACAATTTAGCACATGGACAAAATTCACTTTTTAAAGGGGTGCATAACAATACAACTTAAGCACTGCGTACACTGTGCGATTTTGTCACGATTTTTCAGTTGTGCAGCGATTGAGCCCAAGTTTTGGCTCAGTCGTGCAGTGTACACAGGGTGATGACAATCACCTCATGATTTCCAAAAAATAACCTGAAGCGGATAACATGGGTGAAAAATTAAAGTTATTTCAAGAATCTGGTGTTGCTCACCCCTTAAAAATGTTTCTGTGTCTGTGTAAGAAGAATGCAGATTGCCGAAACCAACCCAGAACTGGGAGAAAATAGGTTACGTGAAACATTAACAGGACTCCTGTGTCAGAAATAACTTGGACTTGTGTGCCTTCAGGGTAGATGACATTTAAACTTCTCCAAAACTATCCAGATTTGACTACGCATCAATTTTGTGGCAAAGTTGTATATAACCTCCCATGCTTTGTCTACGCTCAGCAACATTTTGCTGTTGGTGCAATAGAAGGATTGAGTCCCTGACTGTACGATTGGAAACTTGTTGAACATCATTTTTTTTGTTATAATATCCTGTATCACAAACATTTATAAAATGTATAAGTAATTCACTTTGTTGACATGATGTGAAGGTATTGCTGTTGAAAGCTAAAAGAATAGTTTAATGCAAGCACAGACTGTGTTGGTCAGAACTCCAGCGCCAGGTGTCTGGCCCCTAGCATAAGCCAGGAAAAGAAAAGAACGATCGTAAAAGGTTTATGTAGAGCTCTATTTTGAGATGTTTAAAGCGCTTTGAGTTTTTTAAACTTGAACAACCCCTCCCCTCAACACCCTCCTCTCCAACCCCGCCCCTCCACCCGACCCCCATTCAGACGGGATGCTCATTGTCCCCTTGGTAATTTGAGTTTGAGACCCTGGGAGATCTTGTCATGTGAAATTCATTCCAACTTAATTTTTTGGAAAAAGTGACAGCTCTGCTAACATAACTGCACCAGACAAATTTATGTTGGTTTACTTTATTAACATCATAAACCATGCATAAGGTACACGAGGTCTTTTTTTATATATATAGTCTGTGGTTCACATTATTGATTCAAATGAGCCCCAAAGTCCGAAAGACTGGATATAAAAATCAACTTGTCTGACAGCATGAGTAGAAAAACAATAGTGTAAATGTAATATATTACAGCTGCAGGTCTGCGCTTCATCAGCCTGTCAGACCACACTCGGGGTTTACTGTTGCTCTGGGTGAGTTGGGGTTTTCTGATAAAACTCCTACAGTTTATGTGGTACTTTATCAAATCACTGATCGAATCCCAACCTCAGTGGTTGTAAAATAGTAGATTTTCTGTTTTGCAGGAAATGTCTTCCTGTTGGAAATCTTTAGGACCTACATTAATGTTAGCAAAAATGATTCACTTGGCAACATGCTTTGTTGCATAAACTTGCAATTTGAGGCATTTCTGGGTCTTTAAATTTTTTTTATTTCTTTTTCTTTTTTTTTTTTGCTTTAGCCTCCCTTGTTTTTGGTGACAATTTAGGTTTCAGTTGGCAGCATGTTTTGGTCCATAAACTTGTACTTTGAGAAATTTGTGGGACTTTTTTTCATAATTTTTGAGGTAGGTTAGAATCCAGTGGACTCATCACTCATTTGATTTAGGTGGCGGTCATGGAAACTTCTTCCCCTGAGACCTCGCAACAGAGGATGAAGATAAAGGAATGAATGATAGGTTTTTTTTAGCACAAAATATGTACTTAGCAGCTTATTAACCTGTGAGACATTAACCTGCAGTTTATCCTAAGATTGATCATGTCTTAATGTGTCAATATCATCATGAAAAAAAAATCCCTGCTGAATTTTTTGACCAGCTATTTTTTTTTTCAACGCAATGAAACTTCAATAAACCATTTTTACATTATTATTACCTTATTACCTTTCATCCATAAAGTTTTCATGATACAATTGGCCCTTCAAGGCATACTACTTTGACGTTGGGGCCCTGCGATGAAAATGAGTTCAAGACCCCTGCTTTGAATCGTTTGACAATTTTGTCAGTCAGCTCGTCAGCTGTACTCTTAAAATACAAAAACTAAAATTCCCAGCAGTGTCTGTAAATGACAACTGTGTATTTGAACAGTAAATAGCGTAATGATTACGAATGAATTACAGGAAGAAACCGTCTGTGGCATTTTACTCCTGGTCCTTGTTGATGACTTGGCTCATTCCTCATATATCTGAGGGTTTTGCATTAAGCAAAAGTCGGAAGTCTGGGTTGAAACGAGTTATGAACAAAAAGTGATTGAGAAGAAAAATAATAAAAGAGTTCTTTTGGGGGGTTGGGGCTTACTCATCTACACGACAGACCGCAAACTTTTCACCCCAGAGTCAAATTGGACACATGGATTTTATATTTTCTTCTTCTGTTTTTCATTTACTCCGCTAGTGTGAAACGATGAGTTTCGGTGTCCTCCAACTAGACGTGCTGGCCACTGACCTCTCTGTGAAGACGGTGTTTGGTCAAAGCTCCGCTGCCCTCAGTGCGATCTGACAGGCTGATAAGTCGCTGATGAGCTCTCCAGCTGTGAAATATAAAGCAGAACAGACACTATTGTTCTGGTCCTCAAACTGTCTTTTGTGTTCAGCGTTGGAGTTTCGAACTAAGTTCAATTTAACACAAGCACAGGCTTTTCCTGACATGTCAAAAAACATTTACAGATTCACTGACATAACCTCTGTGCTGAGTGCAATTTGAGCGCCCCCATCTGATAGAACCAAACTTATGGATCACTACAATGCCTTTTATTACTATTTCCTTTTGTCAAGAGGAAACATTAGTTTGTAAACTCAAAAATAAACATAAAGAATTCCATGGAAATTGTGTCCAATAATATCGGCTGGCCGATTTTAACATTTTATATGAAATCAGCAAGATTGTAATAGTTTTTTTTTTTGATAATACTGAGATGTTTACCTCAGTTATATCAAATATATCCCATAATTTTTCAAAGGGTACTTCTGAGTGATCAATAAAGTCCTATCTATATATATATATATATATGGGTAATGGTCAATCAGAAAATGAAGTGCTTGGACAATATTGGCAAAATCAGATATTGGCAGTAGTTAATATCTGACTAACTGTTTAGTGTAATCACTGATTTTCTTCTGTGTCTGTTGTCTGTTAGTGATGTCCAATAATATCACTCCACCGGTACTATCGGCCTGATTTCAGCAAAATTATTATTATAATTATTATTATAAATAGCCACTTGGTATTGGTTTTTCAACCAATATTCAAAATCAGATGCTGCAAAGCTGCCACTCTGACTGGTGCGTGATAAAAGACTTCACGGACTTCAAGACTTCACCTGGTCATGCAGGTTCGGGGTAAGATTTTAACACTTTATTACAAGGCGTTTTTATGCAGCAAAGTGACGACAAAACAACACGGAATGGACTCAGTGAAACGACAACAACACAGCTGTCTCTTAAAGAGTCAGTGTTAGATATGGTAAAGAAGGGCCAAGAGCAAGAGGTCAGACAGAAATCATGGAGTTCATCGTCCTGGAGAACCAGCTGATCTCTCCTGTTCAAGACACTGGATTCACTAATTGTGTGGAGTTTTTCAAGCCGTGCTACAGTATATCGTGTCTAATCATATTTGCTGGTCGACAGCTTTAAGTACCTGGGTGTTCACCTCAACAATAAACTGCACTGGTCCACTCACACCAACGCCCTCTACAAGAAGGGCCAAAGCCGCCTCCACCTCCTAAGGAGACGGAGGTCCTATGGAGTGACATGACTCTGTGGTGGCCTCTGCCATCCACTCTGCAATTGTTTGCTGGGGTTCAGGGAGCACTGAGCGGGACAGGAAAAAAATGAATAAACTGGTCAGGAGGGCTAGCTCTGTCCTGGGCTGCTCGTTGGACTCGGTGGAGGAGGCTGGAAAGATAAGGACACTATCCAGGCTTTCCTCAATCAGGGATAACCCCACCCACCCACTACACCAGACTGTAGTGGACCTGAGCAGCTCAGGAGCGCTACCACAGGTCTTTCATTCCCTCAGCAGTCAGACTCTACAACCCTCGCTGTGATAACCCCTGAGAAAAGGGTTAAGCGGAAAGGAGAAGAAGAAGAGTCAGACTCTTCAACCAGTACTCTGCATAAAAACCTTCAACTTACGTGTATTGTGTTGTCATTATATTTTTCCCATTCACATTGTTAATTACATTTTCTGACATTTTTCTATTTAACTATCTTATTGGTGTATATATATATATTCTCTTTTTATTATTGTCTTTCTCTTATACTTATTATATCTTTTTGTTCTTGGAGCTACTGTAAAAAGTGTGTTTCCCCCTCGGGGGATGAACAATAAACCATTCCATTCCATTCGTAAATTCCTCGGACATTTGCCAACGTACCGCCGTTCGGGACCATATCTTGCGTCACAGAGGAAAATAGAAATCATTTACATTGTACCGATTCTGAATGTTTATTGCAATTTAGAGAGGTCTGTTGACTAATTTTGATTCAAGCTATTTCTATCTGTGTGTCTTTTTATTTGCCTGTTGTTGTGAGGGCTGAATGGGCCAAGTTTATACGGTAATAATTGTTTCCTGTTATTCTGTCCAACACTAGACATAATTAATTTACTTTAAATGCTGCACAAAGAATCATAGGACTCATAATTGTTAATGTGTCATTTTCCATAACTTATATTGAAGTAGTGTGTTTATGTTGTACACAGCTATTTATAGAATGCCTTAAGTCTGGCATCAAAATAATTAAAGAGGGAAATCACCTACATATATTGGTATTTAAATTTGGGCAATATTGGCGACATTGGCAAAAGTTAATGTCAACATTCCTATTGTGGGCCTTTCCTCACTTACGTAAATACACAGGGTAACATACATTTTAGAATGTATTTTTTTTTAAACTAAGCTGTATATCATATTTTTCTTCAGGAAAACCAATGACGAGGAATGACCACTGGAGGCAGTAGTAAGCCTCTCCGTTCTCATGATTTAAAAACAATTTCTTCATTGGCTTTGTTGTGGAAGACAGGAGGGTTTAAGGGGGTTTACAAACTTCAGTTTCCTGTTTTTCGGCCATGACTTTTCCCTGTGTTTCCATGCTAAGCTAGGCTAACCAAGTCATTAGGATGATTCATTCACCTCCTCTGTCATGCTCCAGTGGCATTGTGGGTCATAAAATGGTTTCCTGGATGAACTTCAGCTCTTTCTCTGTGTGTGTGTGTGTGTGTGTGTGTGTGTGTGTACGTGTGTGTGTGTGTGTGTGTGTGTGTGTGAGATGTTTAGATGAGTGTGTGTTGTCTGAAGTGCTGCCACAGGCGGACGGGTGTGTTCTGTTTACAACGCACCATGGGAAATTAGGGTGTGATGCTATCTTCAACAGTGTGTGTGTGTGTGTGTGTGCGTGTGTGTGTTTGTGTGTGTTTATCAGCAGCTGCATTGGGACAGAACAGAAATGTCAAGCAGCGGGTGTGGATGTGGGATGGACGAGAGAATCCTTGCTTTTTCCCTTCTTCTGTATCCATCACAATACACCATCTTCAAGGCCTCCCGTTGGCCGTTGGTGACGACAGTTTTTGTTCTGTGAAATAAATTAGCTGTTTCCTCTAATTTGTTGTTTTTACCTGAGGGCTATCACATTGTTTAGCAATAAATCATTACTGTCAACATGTCCCTCCTCCGAATACACATACACCTGGTGGACACTTGGGGAGCGGTCAAACTGTCAACGCCTGAGAACATACTCACCTTTACGCACAATAAAGCACACACTAACCGACACTGATACACACTTCCCTTTTCGCCTCTAAGTGTCGACACAACCACACAAAGCTTTCCCCATCTGCGATGTGTTAGCAGGCAATGCAGAGCTAGACTAGACTAGCTCATGATGCTGAAACTGACAGGGACAAACTAAGGCCCTGGGGCCAGATGTGGCTCGTTCTGCATTGGCCAAACTTGTTCTAGATGATATAATTGTTTTGTATTTCTTTGTATTGTGGCCTTTGGTTTGGTGAGAGCACAGCCAGTGTCTCTCTCTTGGGTGTGGACCTCCAGGGTTCAACTCCTGGTTAGAGTGGTTGGCTCCCTCCTGTGGGTTCACCACCTGAAGGAAGGTTCACGAGGCGTTGATATGCTAAAACCCTGTTCTTCTCTGATCAAATATTTCAAGAATCAAATCAAGAACTTTATTATTTTATTTTAATTTTTAAACTAAACTCTGTGTGACAATTGTGGTCATAACAGCAAGACCGAGGGATTCTTTGTGCCACCTTCACTGTCCTAAAAAACATCAGATCAAAAGTCCAGCTGTGATATTTTTTTTCTCTTCTTTTGTACTTTTTCACACAGATCTCCTCATTTGTGTGTGCGGGGTTGTGTGTTTGTGTGTGCATCAGTTCCGATGTGATTCCCAGACCTGAGAGAGTGACTCAGCGTTCCCAGTGGACCATTAACACACATGCACACACACAAACACATACACAGACACACACATACACACTCATTCATAACTGTATTTTTCTCAAGAGTAAAGGTACATTTCAGAATTTCTCTACTGGAAAATTGAAACAACCCTGCAGAACTTTGGCCAAAAGTCTAAAACACCGGAAAGCAATGACGTCATTTATTTAATTCCTCTTCACAATCTTTTTATGTTTCTTTGATTTTTTTTTGTTTTCTACAGTTTTATGGAGTTCCCTGTTCTTTTTCACTTTTAAGTTTTTTGTTTTTTTTTGCTTTTAAGGTTCATGATGTTAACGTTGTGAAGGAACTGCAAATTCCAGATTTTCCTCCTGGAAACAAATGGAGGTTTTTGTTTCCATCGTCAGGAATCCCCCCCTAACAAGGAGAGCTGGAAATTTTCTGCAGCTGGAACCTTTCCACCAGGAAGCAACAAAATAAAACTCTGGAGAGGCCATCACGTCTAAGAGTGTGTGTGTATGTGTGTGTGTGTTTATTCCACATGTGTTTGTTATTCTGTACGTGTGTGTGTGTGTGTGTGTGTGTGTGTGTGTGTGAGAGAGAGAGAGAGATAGAGAGCGCGATCCATGGCTACTGGTTCTGAAGGGTCAGGCGGGACATTTCACCTCACTTCACCCACAGTGGTCAATGGTGACATCAGCAGGGTGGATGACATCACAGCAGCAGGTCAGCTGACACTCTTTGGAGTCAATGAGCCAATATTTGCCAAATGTGTTTTGTTTGATTCAAACTGATGCTTCGACTCGATCACAGTGCATTCAAGGACAATCAGATGTTTGGGAATTTAGGAAAAGGAAAAAAAAACATCCATACAGTTTTACTTCTGAGAGGATGGTTAAACATGTGTGCAGAGGATGAAGAGTGGAGTGAGGAAGGACAAATGTCTCCTAATAAGTGAGTGTTGGAAAAAGGCTAAACTGAGGAGAAGAAATAGAAGTTTTTTAAGAAAAATTATGTGATGGGCTTCCTGAGCTGAAAGGAAGTAGGACTTTTGAAAGGTGTTTGTAAGACGAGAAAAATGAGGTAGTATGTAAAAAAAAAAAAACGACGATGAATCCGGAAGAGCAAAAAGTACGGAAGGGATAGATGGAGACACAAACATCTGTTCTTACCTGCTGTAATGGCGCAAGCATCGACAAGTCTCTGCTGTCAGATGTCTTTATCCCGGCGCAGCCAACACGTTACATCACCGTGTGTGTGTAGTGTCATCAGGATTCCCCACAGCAGCACAAACACACACACAAACAATGTTTGTCTGGAACATGATGCGGTCAGAGGTCAAACTCTTGTCACTAATGCCCTAAAGCGATGCAGATCTTCCCACTGGTACACCAGGATGTTCTGCTCTGTTGGCACAATGAGATGTCTTTTCCTGAAAATAAGATCTTACCAAACCCTTTGTGTCAAGTTCACGAAAAGTCGCTTCAGGGTATGAAAACCAAACTTAGACAAAGAGCTGAAGTCTACTTACTTTCTCTGACTTTTACAGAGTGACTCAGCAGACCATTAGTCATGCCTTACAAGTGTGTGTGTTTGTGTGAGCGTTCCCAGGTCATACTGTTTGTCTGGCTGTCTGTGTGTTGATGATATGATGTGTGGGTGGACGGACAACAGCGTGTGTGTGTGTTTTGGTAGACAAACACACGTACATAGAGGTTCCAGACGATGGCTCACCCGACAGACCTGAGTCGGACCCTCAAATCCCTCACGCCCTTAACACACACATGTCTAGACAGACCATCTGACTATGTATACTGTACACACACACACACACACACAGATGGCCAGACAGAACATGTGGTGTCTGAAAAAACAGCAAAACGTATGAAAGATAATATGAAAAATATAAGAATATTAGAAGAGAGGTAGATTGAGTGTGTGTGAGTGTGTGTGTAAACTTCTGAAAAAGTTTTTAGCAGAAGATGCTGACCTAAACCAGACGTTCAATAAATTCAACTGTCAGTCTGCTGATATTATTGTCCCAATTATTACAGATTGTGGCTCTTTGGCCCAGAGTCAATGCCTCTGGTATTGCTGTGGAACTGCAGGGTTTGCCTCCTAGTCAAGGTGGTTGCGCTCAGCACCTGCAAAAAAGTCCATGAAGTGCTGGTACGGTGCAGTGTGATTTGGGTGGAGGTCATGGAGACTACTGTCCCTGCAACCCAGATAAATATGTGGCTGAAAATGGATGGATTTATACTATTATAAATGTGGAATTACACTAAGTCAGTGGTTCTTAACCTTGTTGGAGCCACGTCCGGATTCACCGAACACTACTTTAGTAGGTGACTCGGTGTGTCAGGACCTTGGCGGGGTCTTGGCCTTCCGCAGCAGAGGCTTCACCGAACCCCTGAGACCCCTAGGGTTCGATCGAATCCAGGTCAGGAACCACTTCACTAGGGGCTTAGGGTATAAATGGTCACATGTATCAGTAACGGTTGGTCTTGGAATCAGAAGTTAAATATTTGGACAATATTAGCCAAATCAAATATTAGCGAAGGTTAATATTGAACATCACTGTTACAAGGACATGGGAGGTGGACTGAAAAGCTTGTAGGTCTCATATTTCCTTCTAAGGCAGCTGCTGTTACAAACGCCAATGAATCAATGAGACAAGGCAGAAGCGTGGACGGACCTCAGGTGGTACAAATACCTCACACATACATGTCCTCGTACTGATCCCGGATCATCTAGGGGGAGAAATGATTTATCTCATTGAGAACTGATTGAAAAAGAACAGCTTTTAATGTTCATCCTGAGAGTTCACCCTAACCCCGAGCATTGACTTACAGGAGATGTAACAGCTGCAGAGACTCCTGAAACATAAATTTGTCATGTCATGTCCCGTCATGTCATGTCATGACCATGTCATGTTACGTGGGGTCCTGTGTGTAAGAAATGTGCCTGGTGCTGCGTGCAGGAGTGCTGATGTCCACCTCCACCTCAACAGGAATTGGTCTGAACCATATCTGAGTGAGAACCGTTGTGACCTTCCCCGTCAGTGTGTCAGCGTCTCCACGGTGAAAGGTGAAACCGCATCTGGAGATTCTGCTGATTTATTAATTCTGTGTGAGAGTGCTGTGGTCGTAAATAAAACATGTGAAGAAGAAGAAGAAGAACATGTCTGGACTGGCTGCTCCTCTTCACCAGAGTTTAGTTTTCAGGTCATGTTACAGTTTATTCTCCTCTGACCTCAACTCACTCTATAGTTTAATATCTGATAATAAAAACATACCATCACATTATGAAACACATCAAACTGTCGTTGTAAAAAAGTGACATGCCACAGAGATAAATGAAAAAATGTTGTTTCTCCAGGAAATAACATGTTTTCATTTATCTCTGTGGCATGTCACTTTTTTCTTTGTTTCTCCAGGAAATAAAGAATAGTTCAGACTACTACTTTAAACAGTTTTGACGCCACTTTAACACTGCAGAGTGTCATTTACAAATGCAAGTTAAGAACTCAAATTTTTCATGAGAAAAGACAAAATGTCCTCTAAAAACTACGGCTTTAATCTTGGGATTCAGGAGTACCCAGGAGTTTCATGGCCACATTATTATTATATAATATTTATTCATTCATCTTTATCCTCTTATCCGGTACCAGGTTGCAGAGCAGCAGTCTCCACAACTGCCACCCAAATCACACTACAGGTGTATAAATTTACAATGTTTACCCTGTTTTTATTTGTCAACCTGGCTAACGGTTATACTGACTATAGAATCTTTCCTGTCGTTTTTCAAACTTGGTTCTGGAAACATCTCATAATGTTGACTGCAGACACAAGTATGGCCTGTTAGCAGGACCCTGACAATAATCTTAATGTCTTGTCTTGTCCTATGTCTTTTTCTTTTGCTCTACTGTTTGGACCTGTTAAATCTTGGTGTTTAGTTATTATAGTTACAAATGGACTATCCATCTGCCTTGTTCATTTCCTTACCTGGACCTTCCTCCCTTTCAATTTTTGTTGCTGTGAACGCAAAAGAAGAAGAAATCTTTTGAACTAGCTTGGACTGAATTCTTTAATTTGTTGCACTGACCTTGAATCTTGCACTGTTGACAGGTGCTGTTTGTAACCAGAGCAAAGTGAGGACATGGAGTCGTCCTGGAGTTCCCTGGTAGTTTTGGTGAGTGCAGAAACTACATTTATGGCACCTGGGTCATTAATCAAAAACATCAAATTATGGCTTAGAGCAGACCTGGGCAATCTAAGGCCCGGGGAACGGATGCGGCCCGTTTGGCGTTATAATGCGGCCCACCAGACTTGTCCAAATTATACTTTTAATTTATATTATTGTTATCCTTATACCTGTAAAGTCAGCATTTCTCCAATAGATAGTCTAAAGAGCCTTAAAGCATTTTGCCTTTATTCAATACTTTTCCCATAATTTCTCTTAGTTCACGTAAATACTCAATCTCTCTGATCCTGACCTGGACTCAAATTCTAGTACCAGCTGTGGCCCGCGAGTCAAAATAATTGCCCAGGCCTGGCTTATAGGGCCTTATTTCTGGGTTTTCCAGTAGATGCTATTGGATCTACAACGCTAATCCACAGCATCAGCTGGGTATTTTGGTGTAAACATGCTATTTAAAGTCATTTTCATGACATTACTACTGCACCAAGATTCAAAAGTCATCATACATCTCATACATGTCACATGTACGACCATGTAAGACACGTCTGACTCCTGTAGCCAAAACTCCTTTGGATAAAGGTGTCTGCCAAATGTAATGTCATGTAAATAACATGAGAAGGAGACAGAAACTGGTAGAGGTGGTTGTGCCCATGCTCACAGTGGCTGGCAATTGTTTCCATTCTGTGCACAGACACAGAGAAGAAAAGGTCAAGACGACATCTTATATGGGCAGGGAAACGTCTTGCAGAAGTGTTCAGTATGGTGTGTCAATCACGTGTGGTTTATCTGTTTTTCTCCTCCTATGTGCACGTGCAGCGTGGCAGGCAGTGGTGAAAATCAGATGTTCACCGGCAGGATTTCCAACATGTTTGAATTTTCATCCAATTAATGGAGAGGTGGTTGAGAGGCCATTATGATTTGAACGTTTGTAGTAGCCACGTGTAAATTGTGTCCGATCCCCAAAGAGTCTAAATTGAGTGTAGACTGAATAAAAAAAAATTAAATAAACCAACACATTAACATAATTATTATACAGCATATAATAAAAAAAAAGACTGTAGTGCCATACTATAATGTTCCTGACATCATTGTTTCCCTCTGTCCTGTCCTAATGTTAGTTTAGTTCCAGGCAACAAAGTTTTTCCGACTGTGACAACACAGTGTGAGCAGGTTCTTGTTCTTTAATACTTTGGGGGAAAGAACACATGACAGAGAATGGAAAAACCATCCAACGATGATTAATAAGCAGATAATGAGATTTTCACTGTGTTTATACACCTCTGGAGTTCTCACAGGAAACAGAAATACTCAGTGACCGATGGACTTGACCTGCTACCATTGTGTCTGTCGCTCCCACCACTGCTGCCACGTTTTTTTGTTTTTTTTTTCTGCTGATCTTGTATGTGTTTTTTCAGACTTTTTTTCACTGTTGGCTGTCATCACTTTTGATTGACGGTGGGAATGTTCACCTGCACTCCTCTTCCTCCTCCCCCGAGTCCTCATCCGTCCATCCTGTGCACATAATTTTCGCTGTCTTTCTGCTTTTAAACGTCAGCCACGCAATGCTGTAAACCATAATGCCCAGAGTGCGCAAACACACACACACATGCATGAACTGGCCTTAGCCTGCTAATCCTATAAGACTCCAGGGGTTTGTGGAGGTCAAGGATTCCTGTGTTTTGCGGATATTCTATCAAAATTTACAATCATAGACTGAACCTCAGTGATTGTAGGGAGGGTGAGCACACTTAGGTCACTGTGACATCACAAGGAATCTGCGGTTTTGACCTTAGACCGTTCTGAAAACCCTTTCTACAGATTATACGGCTCTCTAAGAAGCTGAAGGCTCAAAGTTTGTAATCAATCAACAGGTGTGTGAGACTAAAGGATAAAACCATTGGTTTATTTTACAGCTCTTCTGTCAGGACTTCTAGGTGTGGGAGGCAGGAAGTAGTGACGACCCAAATGCAGGAACTGGCAGAGCTCTTCTAGAGTTTAATTAACAATCAAGGCTTTATTAACAAAATAATAGTAACAAAAAAAATCACTGGCAAAAAAAGGCCAGGCAGGTACAAAGAGTGGCTTGGCAGAAACAGAGCATCGACAAAAAAAAAAAAAACACTTCAAAACTTGAACAAGGAGCATGAACATGGAACATCTAACCCTTAAGTAACATCTAAACAAAACTGACAGGCAGATACGTGGCATGACAAGAAACAGTAACCTGAAACAATGATCTGACAAGACTGAGTGAGGGACAGACAGACCTGACAACTTCATTCCTGAATGTCACTGTCTCTGGAGTTATTTTCCCTGTTCAGTATACTCTACTTAACATATATATATATATATATATATATATATATATAATTTTTGCCCAGACTGCCTTTTCCATGTTTCATGCCCCTGGTACACGTTGCCATGATTTACCAGTTTTACAGCTGTCGATCGAGCCCTATTGTTGGCTGATTGATGCGGCTCGCTTCATGCAATGTACACAGTAACCAAAGATGGAAAGGAAAGCAGGAAAGCAAACTACTTGTCAATGTGATTCTCACCACTGCACACAACGAAATGTGACCTCTGCATTTAACCCATCACCAAAGTGAACAGTGGGCAGCTGTGAGTGGGGATGGTGCCATGCTCAGTGGACCCCAGTGGTAACTTGGCGGTAGGGGGATTCGGACCGGGGGCCTTGTGGACCCAGGTCCGCCTCCGTAACCATTAGGCCACCAACTGCCCCAAGAAAGAGATTTCTTTTTTTGTCATTGTGACGTTGTGATTCACACCACAGCGAAATTTGGCCTCTGCATTTAACCTATCATCAAAGCGCCCAGGAAGCAGTGTGTAGGGACGATACCAGGCTCAGGGCATCTCAGTGGTAACTTGGCTGTAGTGGGATTCATACCGGGGACCTTGCAGACCCAAGTCCGCTTCCTTAGCCACTAGGCCAAAGATGAGATCATTATCTCACAATCACCTCCCAGTTACCCGACAATTGATTGGATAAAGATTAACCATATTTATCTACAACTTATCCACAAAATTTTACCTCAAACTGCCACACTGCACTGAATGGCATAATTGTCAGGGAAATTTGTTTTTTGTTTGCTAAGCATTATTGTCATTGTGTCTCTGAGAGAAACTGAGTATCCATGTATCTCCCAATATCGGCTTCATCTTCCTCCTCCTTTTTTTATTATTACATTATACACACAACCATCGGATTCCACAGTGTTAGAACACAAATCGTGAGCTGTCAACTGATAACCCCAGATTCACTCTTACAGTGTGAGCAGGAGATGGCTGCCAAGATTAGGAATCCCATGTGTATGCCTAGCTTCACCTTTAGATCGTTTAAAATTCTTTACAAGATTTCTGTGCTTGTTACCTAGGTTTTTCCTAGGTTTAAGAGCTTTGTCCATTGACTTGTTGGTGAAGGACATAATTTGTGTTTTTGACTTAAAGGGACCTTAGTCATCCTTTCATGTTGGTGAAAGATGTGGTTTCTTTGTTTAATTATTTTGGTTGGTTGAGCCCGGTGGTTCTAAACCTGGGTTTGATCCAACCCCAGGGGTTTGGTGGAGCCTCTGCCACAGAGGTCAAGACACACTGGCTCATCCTACTAAAGTAGGGTTTGGTGAATGCGCAAGAAACTGATGGGGTTCGGTAGCTCCAACAAGGTTAAGAACCACTGGTTTATGCTGGTTAGGATGGTGCTATGCTCAGAGCACCTCAGTGGCAACCTGGCAGATGAACCTGCAGCCTCCACTTCCATAATAGCTAGGATACTACTGTTGCTAAATATACATATTGTTGGGTTCCCAATAGTATATTCATTTGCGTGGGTTTGAGTTGGGAGGCTAGGGGTGTGTGAAAACATTTCTGTCCCCAACACAGGGCATAAATGAAAATAATTCCATTGAGACCCACTGGTTTAAGGAGAAAGGAAGGAAAGCAAACTCTTTGTCATTGTGAAATTGTGATCCACATAGGGAAATGTTTCCTCTGCATTTAACCCATCAACAAACTTCAACTTTTTTTTTCAACTTTTATTCATTTAAAGTGCCAAATCACAACAGCCGTCATCTCAAGGCACTGCACAAAACAACCAAACATTGGAGCAACAATTTTCAATAAGGGAAAATAACCCCCCCTGCCCTAATAGACCCTCACACTGACTGAGGAACGACTCCCAAAAAAACAGGGAAAAAAGGAAGAAACCTCAGGGTGATGGACAGTGGAGGGGATCCTCACAAACTAAACAGTGGCAGAGAAAAATATAAAGTCCTCCCATTGCTTTAAAATTTTTAGGTTTATAAGGTCCTTCCTCCGCTGAGGTAAATCCATCATGTCCTGGGTCCAGATCTCGGCAAGCAGGGTCCTTGGGGAGTTGGATGCAGTCCTGAGTCCAGCCCATGCCAATGGGAGTCTATAGGACAGACAGAGACTCAAGGGACGTGAAGTCCCTGGCCAAGTGTTAAGTCTATTTCAATGTTTGAAAGAAAAACAAGGAGACATTGAAAAATTAGGAGGGGGAAAGAGATAGAAATAGAGGACAGCAACAGAGGACTCAGTGTGCCACAGGACCCTCCACGTTCCCAACCTGCAACAGGATATCTAGAATCTTAGGTCCAGCCATAGGCCTCACACAAGGTCTACGGCTGGATCTGTAGGCCATTATGGACACTGTCAAACAGAAAAGTCTTCAATCTAATCCTGAAGGTAGAGATTGTAGAGACAAAGGAAACAGTGGGCTGGTGGGTATGGTGCCTTGCTCAGTGCATCTCAATTGTAACTGGTTAATTGATGGATTCAAACCTGGGACCCTCTGGACCCCAATCCACTTTCTTAATCACCAGGCCACCACTGCCCCAAATAAAGGTTAGGATAAGCATGGTAATGATGTTAAAATCAGACTCTATGAACTGAAGAAATTTAGTTTTCTAATTTCTAAACTAACGACTCAATAATGTCAGAAGTTTGTATCAGCCTCTCTTCTGATTATGGAGTTCTATTCTCTTTCAGTGTGAGAACTGGTTGCCTTGGTGCTTGGCTTTTGTCATTGTAGTATATAGTCTTACACATTGTAAAGGGCACTTTTTGTTTCCTTGTCAAACCTTGAGCTGGATGCTTTCACTCACTGTGATGTTGTTAGTGGAATTGTATTTAAGTTGCAGGGATGGCTCGATTGTGTTGAGCACGTTGTGCACACCGAGGATTTGATGGCGTCTGTTTAAAAGGACTGACAAATGCAATCTATAATCACTCGGAACAAAACAAATATGACAAGGTTCAACTGCTTGGACGTGCCTTAGAAGCCGGCGTTAAATAACAACTGCGGATGTACGTCAGCAGTCAAATCACCTAAGAGTCCTTGGTCACATCTGAACTCAGCGTTATGGAATAATCAGCAGCGGCAGCGAGAAGAAAAGACAGAAAATTGAAGATTGAGAGAGAACAAGTTCAGTGACGAATAAAGAGCAGCGTGCATGTTGGGAAGACAAAAGCCGCTGGACATGAACTCAGTCACACACACTGAAAAAGGCAAGCTCTTAAACCGAAGAGTATTTGACGTCACACGCGTACACATTGACGACATTTTCACAGAAAGTGTTTTAGTAAGAACTCGTGTCATTAGGCTTTTTCACGACTCGTTAACCGTCAATCAAGGCAACACTTTTGTGTTTCCGCACCACCTAATCTCCTTTCGCAATTTCTCACAGATTTGCTAAAACGATCATCACCTTCATCATCCTGATCGAAGGCACTGTGACTCATCAGCAACACCGAGCCTCGTGATTGGTCGGTAGGTGACAGCTTCCATGAGGACAGAAGGAACACTGTGATCTGCACAAACACACACACACACACAAATACACACACGAGGGTTTACTGAGTTCACTGCGGTAGACGTGAACGTGCGGCTGTGAATTCACACTTTAAATCATTAAAGGAACAGTTCATGATTTTTTAAAAATGTGGTTGTCTGAGGTGTGTGCCCGCACACACACACACACACACACACACACACACACACACAACATTGAGTGCACTGTGAGCTCCCTCTGCTGCTTGCACAAGTTCCAGAAACATACAGCAAGTTGACATTGTTTCTCCCGAAGGAAACACTAAAAAGTATATCTTTAAATCAGTCTCATCAGCAAATGAACTGTATTCGCTGTTTATCCTCTATTTTATTGTCAAAAAAAAGCAACCTGTATTTATTGACTCCCTTTACCGTGCTCAGTCGGAAATTGGATATTTGACTTGATAACATTTAATATAATTGGACACTAAATGCGGCAGACATATGGAAACTGCTGTGTTCCTGTAAATGAAATGAAAATCACTGACTTTCTCTCAGACCTAAAATTATTGTTCCGTTGTCAGATGGATCATAGCGTGGACGTCACATTGACGACATTTTCACACAAAGTGTTTTACTCAGAACTCGTGTCATTAGGCTTTTTCACAACTCGTTAACCTGTCAGTGAGTCTTGACAGACTCCGCCTCGTACCGTCTCTCTCCTCACTTTCGTCTCCCTATGTGTGTCCCTGTTTTTCCAGGCTTAACTTTGATTTTTTTTTTTTTGTTTTCCTGTAGGCTGCTCAATATAAAGTTTTGGTTTTAAGATTCACATTCTGTAAAACATCCGAGGTCAGTGACAGCCACTCTACCTTAGAGAGATTTGGAGACATCTGCTTTAAATAACAGTTGTCTCAGACAATCACACGCTACCGCCTTCACCTCGCATTTTCGGATATGAACAACTTGGCTCTTTGAGGTGTGTGTGTGTGCATGTGTGTGAGTGTTTCAGCCTTTCAGCGGCACGATGATAAATGTATCTTTTTCTTTTATTTCTAAGAATCAGATAATAATGATCCCGGTGTTGACTTTCACACTGCAGTGACACGGTGAAGGTCCACGTTTGTCAGCTGTTTCTTCTTTGGCCTTCAACAGTTGAGGGACGAATCTGGCTTTTTGAAGTGCTGTTCTGTTCTGAGAAGAAAAATTCACCCTCGGCACTAGACGCTGATTTGAAAAACTGATTTCAGTTGAAGAGAGCAAGAGTTAGTTGAAATATTCATGTTTGGCACAAACAGCAGCAGTCCCATTACCATTATTTATTCGGTTTTCTGTCTTTATTTGAGTTTGTTTAGATGTCAGACCTCTAAGGTCCCTGATGACGTTGACGCAGCTCTAATCCCAAGGAGATGCAGCGAAGGTTGCAATTTTCTTTACCCTTCACATTTATTATCTGTGTTCTTACATGAATTCTACCTGTCACACACACACACACACACACAGACACGTGCATGGTGTTGCACATACCTTAGGGTCACCAGTTAGCAGTCTTGTTGAGTTTTGGAAATTATTGTTAGACAGTGTGTGTGTGTGTGTGTGTGTGTGTGTGTGTGTGTTGTGTGTGTGTGTAAGACCTTGACTACACACATTCTCCATGCACTGCATTAAATTTTACAGTTTTATAAATAAAAAAAACATGAGAAAATACCATAAGGCCTTCACTTTGGCCCAGAGGCAATGTTTCTGTGGTGTGAAACCCCAGGGTTCACCTCCTGGGCCATTTTAAAACTTAGGTTAGAGCGGTTGGCAAGGTATGGTGTAGTGCAATGTGATTTGGGTTGCAGTTGTGGAGACTGCTGTCCCCGCGACCCAGCAATGCTTTAGTGAGTGAAGATGGATAGATGGATGAATTAAAATACTATAAATTTTCATCATCATTATTAACAGTAATCATCAACAGTAATCATTGAGACCAGCCATGGTGTATGGACTAGAGACACTAGGAATAAGTAGAAGACAAGAGGCAGAGCTGGAGGTGGAGGAGTTAAAGATGCTGACATTCCCTCTGGGGGTGACAATGATAGACAGGATCAGGAACTAGGTAATCAGGGGGACAACACAGACGGGAAGGTTTGGAGAAAAATCTAGAGAAGCCAGATTAAGATGGTTTGGACATGTCCAGAGGAGGGACAGTGGTTATATTGGGAAAAGAATAAGAGACATGGAGCTACCAGGTAGGAGACGAAAATGAAGGCCAAAGAGGAGATTTATGGATGCGGTGAGGGAGGACATGGAGGTGGTTGGAGTTGGAGTGGAGGATGCGGAGGACAGGGTGAGAGAGGAAGTTGTTGACTCGCTGTGGCAACCCCTGAAAAACAGGATAAGCCAAAAGAAGAAGAAGAAAAAGAAGAATTAACAGTAATCATTAAGGACTAAATAATAGTTAACTGACAGTACCAACCCACATTCGGATAATTATGTGCAAGATAAATATCAGTGCCTCCCAAATCACACTGCTCCATAGTGTCAGTCTTCCTGTGGGTGGTGAGTCCACGGGAAGTGCTGTGGGTTGGGACGGTGCTATGATCAGAGCACCAACCTGGTGGATTAGAACTTGAAGCCTTGCAGGTCCAAGTCCACATCCTTAACCACCAGACCACCTCTGCAACTAATATTAGGGCATTCTTTTAAAAACACTTTTTCTTGTTTATATTCGGCCAACTGTGATTTAGATCAGTGTGTGTGCTGTATTGTCACACACACTTTTTTGTACGTTCCACTGGGGCAGTCGGGTCAGTTCCAGCTGGTACAGAAAGATTGTGCAGGAAGATTTACACAGTTTAGGGAGGATGAGGATGAGGATGAGTTGTCACTTCTTGTCAACAGAGAAAAGAAAGCCATAAATACAGAAACACATGGCAGCAGGAATACCTGAGGGAGGAGTCAAACAATGAGCCAATGATCAGGAACAACCAGGACTGGTCGACCCTTTATATAGAGATACTTATATTATACTAATATACTTACCAGCCTGCCAAACTTGTCTAAATTATACTATCACTTTATATTGTCATTATTATTCTACTTTTACCTGCAATGGAAGAATTACTTCAAAGATAAGACAAGAAAGCAAACTGACCTCTGTATTTAACCCTTTACCAAAGTGAACAGTGGTCAGCTTTGAGCGCCTGGGGAGTAGTGAGTGGGGACGGTGCCATGCTCAGTGGACCTCAGTGGCAACTTGGCAGTTGGTGGATTTGAACCTGGAGCCCTCCGAATTTCATAATTTTAGCCTTTACGCATGACTTTTACTCATTGTTTATTGTAGTTCAGATAAATGCTCCTTCCACATGCTCCTGCTGACCTGGCCCTTCTGACAAGTTTGACCACTGTGGCCCAGGAGTCGAAATATTTGCCCTAGTCTGATGAAAAGGAGCTCCTCTAAAAGTCAGCAAAACCTTTTTGTTTTTGAAGTGCAGAATTTGAGCTAAGCACTGTTGCATAGTTGATAAATTCCAATCAAATACAAAAACACTTCTCTATGATACTAGTTTTCATTGATGCCATTTTAAGGAGGTTAATCCTGATGCTTCTACTGAACATTTTTCAGATCTTAACTTAAAATCCCTGAAACTTTTCACTGAAACAGTGAAATGGTTTGTTTTTCTAGTGTGAGTACTGAACTGTGTTCTGAAGTAAAAAAAAAATTCTTTGGTCTTGGTCAGGCTGCTTTTATGTCAATCCCTGACTGGTTCATAGCTGTTTCTGGTTAGCGCTGATGTGTAAATGGTTATTTGTCTCAACATGTGGCCCTGCCATAGTCTGGACCTGGTCATTGAAAACTGGGTCTGGCTCCAGCTGCCCCAAAGCACTGTAAAGAAGGCCAGACCAATGGATCAATTGATGGATGGATGATATAACATGTTATAAAAGGAGAAAGGAAAATGTCCTGTATTATACCTAACTGTCCACAGCTCTGTAAATGGTAGACATGTTTTAATTAATTCATTAATGCCCAGAAGACACAGAAGAATGAAGAAAGACAGAAAAAATAGTGTCCTATAGCAGGAAGATGTTCTACTGACTTCCTTCAGCTGACACACTCAGGTGATTCTCACACAGGTGATTTCACAGGTAAATATTTGTTACTTTCTTCATAACTTGTTATTTCTTTCTTCTTTACAAAATATATTCTTACATAACCTGGTACAAAAATAATATTTATCGTCTAAACAAGTGGCCCGATGCCCATGAGGGGTTGTTTAACACTTGTTCACTGTATTTTGTGCGACTTAACATTTAGTTTTATAAAATCCGTCATAAAATAATATCACATCTGTTATCGTTCTTCCACTCAGCTCTTAAAACTATGTCTGTCTCTCTCACTGTCTCACTGTGTCTCGCTGGCTCTCGGCTCTCATTGTATCAATTATCAGATGTATAAATCTATCAGGACACACGCGCCTGTAAAGATTTACTTCCCCGTCATCCTCATCATCATCATCATCATCATGCAGCACCATACAGACTCACTCACACACACACACACAGTCACATGAAAGTGTTATACAGTCCATTTATCCTTAATGCAATTTTGCTGAACTTTCTGAACGGGGACAAGCTGAAGGCTGCACGTGTTTACATTCATGCACTGAGTTTAGGAAAGTCTCTCCGTTTATTCACCAACTTTGCCAGCTGAGTTCTACTGATATCTGTACCTGATTCTTGTGTTTCTCAGTCTTTGACAGTTCTAGATCTCGTAGCTCTGTAAACGCAAAATGCTGTATTTTAGATCCTGAACAGATGAAGAAAAGTATTAACACAAACAACCCAGGCAGTTCAGCTGTTTTCAAGTACACATTGTCATGTTTGCTTTGTTATGAGACTGTCAAGCAGATGCTGGTTTGCTACTGTTTACTTATGGTTAACATCAGCTGAAAAATGAAAGTTTGATATCCACTTTGTCCCATTGCATTTTGTGCGTCTTCTGCTTCCACCTTCATTGTCCAAGTTCTAGTTTTCTTTCATCTATACATTGATACGCATTTATACTTCCTTTTTTTCCTTCTATCCTTCCTTAGTTGGATTTATTCATTCATTCATCTTTATCCTCCATCCATTGCCAGTTCTATGGGGCAGCAGTCTCTGTGACTGCCACCCAAATCACACATCCTGCGAGCCTTTCCTGTGGGTGGTGAGCCCACCTTAAGATGTTCATGTCGGAGCAGTGCTGTGATCAGGACACCTTGCAGCTGGTGGATTAGAACCACAAACCTTGCAGACCCAAGTCCACTTAACTGCTAAGCCGCTACAGAGTCCATTCATCAGTTATCCCACTTGGCATTGGCTCACCTGACAGACCTCAGCTGGTGTCTCACCACACTCTTTATCACTTCCCTTCTATGTTCGAGGAAGTCTATGACTGACGTCAAAAAGCCAACAAAGTTACAGAGAAATATCTCTGCAGGAAAACAATGTGTGGGTGAAGTGAGTGCATCTGGACACGCAGACACACTCGTTCACTCAGATGTGGGTAAAAGCCCAGGCAAACACAGACATTGGCAGCATTCACATGTTTTGGAGCGTATTTATATCCAACATGTTGATGAGAACAAGCGTCGTGTTCCTCAATTAACGTAAATTTTTGGATCATCCCACTGTTTGGACATTCAGTTTTCTCTCTCCTCTGATAATTACAGTATATTAGATAAATCATTATTTACAGCCACAGTGTGCATGTGTAGGTGTATGTGCGTGAACTCAATCCTCTAAATTATTCTAGACTTTTTTACTTGGAAAAAAATATTTTTAAGTCTTTTCTTAATATTTAATTTAGGTAATGAGGTGTGTAGGAGATTCAGTGTGTAGACTTTGTTAGAAAAATGATTTGTTTCCTATTTAGACGATCAGGAAACCAGTCCTTACAGATGCAGCCAGTGGGATGACCATGATATTAAGACAAGACAAGCTAAATAGCTTTAGTTTTGGGAATAACCAAAAGTTACCACATGTTCTCCTACAGGTTAGGGCAGAAATTGTCAGGTGATGGATATTCAACCCCAGGACTAAACCTTACCACTAGATCAGTGCTTCTCAAATAGTGGGGCGGGGCCCCATGAACTATATCTCTTTCTGTTTGTTATGCAGAGGTGTACCTATAACTATTTTATAGACAAATGCTATTATTTATATTTTCAGCGGAGAGCGGGTGGTGGTGGTGGGGGGCGCGAATTGTTTTCTTCTTGCTAGGAAATGCTAGAGAATCATTGAGAAGCTTAGATGTTTAGATGTTTCTAAACCTCAATGTAAGGTTTGAGTTTTGAAACAGCTTCTAAATGTTTTTATTCTTGCTAGATTAGATAGGGTAGAACTTTACTAATACCTTCGACGATCCTTTCAGGAAAGGAAGGCTTCAGCAGCAATAAAGCGCCAAGACAGCGGTAAGAGCACGTAAAAGATAAATTCAACAATAAATAAATAAATAAAATAAATACAGTTGAAATATGAATATGAGTAGCAGTGGATGTTAGTCGATGTGTAAGGTTTTAGTAGATGATAGGTTAGTCTTAGTGTTAGTAGATAAGTGGGTATTTATTGTTGCTATTTGTGATTGTTATGTGTGATGACTCACTATACCACTGTTACTTCTAGTCAGAGGTTACAGTTATGTATATTGAAATCTACATATTTATCTATCTATACATACATGCACATATTCATATATATATTTAAATATGTATATATATACATACATACATACATACATATATACTACAGTACAGTACAGAATATGTGGATAGTGTTTTGTTAACATAGCCTTTATGCTACATAGTATATGCATTATTATGTATAGAAGTAAACCTAAATAGAAGTAGGTTTTTACAATATAATGTAACGAAATTAATGTAAAATACTTTTGCTCTAAGAGGTTTTCTTTCCTCAGTTTGATGTCATTAATTATACTATCAATTTGTAATGGCGTGTTTTTGGTTTATGTGATATATGTATATGTATAAGTATATATGTTTGGTGTTTTAAATTATAAAATGTAATATATTAATAAAATAATCAGGATTCATAATTTTTAGACGTTTTGTATCGTATACGTTAATGACTTGCGGCTGCCGTGATTGGGCAGTAGATTTTTTCCTGATTGCCGTTGACGTGTGGTGAGATTACGTCATCGGTTGGCAGTTATGTCGAAGAAATAGACTAAAGGCGGGAAGGCAGCAACGGAAGGTGAGCCGCTGTAGTTTTTATATAATATATAGAGTCTGTGTAAATTGTTTTGGAGAGGACTGTTGTTTCCAGCTTCTACATTTAAGCTACTGGACGTATCAGTCGTGACTGTCGTAGCTTACGTTACTATTATAAAAATACTTTTGCTTTGTTCTGTTTTCCGGTATTAATTAGGCGCACTTGTCCCTTAGGAATACCAGCTAACGCCATTGTTTAAAGAACCCCCAAATAATCCAAATGTTATACTTATTTCTGAACACCTGTTCCTCAACTATCACACCGGGTACGCAACTTGAGCTGCGCACGCGCGACATCGCTGCTGCTTCATGTTGTGTTTCAGCTTAAAAGAAATGTATTCGTTTATCAGAGTGCGTCAGAATTGTATTGTAACTACGTTTAACTACTAAGTTTTACTTCAATTTATTTAACGATAAAGTCGTCAAACTTTTTTTTTACGGGTTGATATTAAAGTAAAAAACGAAGGACACTGTAGAAGGAGTTGGATCAGCGTTTTCATGTCCAAACCATCTCAATCTGTCTTCTCTAGCTTTTTCTCCAAACCTTCCTGTCTGTGTTGTCCCTCTAATGACCTCATTCCTGATCTTGTCCATCCTAGTCTCCCCTAAAGAGAATCTGAAAACTAATAAATTAAGATAAAAATATAAAACTTTGTTGTGAAATTCACAAAAATCAATAACCTATTAGACAGACAGACAGATAGATAGATAGATAGGTATATAGATAGACAGACAGACAGATAGACAGATAGATAGATAGATAGATAGATAGATAGATAGATAGATAGATAGATAGATAGAACTTTATTAATCCCTCTGAAATATCCTTTGATAACTTATGGGGATGATTGATGGATTAAAGGTTAATCTTAAGGTTAAAATTGATGTTGACTATTCATAAACCAGAATTATTAATGAAAAATAATTCTGTTGTGAAAAAGCTAAGCCATGACTAGATTATCAAAACTTTGAGCTAAGGGTCATGCGATAAGTGTTCAATAAATTGTCCAAGTGTATCTATGAGGACAGATTAGTGTGAACTCCCACTTCTATATGCACACATTTTTTTGTACATTGCAATATATCTGTGTTTTCTTTTCCTGGCCTCCCCTGCCTCTACTCCTCATGGGCACGAGTTTTAGGAGCGTGCACGTATCTGTAAACCATCAGGAGATAAGGTCATGCAGCGTGAGTCTCGTTAGTATTATGACTGACGTTCAAACGCAGAAATGCACTTTTTTGATGAAAGGCTGTAAATCATCTTGAGGTTGCGAGGCCCGGTCTGGGTCAAACTGTTAACCTGGCACGCCATTCTCCAGACCAGAAATGATGACTGTCCGTGGTTCTGCTGCAAAAATTGCTTACATTTTTAAAATATCTTTAGATCTTGCACCTCACTGATAATTTTTGAGTGTTTTCAAATATGTGTACATGGTTTGGCTTATTGGACACCAACTGCATCTTGATTCCTAACTTCCTCAGTCCCTAGTCTTGACAGTTTGAACTATTGAATTAAGTTCTTGGATATATTTTTTTATAAACATGTCTTAAAATTGGTGTGTCTTAAAGATGCTGAGATTCTCTTTAGGGGTGACTAGGATGGACAGGATCAGGAATGAGGTGATTAGAGGGACAACACAGACAGGAAGTTTTGGAAAAAAAAAGCTAGAGAAGACAGATTGAGATGGTTTGGACATTTTCAGAGGAGGGACAGTGGATACATTGGTAGAAGAATGATCCTAGAGATGGAGCTACCAGGTAGGAGACAAGGAGGAGATTGATGGACGCAGTGAAGGAGGACATGGAGGTAGTTGGAGTCAGAGTTGAGGATACAGAGGACATGGGGAGATGGAAAGTGTTGACTTGCTGTGGCAACCACTGAAAAAGAATTGGTGTGTCACATAGGGCTGAGTATTGATTCAAATTTTCTAAATCGATTCGATTCACAAGGGTTCGATTTGATTCATGATTTGCTTTGG